>OX411761.1:14454097-14823085 GCA_948252205.1 Orthosia incerta
CAACACTCTCCACTCATGTTTTTTGTTTAATTTACTTATTGTTTGAAACCAGCAGATGGACAGTCGACCTTGGTAGTCATTTGAAAAATCCTTGAGTCTAGTTCTTACCGAGCGGATATTTGATAAAAGTGGCTTTTTATGGTCTAAGTATACTTTGAATGGAAATCTATCGACTGATATAATAATTATGACTATGGTTTAAAAGTAAGGTACATCTTCATAATAGGTAAGCCAAAACCTCTTGAAAGGTAAATAATTTACTGCTTGGAACTTCTAAAAAATACTAAAACTAAACTTCTAAAACTCTCACAAGCTATCACTTTCCAATTATCTAATTAATAAAGTATTAATCAGCGTATTTATCTATCCTACGCTAAAAACACCGAAGTGATAATTCGGGGGAGCTACAGAAACGTGTGGAAATAGCCGGTGGCGTGGCGGTGGCGGCCGTGCCGGTCACTATAATCAGACTAATCACTGTAATCAAACAAATAAGAGGGGTTTGTAGTAAACTCTAAGAGTGTGGACCTGAATGTACAAAAATTTGAAGCTTTTTAGGGAATTCAACAAGCAAAAAATCCTATTTACAGTTTCTGGTTTACTTAGATCGTAATTTTTCGGGGTCGTCTGATGTCAGAAAGTCTTGTTTTCAAAACTTTTGGCATTCTGTAATTTTGTCATGTCGAATCAGAAAACGTTTTTGACAGTAACATGAGAAAATAAATCGGGCAAGTGCGAGTCGAACTCGCGAAGGGATCCGTACCATTATCGCAAAAAACGGCCTAATAATCACGTTTGTTGTATGGCAGCCACACTTAAATATTTATTTTATTCTGTTTGTAGTATTTCTTGTTATAGCGGCAATATAAATACATCATCTGTGAAAATTTCAACTCCCTAGCTATCACGGTTCATGAGATACAGCCTGGTGACAGAAGGACAGACAGACGGACCGCGGAGTCTTAGTAATAGGGTCCCGTTTTTACCCTTTGGGTACGGAACCCTAAATAACATGTCATGCCAAATATAATACGATTTCGGTCTTGTTCTGTATTGCATATCGCAGTTAAACTTTATCGGTCTTGTGTGCCTGTTTGTTTGATTAATTTGACCCCAGAAAACAGTCATCCACAATGTCCAAAAAAGTTTTTTTTCCATAAAACAAGGCAAGGCTAACAGAAATTATAAACTGCAGATGCAAGAAAAGTGACAGGCATTAATCAGCATCGTGTAAACAGCGCTCAAGTCCAAAGTTTAAGTTGTAGTTTTTCCAATTACTTAAGGTCGCGACCGAATCATAGCGCCAGAGCAAACAACACCAACTTTAATGCAAGTTATCTTTCTAAGAAATGCTTTATTGTATTTCAGCTTAACCTATCCTTAAAGCTCGAATAAAATTTTTTGAGATTTTAATAATAGTACTTGGATGGTTAATTACTTTATGAAGGGAGCATGACTAGTTTTAAAATAAAACATTTTTGTTTAAGTAAAGGAAAAAGTATTTACTGTCGTAAAACAAATACAGAATATTGTGGAACTGACTCCAGCGCTATTAAAAACTGGGTTGGAGGAGACAGTGCCTTCCCGTAATAAGTTGACACACAACGTTGTTTTATTACGATAAAAGGGGCAGTAGGTACCTAAACAAAAGTAGACTTAAGGTTACACTTGTCGATAATTCCTCCATACAAACGTAGTCTAGGGATTACTCCACTGTTTGAAGATGTACGTTCAAAATAAAAAATGATATCAATTTGTCTCATCGTTATCTAACCCTGTATGGAAACATAAAAGTATAAAAAATATATTGGATAGTTATGAGCTTCGAAAGATCCATATTTAAACACTAATTTTAACGCATTTTTGGGCGGAAATAAATACCACAAGAAAAAGAAAAATTGCAAAACGGCTACCGTACAGGGATATATTAGCCAGTTCAAGAATGCAAATAATTTAATTTAAAAAATATACATTTAGTCGATTTTTCATAATATCTAGACTCCCAAAGGTCTATTTACTAAATTTCACGCGCTCGTTTTCCTCCTAAATCATCATCCATTTTGCTACAAACTTGCAAAAGTGCTAATTCGTATACGAACTAGCTTCTTACTGCTCATCACAGCATCTATCTCTTTCGCACGCGTTGTCGGATGAGATAGCATGCATTTTAACCCCGCGCACAAAATAGTTCGTGCCGTCGACTAGGAGAATTTTAATTAAAATCCATGACTGTTATAATGTTTTAAGTTTTTTTTAAAATGTAGAACTTTATCTACATTTAAAAAGAGACTTAAAACATTATACCAAATTCCCGTCGTAAACTGCCAGCGTTTACAGCGGAATGTAAGTAAAAACATTGTATCATATAATTAGTAGTGAGCTAGCTCAGTCGTTACTTGCGCGTGTCAATTGAGGGAACGGAGGAGTTGGCATGGCAGATAGAAAGTAGGACAAATCAGGACGGTTCTGGAAGAGTTTATTTTTAATGTTGGAAGTTTAGACTTATGTTAAAGCTCCGTGAAGATGATACATACATTTTCATGGATCTAGGGGACTATTGGGAAATACGAATTCATAAAAGATAAGGAAAACTGTTTCAGAAAACAGTAGGTTTTTTTCATGACAACAATTTTGCCATAATCATTTTATTATTTTCTTAGTCAAGTGCGACTTGTCCATAGAATTTGTAAAAAAAACTGTTTTTTAATACCTTTTTTTTGTCGGGCGAGCACGGCCCACTGTAACAGGCTGGAGTCACACATTTTTTATCACAGTTTGGGAACGAAACCGTGATAAAATGCGTGACTCAAGCTGCCTATCACAGAGGCCGTGCTCGCCTGGCTGATGTGATTTATACGATAAACATAAGAAGAATTAATGTGAAGTTGTAAACTTAAACTAAGTATACTACTTATTGGATTGAACTCTCATGCATGATATACGTCGTGGTGGCCCAGTGGCTAAGACCTCGCCTCTCGTCCTTGAGGTCGTGGGTTCGAATCCGGGCAAGTACCAATGTATATTTTTCAAATAATATGTACTTTCTAAGTTAATCTTGGACATCGTTGCCAACGGTGAAGGAAAACGTCGTGAGGTAACCTGGATAAGTAGTGAATTTATTATACGATTGTGCTCCATTGGTGTAATTGTTGCAAGGCGTTCCAGTGCGACGATAACTAATAAATAAATACAAAGCCTTAACTAGGCCATCATGATGGGCTTTGAATAAAAACTTTTCAATCTGCCCAAGTTAGTAAAACACTTGATAGTTCTCCCATGTTAATAAATCTGTATCTGTAAAGTTTTAATGCAACCTCTTGAATATGTAGTGCTCAACAAACTCGAATCAATTTTCTTTGTTGTTACGTGGTGTCAGTAATTAATACTGCACTATCAATGAGCAGTTAATTATCGAGAAAGGATACGATACTTTATTTTCACTTGCTTCTGCCAGCGGCTTCGCCCACGTGAATGTCGAAACTTATCTTAAAGGAACATATTCCCGGGATAAAAAGTATCCTATGCTGCTATTCCAGACTATGATCTAAGTTAAATTAAGACGGGCTGGTATCCGCAACTCCACGTCTTAGCACGTATTTTAGGTACGACTATGATCTATCTCTGTTCCAAATTTCATCCATATCCGTTCAGTAGTTTTTGCGTACCAACATACAAACACACACACTCACATATTACAGTGAAGTGTGATTAAGAGCTTTGCCCTTGCAAGATGTCATTTCGGTAGGTCTGAATGACTTTCTAGTTTTAGGGCGAAGTTTTGAAATCAGAGGGTCTAGACAAAGTGACAGTCCTATGAGAGATATCGATTGTTCAAAATGTTTGGGACCTGCATGCGATACCGAAATATCACATGGTCAATCCCTTTTAAATGTTGACTTTTCACCAATCTTTATATTATATGTAGACTGTCATTATGTCTAGTCTCCCTTTCACGTTTATTTGTACAGAAATCCTTCAACTTTCGATGCTTATGACGTGGATTTCAATAAAACATTCTATCCGCGATAATAATTGTGTCAAAAGTACAGGGGCTAACGAAATCTCCGATGGTCAAAACAAGTTGAACGTGGTCCACGTTCAACTTGTTTTAAACATTTCTGTTATTTTACATTCATCAATTAAAAACCTCAAACGGCGCAAATATAACAACCTTATTGGAAGTTATATGTTTGAGCCGTTTGGGGTTGAAACTTTAGGTCCATGGGGTCCGAGTGCGCATCGACTTTTTCGAGAAATTAGCACAAAGCTCGTCGACTCTTCACGTGACCAGAGGGCTGGCCTTTTCTTCGGCCAGAGAATCAGCATTGCCATCCAACGCGGCAATGCTGCCAGCGTTCTGGGCACTTTTCCCCTTGACATCGATGTGGACGAATTTTTTGATGCACAATGAGCTCTTTTCCGTCTCCCTTTTCTATTTGTATATAGGTCTGTTTTTTTTTTAGAATAATCAATTGTATATATGTTTATAAATAAAACATTCATCAATTAAATTATTATCGTTTATGATCGTTTTACCATATTAAACCATCTCGTGACTCTTAATTAGATAAATTATGTACTTGTACATAATGTTCGAAACTCATAAAGTGCCGATATAAATTATTTAATTGTATAGTTTACCGTGTCTGCTTGTCATTAGAACTTGGTTTTATCGTTTAACAAAAACTATAAATTGTATGAATTAGGCAATAATTACTAACGTTTTATTAAATAAATGTGTTAACAACTTTGATATGTATTTATGCCGATTTGCCTATGTTATTTAATTTTATGTTTAATATCAATTGCTTTCTGTGAAACAGTTTATAAATAAATAAATAAAAAACTTTTATTTCAGACAAAGTCCATAGGATTAGTAACAATTTACTTAAAAAACTAGTGTTAGTAGGTATAGATATAAAACTAAAACTAAAAACATACAGCTACACTTCAGCGTGGAGCTGCATCCACCTCTGCATCATCGGAGAATCCCACCGGTCTGCGAACACACTGAGAATAGTGTTTGTACTGCCGCGAACACGCGTCATCAGAGAGGCACATCTTTTTTTAATAATGCCGGCGAAACCATCAATGTTTGTGTCCGCAAACATCCCTGACGCACTGCAACGCCATGGCAGCCTCAACAGCACTCTCAGTGCATTATTATATTGGACGCGCAGGTCGCTGTATGCTCGCTGAGTGAAACTGACCCACAGGCTGCACGTATAGAAGGACTGACAGTAAGCTTTGAAAAGCGTTACTTTTACTGGCTTCATACATCGCGCAAACCTGCGGGCCAGCATGTTACAACGAACAGCCAGCGACCTATGTAGGGAAGCCTATGTACCGAAGATATTAAAGATAATTGTGACATATGTTATGTCACAATTATCTTTAATATCTTCGGTGATCCAGTGGCCTAGGTAAATATTTTTTTTTACCCTTCGCAGAGGTTCTCCACACAGTGCAACATTCGGAATACTAGAATGTGTCACACTGCCCGCTTTGAAAACCATTAGTTCAGTATCAATGACAATACCTATAAATTTGAAGGTTCAACAAAGTTCTAATACACTCGGCATTAAAATAATCGCACCTCCCCGAAAATAGATGTCCAGCCAAAAACGCTTTCTTTAAACCCCGTCAATATTGGTGTCTACTGAAAGTATGTTTAATGACCTTTTGATTTAGTTTCATAAATGACACAATTCTTCAGAACACGAGCCGTTCATTAGCGATTTTTACAATACGCATTACAGTTGCCACTTAATTGGAACACCTTAAAAGGGTATAAAACGACTCATCAAGTTCAAATGAGAGTCATTTGCCATCCAGAATTTTAAATGAACACATTTGAACAAGTCCAGTAAGAAAACAACAAAAAACTTAATTTTCTTGTATTCAGTAAACCCGTTTCATTCCATGCCCTGGTTAATAAAACCAAAAACCCTTAACTTTATCTGAGAGCTGATAAAAATGTCTTTCAAATGAACTCCTTAAAAAATTCATTGATAAGAGTATTCCTATCATTGGTTCTTTTAAGGAGATTAGGAGAAAAGGATGCGATTTCTATGACGCTGAGTGTATTATGAAGAAATGGATTAGCAATTTCCTTCAACGAAAAAAATCTGATTGTGATAGAAAGTGTGGCAATTGGTGAGCGGATCATAGCACCGCTGATAGGTAGAAATGTTAGTAGTTTACTAACAACATTTAACAATAAACTGAATAACATAATGTAGTTATTGCGTACCGGTTTGTATTAGTCGTATACCTGAAACTCATCGGAGCTATTAAACATATAATATTTAATTGTTTTATTATTCAGTTCAGATACAGAAGGTTTAGTTGAAGTTGGGTATAAAGTAGACACCAAAATCTTTCCAAATAAAAATTATTATTTTTAGAATAATAAATAGGCAAAGTATTCTGTTCATGATACAACTAGTTATTGTACTGATTTTAAAATTACATTGCTTCTTATGTTTATAATATTCGTATGTTCGACGACGCATTGAAATTTGTTAAACTTTCAAATTGAAAGGCAAGAAAGGCATTGCTATTAATTGAGTGTTACACAATTATTCCGCAGATGTTTCAGCGGTTGTTTCGACCTGGAATATTATGTTGGTTATTAAGTTTAAGACTTTCCGAACATTGTTAATGCTTTTGCCTATATTTTATTGTGACAAGCTACTAAATGTTACTACAATTAATAAGTTTGTTATAAAATATTCACTAAGCATCGTTTTAAAAAATCATCTATGTCAGAGCTTGTTTGCTTTGTAGTTTGCCGCTTAATCTGACTGTGGGAAAATTTTAAGGTGGTCTAAAGAATTTTATAAGTAATTATTAATGTGTAAATAAATAAAATTATAGGTATCAAGCAAATTTTACATGAATCAAGTCGGTCGGTTACCCCCACACTATGCGTTTACCTGTACTTTGTTTGTCAGAAATTATTTAAGTGTAGGTACCCTAAACTTACACTCGAGTGCAACCTATTTTTTTTCTTGCGTACACCATAGTTGATTGCTTCGTCGCTTACCATCAGGTGAGAAAGTGGTAATACTCGTACGCCCATAAACCCATGAAATTTTATAACGGTTTAAAAAGGTCGATGTGGTAACGGTAGAGGGAGGTTTTTGTCCATCAGTAGTGGACGTGTTCTGGTTACTTTTTCAATTTAAATACAATTCAATTAAAAGTATAGTAGCTATTGTACCACATTGTATTTGACCATGGCTTACGACGAAATTTTATTTATAAACAATGGTTTTATCAGAATCATGACTTATGTAGGAAATTTCTCTGTTAAAGGTACAAGTTCGTAGCCGACTGCAGACAGCAGTAGCAGTCACACAATTACGCCTCTTTGGCGCCTTCTATGAACCATTGAGGCGTGATAAATCATATTATGTACTGAAAATCAGCGGTGGGTGTCTGACGCCCAATCGGTATGGGCACGCCCGGCGCTATTCTTGTACTTTTTCACTATTATTCTCGAACATGCATTCGCTAGTGTAAGGTCACTAGAGATAAATTTTATAGAATAGCACTATGGTTCATGCTTATTACCAAATACACAATCATGTCCACCTTCCTCTCACATAAAAACCAAACTAAAAGCGCTATCCTTTACAGAGTCTTGACATCCAATGCCTTCGTTCCAATTTGCTTCGCCATTTCAGGCGTCTTCTATTTATTGCTTATTCGATACTTTTGTCTTCGATATCAAAGAGTTCATGTAGCAATTACTGTTGAATTTGTTCTGTTCACTATTTCCATAAACACGACTCGTAAATATTGTTACCTTATGGTGCTTTTGAAAAGGGGTGACAAACTTTTGATAGGTGTAACATTTTTAGATGCACTTTTTGTTTTAAGAAACTTGAACACAATTTGGGCTCAGCACCTAAACTGATATTACTGAGTTAAGGAGCGTATTAAAACTTCACGAAAACTAAGGCTATATGATCAGGAGCCTATTGATAATAATAAAAAAAAGAAAAATAAATATATATTAATAATCTGGTCTCCGCGTGAATCATTAAGTCGAAACTCTATTCGCAAATGAAATCAGCTATTTTATAACCCGTGTTTTGGCACTAAACTTAGTTGATTAACTTATTGACGACTCGAATTGGAAAAAACATGGGAACGTAGTTACAACCGGGATAAAAGTATTATTTTGTACCAATTCAGTCTATGGCTTATATGCGTTTAAAATTTTATCCAAATTCGTTCATTCATTGAGACGTGTTCGATGACCAAACATCTTGGATCTTGACATACCGACTTTCACTGATCCAGTAACGAAAATTCTTTCAATTTTAGAAAGATACACTATCGCTGAGTGGCAGAAATTTCACGGGAGCAAAACCGCGAGTCTATAGTTAGTTACAGTGACCAATCCTAAGCAGAATCCAAGGCTCTATACATTTTAATTCAATAATTTCTCGACTCAAGAACCACCGAAGACATTATAAATAAACTGACAATAAAAACTAACGAACCAAAACCATAACTATCGTATATAAAACCGCATTCTTTGTGGTAAACCCTAATGTGAGCCCATAAAACTCCATAAAAAGGATGTCTTGATATACAATTCATACCCGGTGCGGTGGCTCAATTATGAAATCCCATAAAATTGTTATGGTGGCCATACATTGTAGATATGTGGTGATAGCTCGAGGGTATTATAGGTATCTGTTAAAGGAGAGGATTTAATAATAATTTCTATAGCCTTCCTTTTTTTGTGGCTATAAACTTTATAACGGATTATCGGGCGGATACAGCGCACATGTTAAGCTCTCGGTCCGGCTGCCATATAGAAAGAAAGAAAGAAAAAATATTTATTTGTGACCCGCACAGGAGACACGAGATAAGCAAAAGACAAACAACAATAAAATATAAAAAACCCCGTGCGAGACCAAAAAGGCTCCTATCTCAGCATGTGCATGTGCATATGTAGATCTTTGACAGTCGTTACAAGGCAAGACTAAAGAAAGAAGTAAAAAATGTAACAACTTGTACAAGTACACAACGCGACATACTCCGGGAACAAGGCGTGCCCGTTTGGGGACTGGAATCTCGCTGCCGAAAACCACCATGTCCAACCACGCCCTATCGATTTATCCCTTTTTTTTCTCTTTTTATTTGGGGGTTTTTATCTCAGATATGACAACCCCATCATACCCTTTTACAATATTTCTACATACATCTAATTTATCTTATCATCTATTAATTATAATATTTACTATACCTAATAAAAGCATAGAAAGTGAATCACTCAATAAGTAAGAACTGTCATTAACTTACACAATTTTTTAGTGGTCTCTGAGCATAGTAAAGGTAATATTGACTGTATTAAGCCTACATCTAATCTGTTTAGTTTTAGCTCGATCATTAGTGATTCACGTTCATCTTTATTTCGGACACAATCCATCAGCAAATGTTGTAGGTACATCCTCGATTTTATTGCACATTGTGCAATTCGGAGAATCACTCTTTTTCATTAGGAATGCAAACTTTGCGGATGGGTAGTGTCCGGAGCAGAGTCTTAAAATTAATTTTACATATTTTCTACTAAAACTAGTACTATCAAACCAGGGCCAACCCAGACCAGGACCAGGGTCAACTTTTGCTATTAACAGAAAGCCTTTGTAAATGGTGTCAGATATAAATCAGGAAACCATGTTTAAGTGGAGTGAGCCCTGTTTCCTACCACCATTCATTGGGGGCGCATACATAAGCATGTCGTTTGCTTGTGAGGGTGTGATTTAAAACTCTTTTAGCCATCTGGGAGATAGTCGAAGAATAGAGAGAGAAGAGAATAGAGAGGTGTCATGGTTTTAGTACGATTTTGTTTTCAACTTGGAAAGTGATATTTGTGCATGCGTCATTTTTTATCCCGCAATGGTTTCCCTCAAGTCCCTCTATTTACTCTTCTGCCGCACTGTCTCGAACTTTAATCATTATTTCAGTATTTGTGTAGGTACTGTGAGGACTCACCAATTAAGAAAGCAACCTACTTGCCTAAATTAAGACTGGCAACAGATAACTTCTGAAAGGTAATTAAATTTCGAACATAAAAATAGGTGAAGATGTTTTTTTGCTAAGCTGGAACGACAGACCTAGATTTATCGCCTGAAGGCAGGCTCCATTATTGCTAAAAATATAAAAAGTAAAACTAATTTATCTTTAATTTCCGGTAAACCTCTGTTTACGCACTTACATTTTGGTGGAGGCGTGACCATACCTGGGCTTGGTGGTCTCCGTGAAAATGAGCGCATAAATTTTCCGGTGTAACCTCCGCGCGTGCGTTTCGAAACGCCGTCGTCTGACCAAGGGTTCCCTACCTCACGGAGACCACCAAGCCCAGGTATGGTCACGTCAAGCATGACTCCGCATCGGGCGGGCGACGGCGAAACCTTTCATACACCGAGATACAATTTGCGCCCAAGACAGCGTTTCGAGGACAGAAATAACCGCTCTCAAATTACCCCTAGATTTAGAAGCCCACTACCGAGCGATCACCCAAACGAACCAGGACACAGTCAATAAAGAGAGATGAGGATTTGCGCACTGTGTCCATGAAAGAGCAGCTCCCAACCGAAGACAATAAACACGGTGATCTTACTCCATTTATTAACATTTGTATAGCTAATCAGTTTTATAACGCATTAGTTGACACGGGTGCTTCTATCTTTTGCATTACGGAAGAATTAGTGGTGCTGCTATGTCTGCAACATACCAGTGATGAGACGAATCATTTTGTGAAATCCATTTCGGGTGCTCACCTAAAAATTATAGGAAAAACGAGGATCAACTTCATTGTGGATTCGTGTGTCTTAACAAGTGACTTTGTTGTGATAAAAGACATTAACCAAAGTCTAATACTTGGCCAAGATTTTCTATTTAATAATGAGGCTGTCACTGACTTTAGTAGGAAATGTGTATTCTTTAAAGGCAAGTTTTGTGCTAAATTTTGTAAATACTCTGAACAAAATGTTACGTCGATTTCACAACCAATGGTGTGTAAGAGCTATCAAGACGAAACAAATAAAGTTAATAACGTCTTGAATGTCCATGGTGAATCTATGGACAGTACTGTCCTAAATACTAATTTGATTTATCTAAACACCAACACATTAGTTGTTCTTTTTAGAACTATAACTAGAATGTTAAAATTTGTCTTTTAAATAAGTTCTTTAAAATAGTAACTGGTACTCGTCCAAACATTCTATAAAATACTCTCACACTCTTCAAGAATAAAACAAAACTGCTAAATCAATATCCGTTCTAAAACCATAGCAACTAATTGTTCATTCACTCGAAAGTGCTCTTAAAAGTCCTTTTACTCATACCAAAGGCTGCTCCTTTCTTACACGCGCCGCTCACAAATCGTTCGAATTTCAGTTTCCGAAAACTCTATCTAATTAACTTGCTACAGAACTTTAATTAAAATTAAACCCATTTATTTAATAAAAAGGACAGTTCGCTGGTCCTAAAAATTTACCATTTTAGATCCCAAAATATACCTACTAAATTATAAAACGACGGCTTGATGATTGTTCGAATTAGTCTCCTGTTGAATTAAAATAATTCAGGACGATTAATTTGATTATTACAATGTACCCATTTGGGTCTCCATGTCAGCATTTTTGCCGCCATTCTTGGAAATTTAACAAGTGCAAGAGGTAATTAAAACTTAAGTGCTTAACGTCAAATAAATTGAAAAAGTTTCATCAATAGCCTGTGATTTTATCGCGTATGATAGGGAGGGGTCACGGGATCGGGACGCGGAAAAACTTTCGGTTCACCCGCTTTGTTTTTTCGGGAACAAGTAAACATGAGGTAAATAATTTATTAAAACTTAATAAAAAAAACGGTTTTTAAATAACGCGATAATTAAATGAAACACAAAGGTAGGCTTGGGTCACGCAATTCGCGAGGTCGCTTTATATGTTTTTCCTTACATGGTAATTTCGGTACGAGCAAAAAACTTGTTCAAACAACAAGTAATTACGTAACAAGTAATTATGTAGGTATCTACTTACCAAATAATTTTCTTTATACAATTTGGTGACGGGCCGATGTCTTTACTAAGGCACGCTATTATTTAACGTGTATTTTTTTTTTTAATATGAAGACTTGGGTGCAATGCAACAACAATACGATGACTTTTTTTTCATGAAACTCTTTCAATGAATATCCATTGAACGATTTCTATAAAAAAGAGTAACTGCATCCTTTCCTATCCGTTAGGACTATATGTGGGAGTCTTTATTCTGTTAAATTTCGTATAGATTCGTTCGGGCCAAAACGATAGCAATTAGGGAATTACTACCCCATGCATATATTTCACCATCCTCAACACACATACCTATGTTACAAGATTCCGTAAAAACCGTAGTCCCAAATTTTTTGCAATATTTCCCTGATTACCCAGCTTACTTTGGCATCAAACTCTCATCTATAGGAACATGTCTCCAAACTCGTGCCTTTACATTAGGACTTTTATAAAGCATCTGTTTATTTGGCCACTTGGTTACAATGGGAATTGCAGAAATTATACAATTTAGCATGCCATTTAGCTATGGAATAAATCCATATTTATTCCATCGCTAAATGGCATGCTAAATTGAAGGACTGCAGCTTTAGTTGATAAAAAAATGTCAATCCTCCATAGGATTGACATTTTTTTATCAACTAAAGCTGCAGTCCTTTTATTTGCTCAGTCAAGCTATCAGAAAATTGGAATTCTTCTGGAACGATCACTAGTATTAATGTGGCTCCTATAGATTATGACCCACTTTGCGCCTCTCATTTTGCACCACATACCCAGTCACCTGTTCACGTGTTGACCTACAACAATTTTACTTTTACTATCATCGAAACGGATCCCAATTGCTTTTCGCAATCTCGATACAGTAACTGAAACCTTAACGCCGCACATTTTAAGCATCAGCATTTAGCAATTTGATGCAGTTTTGGCATCTGCAGTGCTGAACATGGCTAAATACCCAACTATTCCACCACAAGACTGCCAAAACACAAAGCAGTATCAATGCAATCGCTGAACAACGCCATTTCGTTTTTTCTAAATTCAGCAATGATGGATTAGTAAGTACAGATTACCCAGCAAAAAGTGGCTTGTTGGACAGGTCTAGTCATAAAAAAAACCGGCCAAGTGCGAGTCGGACTCACGCACGAAGGGTTCCGTACGATTATCGCAAAAACGGTAAAAAAAAAACACGTTTGTTGTATGGGAGCCCCACTTAAATATTTATTTTAGTATATTTTTAGTATTTGTTGTTAGAGCGGCAACAGAAATAGCAATATAACATAATCTGTGAAAATTTTAACTGTCTAGCTATCACGGTTTATGAGATACAGCCTGGTGACAGACAGACAGACAGACAGACGGATCGCGGAGTCTCAGTCATAGGGTCCCATTTTTACCCTTTGGGTACGGAACCCTAAAAACTAATGAATCATTATCAGCCCTAGTTTAAACAGTGCCAAGAGATGATCGAAATTTCAAAAGCATATTCATAACAAATGGTCGAGTCTATTTCTGTCTCTATCCCTTGAAGGTGTTTTTAGCGACGGGAAGACGTTCCCAAAAGTACAGTTTGAAGATCGGGACATAGAGCCAGAATCGTCGCGCCAGTAGCGACTAGAAACGCCATTACTAATAATATTAACACTCGCGCAATTTGCATTGCGCACACGTTTAGATTGTCATAGTTAGAATTGTGACGAGCCATCAATTTGGATGAGTAAATGGTGACACTCGCTGATACGCTTGTTTTGTGTGAAACATTTCAACAATGCCGTCTCTAAGGGAAGCCGCCGAGATGCCTAGGTGCTCTGTGATTTGGGGGTAAGTTTCTACCCTATTTTAGGCTCTAACAAGATCGAGAAGTCTAACAGGCTTTTGCACAGAACTTTTTGGATGGCTAGTTTTGACAAAGCCGTCTCTAGCAGTGGCCGTCGAGTTATCTCGGAGCTTTGTGACGTATTCAGCATCTAACAAGATTCTGAAGCTTGTTAGGCTTCAGAACTTTCCCCTGCATCTTTGAGACCTTATCAAATAACTTTTCTTAATTGAGTTTATGCTTAGCGAAGTTGAAAACAACAGCCTTGTAATAATGCAGGCTCCATGACGAAAGTTCACTTACTTAAATATTCTTAATATTCTGCAGAATCTTCCAGTTCCTCTAAGTTGAGGCGAAAAATACTTATTGATTTCTTAAGGAGCCACTCGTTACACAATTAACATTTTTCCGTCGATTTTGGACCAAGTTAATTTAGTTTTACGGCTTTTTGTATGGCTCTTCGGTGAGATGGTTAATTTATTTTCTCGGCTTTTAATGCATCTCTTTTTTTTTTTTGGATTGGCTATTTTCAATTTTATGTTTGCATCGGGGAATGTTATTTTGATGTGCCAGACGCGATGAACTTTCGATTAACGATGGGTTAAAACTCAGTAAACAGGTTGACACGCGAATGTTTTTTTATTATCGCGCTTAACCACCATCTCACCAGATGGTAAGCGATGATGTGTTCGATGATGGAGCACGCTTGCCTAGAAGTAACCTATTCACTCTTGACTTAAAGACCCCTAGGTTGTAGCTATCGGGAAACACAGACTCCGGCAGGGAATTCCACTCCTTAGCTGTACGCATAATAAAAGTATTCTCAAAACGTTAAGTGCGTATGGGTGGGATGTCCACCATTACCGATGGCGCATCGCCGTACGTATGGTAGTCCGATGATGAAAAGGGCTGGGCGGAATTAGATTATGCAATTCCATCGCACACTCCCCGAAATGTAATCGATAAAAAACCGACAAGCTGGCAATAAAAGCTGGCTGTATTGGTGGCTAACAAAAGAATATTTGAAGGCACACATTTATTTTAATTATCTTAGGTGATCTTACATGTTTTGCCGGCTTGCTCCCGGATCCTTTGCCGTGTTACCAGCTAACCATAAATCTATATTATTGCCATAATAAATCAACTAATACTATTTTTTATATAATGCAACTCTGCTACATCTATCCCTTTTACAAACAAAAAATTTAAAATTAAATTTTATGACTAAAGTTAGCTTTTTTTTTATTTTTATTTTTTTAATCCTCGGCTTACCTATCCCTTTACACAAACAAATTGGAAAAATAAATGTAACTGTTTAGATAAAGTTACACAATAACAATCTTTTCTATATTTAAAACTCTGCTACATAACCGTTTTTATACAAAAAAAAAAAATATAATGATAAGCGAAATCATAAATATGTATCTATGTATGTTGTTACTTCCTAAACATACTTAAAATATGTTTAAATACCCTAGTTACAAAGAAATAATAATAATATATTCATATAGGTATATGTAATAATTTTATGAACTCACACCCAGCCCTTGTTCATCAGCAAATTATTGAGGTCTTATGTGACATGAAGTTCTAGTGTAAGTACAACCTTCTTTACTGTCTAGTACTTTGTATGATCTAAAATTATTGTCTTGAACAATTTTTCCTTGCATCCATTTATTACTCTTAGGATCTTTTTTGTACCATACATCTTGCCCTATTTTTTATTTTGGTTTCACTTTTACATTTTCAATATATTTATTTTCATTTCTACATTTAACCCTAATAAACTGTGAATCTACATTCACATTTAATTTTGGTTTTAAGTGTTGATAGGTAACTGGTATTTTAGTCTTTAAATTTCTACTCATCATCAACTGTGCTGGTGAAAAATGTGTTCCTGAAACTGGTGTAGCTCTATACTGAAGCAATGCTTATCTAAAATCCGAATTGTCCTCACTGCATTTAGTAAGCATCTGCTTAGCAATTTGTACTCCCCTTTCAGCCATTCCATTTGACTGTGGGTATCGGGGACTTGAGAAATTAAACTGAAAACCCCATGATGAGGCAAACTCATTGCATTCTCTAGAATCAAAAGGTACATGATCACACACAACCTCTGATGGTATTCCAAACTGCGAAAAGATATCAATTATAGCACTTATTACATTACTAGCAGATTTATTTGTTATAACTTTTATATCTAACCATTTAGTTGTATAATCATATATTACTAAGAAATTCTTTCTCCTGAAATCCATGATGTCAATTCCTATCTTAGAGAAAGGCAGTTCTGGGATGTTATGGGACAAAAGTGGTTCTTTTATATTATTATTTTGATATGTCTGACAAATAAAACACTTTCTTACATATTCTTCTATATGTTCATCAATCTTTGGCCAATAATACAAGCTACGAGCAACCTGGTTCATTTTAGTACTGCCTAGATGTCCTTCATGCATCTTTTATATTATTGTTAATCTTAAATTTTTAGGAATTACAAGTCTGTCATTCATGAAAATTAAATTTTCATCTATAGTGATATTATGTCTAAAATTAAAATAACATTTGACTGTGTCAGTTAACTTTGCAACTTTTTCTGGCCAACCATTTTTTACTCTATCTGCTACTTGCACTAATGCCTCATCAAGTAATGTCTCTGATATTAATTTTTGCTTTTCTTCCTGTGAACATTGTAAGTATGAAGACAACCCAACACAGTGAACTACTTCATACATGTATGTCTCATCAATATCTGTTTCCACTAGAAAAGAGCGTGACAACAAATCTGCAACGAACATTAAGTTTCCTTGTTGATATTTTAATTCAATATTATATTTTAATAGTTTCAACTTAAGTCTCTGAAGTCGTGTTGAAGGAATTTCATGAATTCCCTTCTTTAGTAATGTTTCTAGTGGTTTGTGATCATTTAAAATAGTGCATTTCCTACCATAAATGTAATAATGAAATTTTTTAGTTGACCAGACAACACTTAATAACTCTTTTTCTATCTGCGAAAAATTTCTTTCTGCTGATGTTAAACTTCTTGATGCATAACTTATAGGTTTGCCTTCTTGCATTAAACAACAACCTAACCCATCCCTAGATGCATCACACTAAATTGTTATGTCCAAATTACTATTAAAATTTTGTAACACTGGTGCTTTACTAATACATTTTTTTATATTAATGAATGAATGAATGATCTTTATCCCTGAATGCACTTTCATGCACTGATGTCCATAACCATCCTGTGTCTTTTTTGAGTAAAGATTGCAAAGGTGCTGCCATGTCCGCTAATCCTGATACAAACCTACGCAAATAATTGATCATCCCAAGTATTATTTGTAATTCTTTCTTGTTTTCCGGACTTTTTAACTCTACAATGGCTTTTATACGGTCTGAATCTATTTGCATTCCTTTTTTGGAAAATATGTGACCAAAGTATTTAACCTCATCTAGCTTATATTGAAATTTTCTTTGATTAAATCTAACATTGCATTTTTTAGCTCGTTCAAAAACTTGTATTAAAATTTTATCATGTTCTTCATTATTATCTGCACAAATCAATATATCATCGCAGTATATTACTACTCCTGGAATATCACCAAATGTTTTTTCACTATATTTTTGAAAAATTTCTGGAGCAATGGATAGCCCAAATGGCAATCTCAAGAACCTGTAGCACCCGAATGTGCTACTAAATGTGCAAAGCTTTTTATATTCATCAGTCAATCTGATATTATAAAACCCATCTGTTAAATCAAGCACTGAAAATACTGATTTATTACATAATTTTGCTAGTATTTCCTCTAAAGTTGGAATTAAGTGATAATTTCTTATTAAAACCTTATTGAGTTCTTTTGGATCAAGACATAACCTTAAGCTTTTATCTACTTTTTCTATAATTACCAAATTGCTTACAAAACTGTCAGGTTGATCCACTTTCTCAATAATTTGCTGATGCTCCAAACTCTGCAGTTTTGCAGCAAGTCTCTCCTGCAGAGCATGAGGCACTCGACGAGGAGGTCTTACTACAGGGATGGCTCCAGGCTGAGTGTGTAGCTCCAGTGGAGTTTCAAATTGTCCAACGCCCTGAAAAAGTTCACCATACTTCTTAATAATATCATCTTTGCTATTAATACTGTTAATATCTCTTAAAATTTTTAACTCTCTTAGTGAGCTTAAGCCCAAAATTGGTTTTACATTTTCCTTAATAATTACAAACTCTGTATCATGCATTATTCCCTTGACATTATATGTCTTTAAGACTATTTTCCCCAATGGAAATAAATGTGTGCCTCCAAAAGCCTCTAAAACTATATTTGTCTCAGACCAGTTAGGAAAATCATCATTGACAATTTTCTTTAGATCTCTTAGAGACAACACATTCACTTGAGCCCCCGTATCACATTTAAAATCCACCTTTTTGTTTTCTATTCTTAAAGTTAGAATCCATTCATTATTTTTGATGTGAGAACCAATGCTATGACACACTTTCAATAGTCACAAATCATGTATGTTATCCTCACTGTCTGTGATTTCACTATTAAACATTTTTACTTCATTAATTAGCTTACATCCTATTTTAAAATGGTTGGGGTTTTGACAATTCGTACATATTTTACCATAAGCTGGACAACTTCTTGGTTTGTTTCTTGTTCCACATTTTTTACAATCATAAAAATCCCTATCCCTATTAAAAGCATACTTAACTTTCGAACTCGCTGGAGACCGCTGTGGTGTTGCTGACTTCTGAAGTATGTCAACTGCGTTGGTCAGTGGGTGCATGATTTTACTATGATTTCTTGATAGTTCTGTCGCCCTGCACATGTCCACTGCTTTCTGTAGTGTCAGATCACTTTTTTCTAACAGTTTTCTCTGTAATTTCTGATCTTGGATCCCCAGCACAATACGGTCTCTTAGCATCCTGTCTTCGAATTCCTTGTAATTACAATTTTTTACAAGTTTCTTGATCTCCGTGTAATATAGGTCAAAACTTTCCCCTTCTTGTTGTTTTCGTTGTTGGAAGTTGAATGTGCATATTAGTTCATTTTGCTTCGGCTCAAAATATTCGTCAAGAATCTTCAATATTTCTTCGTACTTTGCAGTTTCTTCGGTTTTTAAAACATTATAATACAATTCTTGTACGTCATGTCCCACGCTGTTGAAAAAAATGGCCGCCTTACGAGCCTCCGAAACTCGGTCAAATCCAGCCGCTGTCAAGAAAATTTTGAATTGCATCTTGAATTTTACCCAGCGCGGTAACAGATCTTCTGTCGTGTCTAATCTCATGGGCTCCGGCATTCTATATTCTACACACGCCATCACCTCTTCTTGCGATTTATTGTCGTAGACCAATATTAAGACAGCTAAAAATAAAATCTGCCCTCATAATAAGTTTCATAGTGCGGAAAATGGACACATAAACCTGTTCCTAAAAATTTTCATAAAATTGGAAACTATCTCAATCAAGCGCAAGTCCCTGGTATTCCCGGGATGGGCATCAAAACAAAACAATGTTCAACTACCAACAAGATGTTATAATAACCAAATGAAAGTACAATTTACTTCTGCTACTCAGTTATTTAACAGTATGAAACAATGGAGTTCTTACTCACTCACTACAAGTTCGTACATTTTAATTTGCTTCTTTACGAAGTTCAATTTTCAAACTTAACAGCGGTGATTAAGGTTGAAAATAGGTCCAAAAGGCGAGATTTCATCGTGTATTAATTAGTAGAAATGTACGTTAAGTCGTAATTATTTTTATTGGGTGTCGGTAGTTATTAGTGTTTATTAAAACGCCAGCTGTTTCTTTAAAGAGATCGTAGCTCAGCTGTTAATTTGCGAGTTTATTTGTAAAGCTGTTTTGAATTAAAGAGGTTCATGAAAGTTGCAAGGTGGCCTCAGCTTATTATTGACAATAGTTAACGCATCCAGCAGATTCCCGCAGCATTAACCAGATCATCGGTCCACCTAGAGGGAGGCCATCCAACGCTGCGCACAGGACCGATCGGTGTGGTGACACTTGTAGGAGGCCTATGTCCAGCAGTGGACGTCTTTCAGCGGAAATGATGATGCAAAGGTGCATATACAGGTTTAAAGGCTCGATTCAATTTAGATTGAAGTTTCAGTAAGTAATGTTTATACCAACGAATTTCAATTTTGGAAATGGCTGAATTTCCCAATTATTAATTTTAATATTAATCATAACATTCAGAATATTTAAATAATAAACCCAAAACACCAACACGCCTTCCAAAAAAATTATCCAAAATAAACACAAGATTCAGTCTTAAGCTACCACTTATTCTTCGGCGATAAACCGCGAAGTTATTACGTTTTTGTTTAGAGATTCTTATTGAAACCAAGCTATAAATTGCAGGGACATTAACATAGACTGTAGGAATTGATTTCTGGGTTTAGGTGCGATAGTATACGGCTATTCTGTATCTGTGGCTATCAGGAGTGTATTGGGGCTACCTTTGTGAGTAAACTTATTATATAAAAAAAAAAAAAAACTCGTGAAATTAACTGTACGAGAACAAGTCTAAACTAAATATCTCAAATTGAAGTGTCGGTCTTTGTGTAGAAATAGTCCACTCAGCCAATTTTGGCCAGTCTCATGTAATAGAGGTTGAGCGTATTGCTGTCTGATTTGATTTAAAAGAGAGCAGCGGAATACCCGTAGGTAGTTATTTTACGTAGAGTAACTGCCTATCTAATCTCTAAGCCCAGTAACTAGCAGCCCTTCGCCATCTACCGGTCCTAAATCAAACTCCAGGCTCTCACTGGAATATCCCTGGGGGGTGACCATAAGTTCTTAGAGTGGTATCAATTTGAGATCGAATAAGGGACAGATGTATCTGACTTGTATACATCTGTCACTTACTGACCGCAGAATGTGTTGTGGGTTCCCGACCTGGAAAGAGAACCCATAACACATTGTGCGGTCACGCATGAATAAGAACCAAATAATAGTATTCCACCAAACCAAGTCTATAGCGAATCAATATAACTGCAGTTTATTCCAGTAAATCTTTACAAAGGTCTCACAATAACACCGTTGTTGTCGCTCTTAACAAATCCTTTTCAATACCCCTTCGGAGTCTGTGTGCAAGTTTAATTTGTTTAATTAAGCGAAGGCTCAATGGTGTTGTTGACTGATCCGAATATCACGTGTTTTGACCCCTATCTATATTGTGTGGAAATCTTTTAAGCGTTTTTGAGATTATAAAGTGGGTTTAGGGTCGAAAGTAATACGTAACTATAAGTCAACTAAGTATAAAATACCTTTGCCTGACAATATATTTATTTATTTTTAATAGTAAAACGACGAATTTCCTGACGAACTTTGCAATATTAGATATCTTGACCCGATGAACTGTCTAAAAATAAAATAACAGCAAGTTACTCAAGGAATACATTTTTCTGGCTAAGACGTCAGCCTCCAGGAGTTGCAAACATTTCGTATAATAGATAGTTTTAGTTTTGTCCTTTCTTTATACTTATTTCAATCGAAAGTATAATAATGACGACACGATTGGCGCAGTGGTTGAGCGATCGACTGCTACGCTGCGTGTCGCGGGTTCGATTCCGGCACGGAACTAGTATTTATATAGCCTACAAATAGTTGTCCGGGTCTAGGTGTTTGTAGGTTGGTATAAATGTTTGTAAACGCACCCACGATATTGTATAAATTCCTAGTGTAGGGCAACGTTATTAGAAAAAATAAAAAATTAAAACGTAGGTACTGCACTATATAAATAAACGTACATTAATTCTTTCCCGCAGGAAAAGTGTTTCACAGGCAACTAACTCTTCAATAGATTAAAACTTTTACCAACGGTCACTGTATACTGGTACGGAACCAAAAAGTATCAACATTCAAACAGCTCCACCGTTTCTTTCTGACCAAATGAAAGAGCTTTAATTCCAACTTTCCTTAGTTTTACGTTTCTTCAACGTTGGACTTTTAAGAGAAAATTTAAAGTGTAGCCTGTGGTAATGTTCTAGCGCAAATAAAATTATAAGTCAGAAATAAGAGAAAACTTGGACATTACTTGAAGTCGGGCTTTGCAATGGTGAAGTACTTGATGGCGTGAATTTTTTTGAGCACCAACTTGAATACACGTTTAGTTTTGCTATACTTTTCTAAGTAGTAAGGCGCGAAAGAGGTGAAGACAGTTTCTAGTATTTTCGAACGGTATCGTTTGCTTTTCCTATGTTTTACTAATTATTGTTATAAATTAAGCAAGAATCTAGTTATGGTTATCAAAGTTTATCTTAGTTTCCAATCTATACTAATATTATAAAAAGGAAAGATTTTTTTGTTTGTTTGTTTGTACCGAATAGGCTCCGAAACTACTGGACCGATTTAAAAAATACTTTCACCAATAGAAAGCTACATTATTCTTGAGTGACATATGCTGTTTTTTAATCCCGAAAACGGCTCCTGTGGGTGGTCCACGGGAGCGAAGCCTTGGGCAAAAGCTAGTTAAATTATATATTAATGCACACAGCATTCCGAATTGTAAGAGAAACTTTAAGTCCTAGGGACAAATAATCGGATTCTTTTTGAGAATAGCACTCAGCCTAAGGTTTATTTGTACTGTGGATTAAATTCATATTGGAATTTAATCCACAGTATTTACAGCAGTATTTGCAGCAGGTTTTACTAATAAGACCTAAAAAATTTGCAACACATGTACCTATCCTTAGTTTCTCAATAAATTTATCTAAAACATTACATACAAAGTAAAAGCATTTTGCCATGACTTATTCAAAAACTCAATTCTGATGCAAATCATATGATGAAAAAATATATTAAAGGCTCATAAAACTCACCGCATTTATATTTTAATAGACGTAAACCAGCCATATTTTACGCGTGCAAAGCATGAATCATGCAAAGAAATTCAAATATGAAATAATGTATTGCAGGAGAAATTGAGAGAGATATTAAATGCGGTTTTAAAGAAAATAATTCTAAGAAAATGTTTCGATTCCCTGCTCTGGAAGTTTTTTATCAGACATTTTCTCAATGCCGATATTAGTTTTATTTTTGGTAATGATCTATTTCAAAAAACTGAATAAAGTAAATCTTTTTGTGAAAAAAATATCTAGTTTGTAGATACCTATCGATAAAAATAAGGCAATAGGAAGAACAAAATGGCCTCTTATTTTTTCAACAGGCCATCCAAGCTAAATTTTTCTAGAGAAATACAAAAAGCCAAGGACCTTCTTTTAATAATGTTTGCAACAAGCTTGTTTTCTGTATTTACAATTTAGTGCAGGTTTAGCTGCATTCCCATGTTTAGTAAAGGAAATAATCTTGAATCAAATAACCTTGTAACCAGTCCGGATCTACAAATACTAGTAGCACTGGCTACGCATAGCTAGTTTTTTTAACCCCCGACGGAAAAGAAAGGGTTTTATAAGTTTGACGTGTGTACCTGTGTGTTTGTGTATATGTGTATCTGTCTGTGGCATCCTACGGATGAACCGATTTTGATTTTATTATTTTTTTTATTGGAAAAGTGACTTTATCGAGAGTTTTATTAGCTATGTTTGATGAAAATCGGTTCAGCCGTTCTAAAGTTATGGGCGTTTTACTGTTTGAATCGTAGTGTTTTCGCAAGATATCGTGTCATAATTACGTGTTTAATAGATTGTCGATCGAAGCGTGTATGCTACTTGATAAATTATGTACATAGTATGAAGTTAAAATGTATCGGAGGCTTTAAAAATTTTTAATTGTACTTGTTGTTTATCTGTTTTTACAAGCAACAAGTAAAAATTTCCAAAACCTCAGACATTTTTTTTTATTTCATCCTTTTTTTAAACTACATAATTTGCACTCACTGAACGTAAAGCGTATCTATAATCTGAGTGCGTGTGCGCTCGTGCAAGGTGACCTTTTGTACCTATCTATTCTGTGTCAGTAGTATCAGCTATGTATAGAAAGTAATTGGACTTTACAAATAACTATGTTACTCAACTATTCGTAGTTAGCCAATCAATCCCTATCCCACAGGTACAACACACAACACTGTTATGTCTATCCCGTGGAGAAATAGGGTCGCGACATCTATATTTTAGATGACCCAGCTCGAAAACAGGTTGGAAATGAAGTTGCCACTAGCAAATGTGATGCAAATGATGAAGTTAGACGTATTACTGGCAGGATTACGGAAATGTAGCCGGGCATCAGATCGAATAGCTAATTAATGTGATAAGCTCGTGGAGGTAGGATGGTAGTATTATAAAAAGTTTGGTTACGCAGATCTGTATGCGATAAACATTTAGGTGGTGGTTATGTATTTGAATTTTAGGTTGTGGTATGGCGTTTCATGCATTGTGTTCATTGTTGAACCAAATACGGTTTCTGTGAAACATTCTCAAGACTTCTTGCTCATTGCGTTTTGACAATTTCAGAATTAGACTAAACACTAGTTAGCGACTTCGCCCGCATGATGGTTGCTAATTATCGAAATAGAACGTACACCTACATTTTTCTTACGTTGTTTTCCTTCACCGTTTCTAATGATGTCATAGATCCTAAACTAATTGTTTATGGGATTATCAAAACAATAAATTATATTAATAGCACCGTCCACGTAGGTCGCAACTAAAACAGTATATTTGTTTTATGCTCAGATAGATGCCTTGCTAGTACTTGTTGATTAATTAAAGGCCCTGAGTTATCTAGCCACCTGCTCAGTAGGTACCTAGGTAATAAGTGTGAATACTAGGACAACTAAACGGATAACGTATGGCTAGGAATCCTTGGAAATTAACATATTATTGTATTTAATAATGTTTAATGCATTCTGTGGGATTTAAGTGCTCAAGATTATGATTGTTTATGGTTTTAAGAATTGACGAAATTCTTCATATTATGGCTGAAATGAACTGCCTACTAAACAAATAATTGCGATATAGGCAATGATATTCTAATAAACAGATACGTTATACACTCACAAAACAACCGAAAAAAGTGTTCCGCAAAGCAGCGGCAGCACAGATACCTACACGCTTTTGGTATGAGATACCTTCTGTTTTTAAGTACTTTGGTATCATAATTGGCACACTTTCTAAATACACACGATGGCATTTTTTAAATTTTGTTTTTGTTTCAACGAAGCCTATCGCTCTTCGCCATGGGTGACATAGACTAAAGACCACAATAAGGTCCTATTCGAGTCTTCACAATGCACGCGCTCATAAAATATCTGTATACTAGAATATCATTGGTGACAGGGTATTCGAAATTCAAATTTCAGTAGTACTCGTGCATCTCGTTAGTGGTCGTATCCGAGTTATTTTTGGTCTTAAAAGGTTTTTTTTTTTTTTACCTCTATCTCACCTGATGGTAAGCGATGATGGTATGTAAATGTATATATATATATCTAAACATTCTTAACATTCAGTCTTCATATCAGCGATTAAGAGAAAAGTAAAATATACCAATTTAGTCTATCGGAGTGATATATTTCATCTAAGTAAATCAGTGTAGCCCTGCGTGTTTAAGCCACAAATATTTAAGACTATCCAAATATCTGATAAATTATATCAACTTGCACATCTATATAAATAAAAATGAATTGTTGTTCGTTAGTCTGATTAAAACTCGAGAACGGCTGAACCGATTTGCATAATTCTTTTTTTGTTTTGGTCGACAGAATACAGGGAAGGTTTAAAAACAAAAAAAATGGGGAAAAAAGGGTAGGGTAGGTGTAGGGTAGGTGTAGGGTAGGTGTAGGGTAGGTGTAGGGTAGGTGTAGGGTAGGTGTAGGGTAGGTGTAGGGTAGGCGTAGGGTAGGCGTAGGGTAGGCGTAGGGTAGGCGTAGGGTAGGCGTAGGGTAGGCGTAGGGTAGGCGTAGGGTAGGCGTAGGGTAGGCGTAGGGTAGGCGTAGGGTAGGCGTAGGGTAGGTGTAGGGTAGGTGTAGGGTAGGTGTAGGGTAGGTGTAGGGTAGGTGTAGGGTAGGTGTAGGGTAGGTGTAGGGTAGGTGTAGGGTAGGTGTAGGGTAGGTGTAGGGTAGGTGTAGGGTAGGTGAATGTTTGGTGTTTTTATGGCAAAACAAAGTTTGCCGGGTCAGCTAGTATCTAATATTAATGGATTAATATCTTGGTAATCGTCATATCCATAAATAGGAAGTCATAATTTATTTTATTTCTTTACTTATTTGGACAACTAACTCGATAATTAATAAACTATGTAGGTCAAATATCGATTAACTTACAAAGAATTTCAATTAACATACGATAGTATATTGTATTATTTCGTATATTTATCTATTCAACCATTAATGGAACGTTTCTATTAAAATAATTTTAATATTAACGTTGTTATACAATAGTTAACTTGTAATTGTATTTATTTGTTTGTGAGTTTGTAAAAGGTGAATATCTAGGTAAAGGTATAAGAAGAAACCAATTAGATAACAAAAATACTTTCATTGAAAGAAAACCACAGTTCTTACGAGATAGGCAACGGGAGCGAAGCCGCGAGAAAAAGCTAGTGACTATTAGTATTAGTAAACTTTTAATATATTCATTGATCACCCGGTGCCTTTGGTCGCACGCAAGTGACAAGATTCCAGATTCATGTAACAATGAACCAGTCAATAAATTAAATCGAAACTATGCGGCTTAATATTAAAGTGAGTCATGAATATAATTACTAGTATCTGATAGCAATAAAGCTTGGTTAATGTTTCGAGTTTGGTAAAATTAGGTACTATGTAAAGTCTTAAAAACTTCTTAACACAAGGGAATTCAGGTATATTGATATAAAAGCTAAAATATCGATCAAATGAACACAGCAAACAAAGGGCAGAATAAAATAGAGTAAAAACTGTAAGCAGCAGATGAAAAGAAGATAACAGAATAACATGATAATAAAATA
This sequence comes from Orthosia incerta, assembly GCA_948252205.1. Taxonomy (NCBI): domain Eukaryota; kingdom Metazoa; phylum Arthropoda; class Insecta; order Lepidoptera; family Noctuidae; genus Orthosia; species Orthosia incerta. The sequence goes on from OX411761.1 coordinate 14,480,897, forward strand.
ACAGAAAATAAAAAACAGGACGATATTTTTTCAACTTGAAGAATAATAACAACATTTAATAACATCCAACTTTTCCTCTTAATTGAATTGCTCAAGAAAAGCAATACCAGCAACTTTTACTTATTATTTATAAGCTTATTGTTTTACGGATGTGTTACATAAGCAAGTGATTGCCAGAAATATAAGTTATTTTTTCTTATAATCTTTAAAAACGTTGCCACACACTAGGAATTTCATCCTGTATCGTAGGTGCGTTTACATATAAACTAACTTATACAAGACACCCAGATTCGGATCAATTATCTGTAGGCCATACAAATATTTGTTCCGTGCGGGAATCGAACCCACCCGCGGCACGCAGCGCAGCAGCCGATCGCTCAACCACTACGCCAACCGTGTCGTCATAAGTGAAATGTCTTTGGCAAACAGCTCTGTTCGTTGAGGAAATAACTACCGCCATTTCGGTAAGTAAAAGGTACATTGTTCTTTGAACTAACTAAGGAGCACGAAATAGAAAATATAATAATGTGTATTTTTATTTTCTTTATGTCCGATATCGTTATTTGGCTTAGTAAAGAGGCAGTCTTATTATTTTACGTTACATTTGTGATTTTATTGATGTCTGTTTTTATTGGTTTGGGATTGGAAAAATACTTGGTATTAAAAGAGCTTTTAGATAGGTTGTTTAAAAATTTTCTGGCAGCATGTGGGCTGACAGACTTGCTAATTTAAAGTCAAAGTCAAAGCACTTTATTTCAAGTAGGCCAGTTACAGGCACTTTTGAATTGTCAAAAGACAAAATAAAATATTACAAAATTATGGTGCTACAGTCCCAGTCACAAGACATAATAATTGTGAAAGTACCGTAGATGCCCATTCCAAGGCGTAGATCTCTATGGAGAAGAACGGGCAAGAAACTCCATGGACACTCTTTTTCAATTAGGTAATTATTACAAATCATTTGTTACATCATTCATGTTGAGATTACACATTATGTGAGAACGATGTAGAAAGTTAAAAGTGTCCATAGTAAATATAAAAAGACAATTCAGAAATAAAATTAGAATCAATTAAAATAAACCATGGCAGCTAAGAGATGACCAGTCCCAACCGACAGCGCCCGTTCACGAACATGACACATGTATCAGCACCATTCAGCTCAACCATTTTGAAGGGAGCTAAATGATCCGACTTTTAGCTGAAATTTAGCTTTATACATTACCTTTTTTCATGAATTACTTAATTACTAAAAATCAAAGTAGACAAAATTACCTACATGTTACAGACAGCAGTTATTACTATCATGGACTTCCAGGCACATACGATGCTGAACAATAACTCAAATAAAAAATCTTACTACATAAATAAAACGATGAAGTTTAATTTAAACAAAGGTCGATCAACCTTACATTAAAAATCATGATACCATCTCATATTGCATAACATCATCTACGTTTCGTAACACAGTCCAAATGATCACTATGCACGCAAAGTAAACGCCGTCTTCGATAAAACAAAATACTGCTTTACCTGTACAACGGAAGTGGTGCGTTTACACTAGAGATGAGCTAAGTCAGGTAGCGAGAGATGTGTGGTATCAACCAATAGGATCGTTTGATTTTCATAGCTTATATTCGTGTAACGGAAAAGGGTGAAGAAGGAAGAAAGGAAGGTGTAAGGATAAGGTAGCCAGGAATGCTGCGACTCCTTAGATACAGTTTATTATCAGTGTTAACGAGCGCCAAAAAGTCTTTATGGCTTGAAACTGTCATGATTGCTATCGGAACGTCACGTGGGGGTTATTTAATTGTCTAGAAGCAAATTAGAGTTGCTAAAGTGGTCTCTACTCACACATATTCGCGTCGAATAATCTTACCTCGCACAGTAACCTAGCTCACCTTTGTTAGAAGCCAGCTAGCTCAGCTTTGTTTGGTACCCTTACAAGTGCTAGATTTAATTTATTTTCACTTAGAAAACGTAATGGAATATGAATTATCGAGTTCATTTCATCTTGTTCTGCATTTGTGATGTATGGTCAGGTGTTTTCTTGGAAACAGTGGTAATATTAAATTAATAGACTGGTTTCAAACAGATAAATGAAATAATTATGATATGGCACGGAAGGGAAGTGATAACGACGAGTAGAGAAATATGGAAGGAGACAGGGGATGCAACATTGCCACAACCTCGGGGTCTTTAAGTCAAGAGTGAATAGATTACTTCTAGGCAAGCATGTTACACCATCGACCACATCATCGCTTACCAGCAGGTGAGATACTGATCAAGCGTGAGCGTATATATAATAAAAAGCATGTTGCGTCGACCCCAAATAACTTGAGATAAATACAAGAGAATTATGATGTTATTTTTAGGTTTTCTGCCATGTCGTATTGGCGTGGAGTGTATAAATGGAGTTTCCTCAATTTATGCAAGAAGGTAAACAATCATTAAGAAGATATCCCGATAGTCAGCTATCTATCAACTTTGCTGACTGGCAAGTTTTACATCAGGATCAGACTATCACCGTCAACCTACATCAGTCTGCTGCTAGACATATGCCTCACTACACGACATTCATCTCATTTCTCGGTAACTCATATCCAGCTGTTACCAGCCACATAGCGACGATCGGCGCTCCATCTAGCCCGAGGCCATTCTATTTCACTTTCTCCATTCAAAAACACGTCCACCCCAACAGTCAACCGTTCTACGGCTAACGTAACGACCACCTTATATCTAGATTCTTGGCAACTCTAATCCAGCTAATGGCTCACGGCATGACGTTCAGATTTTGCTGACACTAGCAAAAAGTAGCATGATTTTCTCCTCATCAATGAGCAATTAAGACACTCCAACTAATTCAATCAAATACCTATCATGAAACAGTTCTTTCCGGTCTTCTTGGCCATTTTTGAAATTTCAATAGGAAATATTCGTGAAAAGATTTTGACAAAGAGATTTACTTCTATAATTCCCACAAAACATAACGTATCACGTTAGACAAAGGTGTCATTTCGAGCTGTCGTAGGAATCTTACTGGGTACTATGAAATCACGTGGCAACACCCAAAAGCACTAGGCCAACCTGACAATCAAACCAATGACCTCATGTTCACTAGTAGCGACATCAACCACCAGCAACGAGGCAACCAACAACAATAATAACTTTGAACGAAACCATGGAATATTCTTGCATATCAATTTAAAGTACATATTTGCAGTTTCAACTTATTAATGCAATCATTCATGTTCAGCAAACGAACTGATATCATGCGAAACCAAAATGGCGCCTTATCACGGCATTACCTCATACCAAAACAAGGACAGATAAATCTTCATAATAATTGACGTGAAAACTCCCTGATGGTCTATGAAATAGGAAGGTTGTCGAAATAGATATTCTGTATTGACAAAATCAATCCGTCTGCTTTTTCCAAATATATTGACATCGGCTTCAGTGTAACCGGGTGCAGCTGATTACCAGTATTATACACGGATCGATTGCCTATCTGACCTCCACAATCTAGTTACTGGGCAACACGATATCCACTGAAAATACTGTATCAACCAATCCCAGCCCATCGAAATAAATTAATCACACACCCTTTCAAATTAAATGCCAATTTGTTGGAACCACTTTAAAGAGCGAGAGTCAATAACATCCTATACGAAGTCATATAATGTCATCCTATACGAATATGTGTCGGCTGGATGAAATCAATGTTCCCTTTACGAGTAAGAGAAAAGAGATAATAACAATATTGGAGGTTGCAGTGACGGTGACCTTGGTCTTATGGTAGTTGTATATCGCCAGACAAGCTCCTTCACAAATAGCTCTACTGCTAATAAAAGTACCTATATGCAGTTGCTTGGAGTTTCAAAATCCCTTTCGTGATTCAAACACACTTTACATGCATTTTCATTATTAATCGTGTTTATGAAAGTCGTCTTTACAGAAATCTTAGTTTTGGCAAACTGTACTAAATATGCTAGATGACACTTTTCTTACCTAAAATCAAAACTAATTACCGCCCGCTATTACCAAACATGTTTAATTCTAAAAGAAACTGGTCAAATAACGTTTTAAAATGCATTTGAATGAAACTTTTTACCGGATAATCACTGCTTGCAAGACTGAGAGTGTAGACAAGCGCTAGCAATTACAGGCAATATAAAAAGTACAAGAATAAGAAACGAAATATAATCCGAAAGGTAGAAGGTAGCATTTTCTCTTCAAAACTTCGAATAGAGTTGTAGAGTGAAGAAAAGGTTTTGGTTGCTATTTTTGATTTAAAGAAAAAAATACTAATGAATACATAATTAGTTATTGTTGTAATAATTAAAAAAGATCGGTGAGAAAGCTACAGAAACGAAAACGCACCGCGCCGGTGGGAAAGGCGCCTAAGGTCTACCCGTGTCTTTCTTTCAAATCCGTGCAGCCGTAAGTCGACATAATTATACAAATATCTAAACATACAACATTTAACATCACTACATACTATAAAATAAAATCCCTTTTCCTATTATTGGTACAGCTATATAACAGGCCGACACCATCTGTCTCAGTAAATGTTTTCAATATGAATCTTACTATTGAAAAACTTACAACAGCCTAGAAGATAGAGAGCCTAGAGACTTACATCGACCTGTTGTCGTCGAAGAAAGTAAGAAAGATTCTTTCATCGATCAGAAATTTACTGTTATGTTATAGTTGTTATAGTTCACAATGGCAACCTGTTGCTGTCCTTGCAGTCTTTAATTAATTTTGCTGACGGATTGGCAATAATACCGATTGATTATGAGTTGTAAATAGGTTTTCGACTTCCTCTCCTTTAATCTGAAATGTATTTTTGGAATGGGTAAAAGCTCCCGCCGACAGGTACTGCATCAACAGCTATTTTGGTATGGTACTATGATATAATCCCTTGAATGTTGTTTTTTTTTCGCGTCGTTTTTATTTAAATTAATCTCAAAACAATGCAGATTTTGATAAATAACAATGGCTGTTTGAAAGATGATATGGCTAGATTAGATATTACACCAAGCACCAGCATAATAAGTCCATAATGTGCCCACTACTTGAACACAGCCTGGGCCAATCCAGCACGCGGGCCCAGTGTGGGTGGCTTAGAAGATATGTGCCGACGCTGAACCCAAGGACACTACAATGATGACTGAATGAAAATGATGAATTCAAATTCTAAAACCGCTCCTAACTCATTCCTCACACCACAAAGACACGCCCAAATTAAAGGCAATTTACTACCATTGTGGAAATTAAATTATTGAGTAATTTAACTTGCTGTACAAAACCATTCTCTATTGATTAAAATATCGTCGATGACGTCAGAGAGCTGTCAAATACGTCACAATAGATCCAAGTCTTTGATGTTTAATGGCATATTGTAGTATCCGTAAATAAATTAGACGTTTAGACGGAAGGATTAATGGAAGCGACTCTTTCTACAGCAGGGATTATGTTAATTAAAGGATGTTGAATAATCCTTGAATTAAATTCAATAAAAATAAAAAGTTGGTCTCCAATATTCTTGCCACACATTACGTGTTCACCGAGTTTCAAGACTAAAAAAACCGGCCAGGTGCGAGTTGGACTCGCGCACGGGGGGTTCCGTACCATTATCGCAAAAAAAACGGCAAAAAACACGTTTGTTGTTTGGGAACCCCACTTAAACATTTATTTTATTCTGTTTTTATTTGTTGTTATAGCGGCAACAGAAATACATCATCTGTGAAAATTTCAACTGCCTAGCTATCACGGTTCATGAGATAGAGCCTGGTGACAGACGGACAGACAGACAGACAGACAGACACACAGACGGATCGCGGAGTCTTAGTAATAGGGTCCCGTTTTTACCCTTTGGGTACGGGTTGGGTAAAAACAGATTTAGTTGGTATATATATTAGGTAGGTTGCTGTCGTATCGTTGAAGGTATTTTTAACTAATAGGGACAATTTTTTTTGGAGACAACTGGTTTTATTACCAACCTAGGTCCTAAATAAAGCCATTAAATTAATTAGCTACATATTTAAAGTTTCAGATTAACCTAGTAACTTGGGTAAAAGCAAGCAAACATATACTTACTCAATAAGAAAAGGAAATTTAAAACATCAAAAATCTGACTGCTTAAGAAGCGAACTAAAAAGATGTATACAAGAAGAAAATCATGCTTTGCAGTTGGAGCATACAAACGAGTATTCGCGAGCTGGCTGACCAAAGCCTTATGTATCCTCCATCTTTTTAATTAACATTTTTTTTCAAATTAAGTACATTTAAACATATAAGTGTTGTATATTTTGGAAATCATCTCTTAAAACCCTTTATTTTGATACCCTACAGGATGGGATTGCAAAAAAAATAATTGGGACTCCACAATATGGCGCCCAATATCCGCCATTTTTCTATTGTCCAATTTTATGTAGCTAGTGACACTCGCAAGGTACAAACTAATCGATTGACGTAAGAATCATCAAAATCAACCAATGCGTTTGGTCTCTGGATCACCACATAGGAACAAACATACATACATAGACTGATAAACACATTACCCTCTTTCGGCAGTCGGGTAAAAAATATAAATGTTCGACCTACCGATGATTCATGCATTAGAAGTTCATGAAGGGAGAATTTGGCGTCCTTGGCTGCGTCTAGCTCTAACCACCTAAACATTTTTTTTTAGGTATATAAATGTTTAAATGTCTGTAGATATATTTTGATATTTGTTAATCAAACGCGCCTCAGCGGCTTATCGGGTAAGGATGCGGCATCGGCATAACCACAACTTAGATTAGAACATAGAACTTTTTAGGTTCCCGTGGAATAAATGTCTACATCCAGTCGGGTGAAGTCATTGGTAAACTAAGGCTACTTTAAAACATTATAAAATTTTATGTTTTAATAAAAAATCAAGAGTCAAATAAAATAAGTGTCAGCCATCCACCGGTAGAGACCGATATTAAATATTCACTATGATATTATCCATTCCTCATGGACTCGGAATATATTCTAAATTGGCTAGCTTTATACAGATTTTAGCCATGGAGCTACAGAACTGCGAATTTTAATGCTAAAATATTTAACGTAGAATTTGTATTTATAAGTTTTGGGTGCTGAGAAATTGGTTTCATTATTTTTGCGGTAGATAGTTAGCGTTGTTTTACTTTGATATTTTTAGGTAAAGGGGCTAGAAAACTTGAAGATTAGCCTAGAATCATCAAGTAAAACCTTCGCGAGTGATAATACTTATAGATACGTACAGCCAAGGTTCAAAAGTGCAGGCTTTGAGTGATAGCGACCGCAGTTTTCACCCTTGACTGTACGTAGTCAAGTGGTTCGCTTGGGCTCTACAAGTCAATTTATCGTTATCGGTAATAGATTGTCACTTTACCTAGAGACGTTTGACGCATCCTAGGCAGTCTGTCCTACATCTACTAGTCTGAGTAAGTATGACACAAGAGAACGACTAGGTACTGTAAGAACTTATCAAATACTTGTAAACAATTTCAAACCAAGACATACCTATTTACGCTATGTCATAAACCGATGTTAACCGATGTCGTAAGTGATGTGACCGTAAAAAATCTATTGCATATCGCATCTGGGGTAACGATATTGTTGTTTGTCATGGTCGATAAAATAGTGATGTCTAGTCTAAGCGAGAGAATCGTACGCTTACAAAGGAATTTCAAAGAAACGATGGACGGACAGTGTGAAAGATGTGTTATGGCTAGAAAGGGTGTGGCTACTGAGATTACGGCTAATGGAGATGGAATACAAGTCATGTTGCAACGACCGCAAATGAATGGAAAAATAACAAGAGAATAATAGGGATTAGAATCCGATCAACATTATTTCTAAACTACCTATTAAACTACTTTTAGAGAAAAATCTGATAAAGGCAGATATAGAAAATTTGATTTAGTACCTAAGGCCGATAAGTACTTTTTGTTTCTGAGTTTGATTGCCATTGTTTTGATCATACATTGTAATCCATTCATTTCAAATCTAAACTTGAATTAAATTAAAGCTCAAGGTTCAGTTTCCACAAACTTAATACGGATTCCTTGATTAAATATTATTGGAGACGACTAATAGCAATTCATTATTCTGTGCTATAGGTAATATTGTCTTTCATCAAATTACCAGGTATTTGTTCTGAGTCATTAGAGAATACCAGAAGAATAACTACAAATGTGATTCAGATAAGGAATACGTAATTTTACAATGAATAAACACCGCCTGCAGTGACGTTAATCACGATCTTATATGTTTACAATGCATCTTCTATGTTTTTCCATGTTTGATGAAAATCGGTTCAGCAATTCAAAAGTTGTGGGCAAGATATCGTGTCATAATTCCATGTTCAATAGATTTTTGATCGAAGCGTGTCTAGACTGATAATATTAGACTACCAGATAAATTAAGTAGCATGAAATAAAAATGTGTCGGGGGAATTTTAAATTGGACTGGTGGACTATCGTTGTCACTGATTGAATATCACTTTGTCTAGAACATAAGAACCACGTCATGCTCCGCAGTGAAACTAATGCTATACATAAATAATGATGATGAACCAGCGCCTAGGAAAGATAAAGGAATAATAATGTGGCTCACTAAGCGACTCTAATCCCCGTTTGTTTTTCTTCTGACTATCCAGCACAGTGAGTTTATTTGGTATCTCGTGGTGGCAGTGGTACTGCCACTCTGTAAAAAAAAGTCCGACCAGCGTCGTCGCTAACACTTAACTTAATTGAGGCGATACATTCCGTTTTATGTTCATAATAAAATTATTTATAATGTTAAAACGTAAAATTGTACAGTACGTGAGGCGCGCGCAGTAATGTTACATATATTACAGTATTGATTGTTGTAGCAACGACGTTCAAAATTTGTCCACTTATCAAGCTAAGTAAGTTGGGCAGACACTCCTTAAGTCCTTTCCTTTTCCTTGTCTCCTGCACAAAAATTTACGGCTTGGTGTTGAGTAGTGACCTATCTTTTGAATGCTCTCTAATTATCCCTATTTTGACCTAAAGCCTACGCCAGCAAATTCTAGACACAAGTTATTCAAAATCGGCTTATTGGTTCGCAGAAACTTCTAATTGCATTAATATGAACAAAGGCTCTCAAACTGACTTTCTGACTATTCTCCATCGAGATTTTTTGCAGCCAACTTTGTCTGATTGTTTTACTCGGCAAAGTTTCTAGACATCAAATTACTTTGGGTAGTTAAATTAGACATTTAGATTTTTGAAACTTTTAGCGATAAAGCAAATTTTTACAGTATTAAATTCATGCAAATAGGCGAAAGATAACAGATGTGAGAAATTCACAGGTAACATTAACAAAATATTAGCTTATTCGGCTTTACGTCGGCCAAAAATTGCATTTTATAGTGATGAAATTTTGCAACAAGGCAGCTTACTTTTTTGTAAGTATGTAAAATACTATTATCTGATATTAACTCGAAAGTGTAGTCGCATAGTCCTAGTTTTAATTTTCAGATAGGGTAGATTTATATAGTGGAAGTAGCAAATCAAAAGCGCAGGAAGGTAGGCATTGAAGGTTGAATCAAGAATGTAGATAAAATCTTAAAAGCTTAGTGTAGAATTACAAATAATAAGTCCAATATTATTTCCGTTCAATAATTTTTAAAGCCGTGGATTGAGTTCATTCTACCCTTCAGGCTTCGACCTTTATTTAAAACCTACAAATAAGTGATCTCAATATAGACACTACATAACTTTTCACTCCAATTAATTAACGCCCCTATTAAACCTGCTACTAACACAAGATGACAAAACAAAAAAATACTACATGACCATGCTAGCATTTAGTAAAAAACAAACCTCTCGCCTTCTACTAAAACACTAATTCATCAAAATAAACGGTGAGTTCCGCTATGCACGATATCACATTCGCGGGCAGTGATGAAGAAAATGTGTAATATTTTATTTTACCATTTAAAAAGTAAATTAAGAAAACCTAGTATGTAAATTCCGTTACCTTCGCGAAAAAAGTTAATGAACGTTCCGTTTCATCATATTAACGCACACTCGCCTCACCGCCACTCAACACGTCATTCATTTTAAAAATAAAGTGTCCATCCATTCCATAGAACTGTGAAAAAAGGAAACGTCTTTCCCTAAAAGTGAAACTTAACCTAAAAATATTTCGAACTCAGATTTCGATGTTTTTAGTTTAATTTCATTATTTTTGAGCTTCTTACTCACTTTAATTTGATTCAAACACTTTTCTTTCCAACTATACCTTCCATTGTTTACGTTTGTTTGTGTTTCAGATTCAAAGAATTTCGTGCATAGCGGAACTTTTTAGTAGGTATTTCTCGAGTCGAGCATAGCGGGACTAAAGCATAGCAATTCTGCAATGAAATCATTTCTATTTAATTAGGTATGTACATTTAGCCGACATATCGCGTATCATTTTTCAAACTATATTTATTAAAAAAGTGTCAAATTATAAATAAATACTGTGTTATAAATAGCCCATATGAAAATATTTTTATTCTCTTCAGTATTTTTAAAACGAAATAAAATTAAGTAGGTAGATTAGCATTAGATCCTCAGTATCAGGGCACGCGCAAGGGCTTAACATTTTTATTTCAATATAAAGTCGCAACATGGAATTCACTAACGGTAACCGAGGATCAGAAGATAATTCATGAAATATCTGTTACAATAGCATAGAAGCTTTAACAATATTGTCAAACGTAACAAGCCGCCTCAAGATCATATTGGATCTCTGCCAAACCTCTTACATCTTTGTCCCACGTTAGTAAGTATAAAGCACGTAAACACTTAGAACTTGGATACACTAATCAAACACTGCAATGAAGTAAAAAGACGGATAGAGTATTTAATTTTGTAAAGTAAACCTGTTGAAGTAAAAGCACTCATGTCCCCTCATACCCCGCGGGCGTACTCTACAAGTCAAATGCAAAAATGCCTACCCTAATATAACTTGAATAACAAACACAGATAAGGCCAGCGCTAGGAAGTACTGGCTTCATGTAAACCTCATTTTACTTGAATTAAACTTGATTGGCTTTAAAATCAAGAAATCTAGATGCAAGTTACATACGTATGAATTTTATCAGCTGATAACTATTCCTTAGGATTGAAGTGTGCAAGAAAGAGAAAGAGGGCAAGAAGGTTGAAGGTATTAGCTAATACCAAAAGTTCGACTACACTGAAAAAAAAGGTTTGTTGGATTTACCAAATTAGCAAAGGTTGGCTGAATTACAAGGAAACTACGATAAATATAACAAAACCTCGCTATTGAATTTACAAAACTAAAAAGGTTGAAGTTGGTACCAGAGTTATGATGTAAATCAACAAAGAATATTGTACATTTTACCAAACAAATCTCAACAATTTAGTCTGGTTGATTTTATTTAAAAAATATGATAAATATAACAAGACCTCGCGGTGGAACTTACAAAACTACATAGGTTGCGATCAAAATAGGGTCCCTACCAGAGTTTACGGTGTATATTAACAAAGAGTATTGTACATTTTACCAAACAAATGTCAACAATTTAGTCTGGTTGATTTTATCATAAAAATATGATAAATATAACAAGATCTCGCGGTTGAACTTACAAAACTACATAGGTTGCGATCAAAATATAGTCCCTACCAGAGTTTACGGTGTAAATTACCAAAGAGTATTGTACATTTTACCAAATAAATGTCAACAATTTAGTCTGGTTGATTTTATCATAAAAATATGATAAATATAACAAGACCTCGCGGTGGAACTTACAAAACTACATAGGTTGCTATCAAAATATAGTCCCTACCAGAGTTTACGGTGTATATTAACAAAGAATATTGTACATTTTACCAAACAAATCTCAACAATTTAGTCTAATTGATTTTATCATAAAAATATGATAAATATAACAAGACCTCGCGGTGGAACTTACAAAACTACATAGGTTGCGATCAAAATATAGTCCCTACCAGAGTTTACGGTGTATATTAACAAAGAGTATTGTACATTTTACCAAACAAATGTCAACAATTTAGTCTGGTTGATTTTATCATAAAAATATGATAAATATAACAAGACCTCGCGGTGGAACTTACAAAACTACATAGGTTGCGATCAAAATATAGTCCCTACCAGAGTTTACGGTGTATATTAACAAAGAGTATTGTACATTTTACCAAACAAATGTCAACAATTTAGTCTGGTTGATTTTATCATAAAAATATGATAAATATAACAAGACTTCGCGGTTGAACTTACAAAACTACATAGGTTGCGATCAAAATATAGTCCCTACCAGAGTTTACGGTGTAAATTACCAAAGAGTATTGTACATTTTACCAAACAAATGTCAACAATTTAGTCTGGTTGATTTTATCATTATAATATGATAAATATAACAAGACTTCGCGGGTGAACTTACAAAACTACATAGGTTGCGATCAAAATATAGTCCCTACCAGAGTTTACGGTGTAAATTAACAAAGAATATTGTACGTTTTATTAAACAAAGGACGATGACCAAATTAGTATGAAGTATGAACGCGTGCCCTGTCAAAAATTGCCGACTACAAAGTTAATTTATAGATTGGGCTTTATTTTCTTTTATTTTATTGAAAGCTGTATGTCTTTATAGTGTGTGTCTTTTTTTGTGTGTATGTGTTTAATTAAAAAAGACCCCATTTTCATTAATAAGATCTCACACGTTACAGTGTTTTTGCCGCTACTTTTTTTGTAGGCGTCTTTATGAATAATTGGTTCCATTAGAATAGTTTTCTTAGAAAACATTTTCGATAAACGAAAGGCGATTTGATGCCTCTAAGCAGTGAAATGCAAATAGTAGAAGGAAGGATGCCTCAGACATAGCAGTAGTAGATTTTTCTTTCGAGGCAGTACTGGTTGGATCGATAATGTGCCCAAACAATTTGCGAATTATTTCTAGACAAAGGGTTGAGAGCCACCTGAATAACCCATAGACTTTAATGTTGTAGGTAGACTGCGGTTAGCCGTTTTTGTTCACAGAATAGACGTTTACATAGTCAACAAAATACAAACCTAGTTCTTTCATATTTTCATGTAAAGAGATTTACCTAACTTATTAGTCCCCCAAAAATATGTTTGAATAATTTTCACTATTAATTGCAAACCGGAAACGTGTTTATTATGTTTTATCAGTGAATAATAAACCCCAGCTTTAATTAGTTTTACATGTATCCCAAAAATCAAAATGGCAATAATTAAGGATGCCTACATTTTTAATTTACTGTAATCGTTAATTTTTGCCCTGACATAGGTATATTATATAATAACTTTTGCCAGCGGCTTCGCCCGCCCTCCTTTATTATACGTATAAACCTTCCTCTTGAATCACCCTATCTATTAAAAAAAACCGCATCATAATCAGTTGCGGAGTTTTAAAGATATAAGCATAAATAGGGACGGACAGAGGGAAGCGACTTTGTTTTATACTATGTACTGATAGTGATATATCAGGGAAAAAATGGTAATCGTCCTTTCAAAAATTTGGTTTGGTTGATTACGAGTATATCATAAAAATATGATAAATATAACAAGAACTCGCAAACTTCGTTGCAATTACAAAACAAAAAAGGTTGAGGTGATAATATAGTCCCTACCAGAGTTCATGGTGTAAATTAACAAAGAATATTGTACATTTTACCAAACAAATCTCAACAATTTGGTTTGGCTGATTTTATCATAAACATAATATGATAAATGTAACAAGACCTCGCAGTTGAACCTACAAAACTAAAAAGGGTGAGGTCAAAATATAGTCCCTACAAGAGTTCATGGTGTAAATTAACAAAGAACATTGTACATTATGTAGAACAAGTCACAACCATTCGGTTGATTGTATCATTGTTACTATGTTAGTTTCAAAGCAATTTATAGTTACCTATATTTACCGGGACAGTTGGTAATGAATGAGTAGCAGACTCATTTGATAAAAAATATTGGGTTAAGTGCGAGTCAAACTCGCGCACCGAGGGTTCCGTACCAACAATTTATAATTTTTACATGTTTATTTAAAAATAAGTAAGTATTACGCTTGACTAGTTTTTATTATTTGTTGAATTATGCCCTATAATCTACTCTAGAGGAAGACCTCCCCTTATTTTTTTAATTATTTATATTTTTAGAGTTCCGTACCTCAAAAGGAAAGAACGGAACCCTTATAGGATCACTCGTGTGTCTGCCTGTCCATCCATCTGTCACAGCCAATTTCCTCCGAAACCACTGAACCAATTGGGATGAAATTTGGTAAGTACACATAATTATGTAAGTCGGGGACCCAAAGACGGACGTGTTACGTAAATGAATGAATTCTAATTATAGGGACATAGGGTCATACGGACGGAACCCTCTCCATGCGAGTTTAAATCGCACTTGTCCGGTTTTTTATTATTTAACGATTTGTCCGCCATAACGGTTCTTAGTACTTATGTGAAAATTTCAACTAGCTAAAAATGGTTTCACTGTAAAATTGTATACTTGAAAATAATTAATTGTTTATGATTATGGTTCCGTTTGACACCTGTTGCGGTGGCGGTTTGGTGTCTGGGTGTTGTAAGTACCCACGCCCCCTGGGAAAGTATCCCACCTATGTTTGACGTGCGTTTCCTGAGCCTTGCGACACCGCTGGTGGCACACGTCACCACGCACCCCTGAATGCGTAGGGTTGTACTAGGACTACCCAAGGACCCACGTTTATGACAGATAAAGAAATAAAAGGCGGATTTTCTTGAAAATCGTTCCGCAGATTTCGGCTGTTCTTCTAGTTGTTGCCTCTTCGGTGGATGAGCTGCGACTGACTTCACTGGGCCGGTAGCCCGTCTTATAAATGGCCCGTTGTTCCCAAATTGACGCCCGCGCGTTTTGAGACCATTTTTACTTTAATTTTCACTTAGCCGAAATCTTTGGAGCTGTGTAATTTATTCAAATTTCAACAAAACTACTACATATTTAGGCTTAAAAGATAGGTTTTGACCACGTACTACTTTTAAAACAATAATATTAACACATTTTACAATAGCAAAAAAGTTTCTAGAACAAAAACATAAAAATATTTGGTTTGTTTACATTTTGATTTCAAAGAAATGCGAATATCTTGCAAACGCATAAACCGATTCTCATGAAACAAGCAGATTAATTAGTTTTAGAGCAAGACCTTTCATTTGACACCCACCTTACACAAATATCTTCATAAATAAAAAATCATGTTTTCAAATTCCTCGCGTAATTATCCGCGTGTATGATATCTCTTATCACTTCGTCAAAAAACTATGTTTTACAACTTTTAACGTTCAGATTAGGAGTACGTGCTCTTGCACATGCTAATTAGACATAAAACAAAACAATTACTACTCTCTAATTAGTAGGTATCTAATAAGAATTAATCATTCATTACTGAGTACTTGTCATTTGCTTACAACTTGTTTCGATATTCTTGCTTGTTGATTGAAATCTTATTAGATCTACTTAACTAACACTTTATATACAGTTCTTATATACTTTACTTATGTACTTAAGGTTTTTTGCACAAGTAGGTAATACCTAAATTTCGTCAAGTAGTCGTCGTTTAAGGTGTCTCGTCGCCGACAACACCCTTCAAGGACGGAACCCTAAAAATCTACTGCTGATGCAAAGTGGCGCTGCAATCGCTATCATCAGACTTATGGTTTAAACGACCGACTAGTATTGTACATTTAACTAAAACAAATCACATCAATATAGGTAGTTTGGTTGATTTTATCATTGTTACTGTGTTTTGTGAATCATTTCGGTCCACTTTTGACCCCCCCAATAACTTAAGATCTATTTGACCTTTATCCTTGCAATCTTGCAAGCCTGTAAGACGTCTTTACCTGTATTTTATATTTCTATGGGGCCACCACACTCTCATTTCATTTGTTCATTAATATACGAAGTAGTTATGTAGGTACTGTAAGTAGGTACTTAAGTTGTACCAAAACAGACCGTTCGAATAGCACGTTTATTGTTAACTTTATAAGATTCAAAATCCATTAGAAGTTTTATAAACATGCGACCGAGCGAAGAATTTCAACTATACCTAACAATAATAAAGTTAGTAGTAGGTATTAGAAGTAGTAAAGTAAAGGCGCTATAAATGATCTATTCTGTGGTAAAGGCTGTCTGGAAGAGATCACTTTCTATCAGCTGGTTTTTTACACTTTCGAAGTGTAATTTGTGAGTCCAAATTGACACTACATACCTACCTACCTATTTATGATAAATATAAACCTTACTCTTGAATCACTTATCTATTATAAAAAAAACCGGCCAAGTGCGAGCCGGACTCGCGCACGAAGGGTTCCGTACCATTATAGCAAAAAACGGCAAAAAAATCACGTTTGTTGTATGGGAGCCCCACTTAAATATTTATTTTATTCTGTTTTTAGTATTTGTTGTTATAGCGGCAACAGAAATACATCATCTGTGAAAATTTCAACTGTCTAGCTATCACCGTTCATGAGGTACAGCCTGGTGACAGATGGAAAGACAGACAGACAGACAGACGGATCGCGGATCTTAGAAATAGGATCCCGTTTTTACCCATTGGGTACGGAACCCTAAAAACCACATCAAAATCCGTTGCGTTTTTTTAAAGATCTAAGCAGGTACCTACCTAATTACCTACATAGACAGCGGGCAGCGATTTTGTTTTAATGAACTATGTAGTGATTAATGAATCGTTTTGTCTTTACTTGTCGGTGATTAAGTTTCTGTCAAAAAAAATATTTTTGTGACAAGCTTTTATAGCCAACTGTAGGTACTTTTCTTTAAACATCCAGCAATTGCTCACCAAGAGATTCTGAAGAGCCCAAATTCGGTACGATTGTTTTATTTATTACAGAGTTCCTAAGGCCACCTTCCGGCTCCATCATCAGACCAGCCCCATGGTACCAACCATAATATTGTATTGCCAAATTTCAGCTCAATCGGTTGAGGATATCTACCTACTTCAAAATTGAGTTGCAAGATTCCACCCGAAGAAACATACATAGGTACATATATAGGTAACTGAGTAAATTGTAAATTAAATTAATGAAATGCTTGTACCTAATAACATTATATCTTGCTTTGGTTATTACAACTTTCACCTTTCACGCCGCACAAAGTCATATTATTTTCTCCAACAACCATAATACGAAACATTAAACAGTAGGTATTTAAAAGTAACCTAGGTACCTGTCGATTTGGTTAAAAAATGTTAAAATTACTAAACAGTATCGTAGAACTGCCGTAGGGTTGCCACCTTTTTCTTTGACGGATAAAATATTCTGATCTGGAAGTGAAGTTGTTAATTTCGTAAATTTTTTATTGGTGCGGTTGTAGTTTTTGTAGTTATTTATTTCCTCGCAAATATGATGAAAAATTCGTTAAACAATGTACTATATTTGTTTTATACAAATTTATGTTTTATTTTTCAGCTAATAACAATTTCGTATCTGCTTTAAATATATTTATGGCATCTAAACATGGTACGCGGAACGCAAAAATTTAAATAATTGCGTATAAGCTTAATAGAAGCTTTATTTCTGTCGTCACGCCACTCCGCATTAATTACAGCAGAAAACACCTTTTCTGTAAATTCTGAAGTGGCGGGAACGCACAGTAATCGTGACACCACTTTAAGTATGTTTGGAAAAGTATTTCCTCGGAAAAAATAAACCGGTCAAGTGCGAGTCTGACTCGCGCACCTAGGGTTCCGTACAAACTTTCACTTATTCCATCTTAAATGTATGACGCCGCATAAAAACGAGGTGCTTAATGCAACTGAGTTCTCCAAATATAATGTTTAAAAAGGACTAAATTTATTATGATGTAATTACTAATGTATAGTTTTCATATTATATATACTTGTAGTATGTGACGATATTACTTGCCAAATTTCATATTTCTAGGTCAACGGGAAGAACTCTATCATTTTGATTCCCTCGAGAATGTCGAAATGTATGTGTTTTGCGACATAAACGGCCGTATCTTTTTTTTACATTAACGTAGAAGTATGATTTTTTTCACAGCTTCAAGGGACCGTAGACTTGAGTATAATTTGAACTCGATACTACGCGTTCTCGAGATAAAGGGTGCCGTTTTTTCCGATTGAGGTAAGGAACCCTAAAAATGGATTGCCATTCCTTCGCTGCACAAGAATCTTTAATAGTACTACATACTATAGATTTTTTCCCTAATTTCATTTATAAAGATTATTTCATTGTTTAAGCTATCCAGCACTTTTGATCTAGGGGTATTTCGCTTCCCACAGCGGCTTATAGTTTTGCATTTGTTTTCTTTTCCTATTACCACTGCTACTACTGCTAGTGCTAGCATTATCGTCAATAATGTCATCTATATTGAAATTATTTTCACTTTATAATAAAGTGCGGTTGGCAACCCTAGCCCTCGCGTCGCCGCCACCGCGGCTGGCGGCTGCGGCAGTGCGGCCTGCGCACTTGCGGTTGCGCCACTGCGCAGGCAGCGCGTGGCGAGCGTCTGTGTTCATCGTTTTTTTTAATTTTACGGCCGGGGTAGTTAGCAGTCGCTGAAGTCGCTTCGCTTGCTATGAAAAGTGGAGAATAATACTTAAGCTTGGGGGTCGCCGAATATTTAACAGAATGGGGACTATCTGAAGGCACTATAACAAACTTTGAAGGTGAGTGCCTATTTTGATCGATATTATATACCTATATTGTTAATAATATATTGTATTGTTCATTAATCTAATTTTGGTTGTTCAATGTGTAATATTGATAGCTTATTGTGCAGTGAACTAACGATAAAGTGGATGGCTAATGCAGAATTTAACTTGAAACGGATAATAATAGCCCCTCTTTGTCAAGGCCCGATAATCCACGTGTTTTTTTTGTAAATAGCTAATCACTACAAAGAAAAAAAGTTATCGAGTACTATAATGTGACTAATTAATTTTACATTTATTTGTGTTCCGGTTTTGCCGCTAATGGGTCAGAGTATAGGAATTATTAGGCCTATATCATAGGCCCTATATATAGGAGGCCTAGATATTGAGCTAGAAATAGTGGTTAGGTACCTATCTTATTAATATTTTACTTTGATAGATTTACAAAACGAACTTTAGTAAATTTTACAGATTATAATAATAATAATAGCAAGGAGCGGATAAAATTTCCTTTATGGGCCGCTGATTTTTGGTGCAAGAAGGGTGGGGGGGCAAGGGGGAGTGGTTTGGCTACCCCCCTGTACGATCCCCACCACTCGGAGCTCCATGGTTATGGAGATATCCATGGTTAAAGTTTTCAGGTTAGACTAAAAATTTCCACAAATGTCCAATTTTTTATGGGGTGGGGAGGGAGAGAGGGCAAGGGGGGTAGGGGGGCTACCCCACTATACCATCCCCACCCCACGGAACCCCATGGTTATGGAGATATTAGATAAATTTTTTACTTAAATATAATTAGCGAGGTAAAAAAATGTGAATTAGTCCAAGAGCGAGCGAAGCGAGCTCGGGAGCTTAGGGCACCTCGACACGGTTACTTTAGACCCTTCAGACAGAAATAGGAGCCCCGCGCAGCGGGGCTCCGTCGACTTTGTTGCTTAAAAAGTAATCGTAAAAACTTTAACCATGGATATCTCTATATACATGGGGTTCCGTGTGGTGGGGATGGTGCAGGGGGGTGGCCCCCCAACCCTCCTTGCCCTCCCTCCTTCCCCGCGTCTCAAAACAATGGACATTTATGGAAATTTTTATTCTAACCTGAAAACTTCAACCATGGATATCTCCATAACCATAGGGCTCCGAGTGGTGGGGATGGTACAGGGGGTTAGCCAAACCTCCTCCCTCCTCCCCCCACCCTCCCCGCGCCAAAAATCAGCGGCCCATAAAGGAAATTTTAACCCAAGGAGCTTCACGGACGCTTCTACCGGGTCCTACATGGGCCCGATGTAGATTTTTTGGCGTCCGTGGCCTGGTTGCGATTTGGTGACCTTTTCGGGGAAACCGAAGGTTTTGTCTTTGCGATTATGGATGAAGTTATGATGACGAACAACTACCGGAAATACATTGTGAAAGATGGCACGGTTGACATCTGTCGGGCATGTCACCGGCCTGGGGAATCCATCCGTCACATTATCTCCGGTTGTTCTAGTCTAGCTAACGGAGACTATTTGCATAGACACAACCTTGTAGCCAGGATTATCCATCAGCAACTTGCTCTTAAATACAATCTTGTGGAATCGGAAGTGCCTTACTATAGGTATGAGCCCGACCCAGTTCTCGAGAATGGCAATGTCACGTTGTATTGGGATCGGTCTATCATCACTGACAGGACTATTGTTGCCAATAAGCCTGACATAGTGGTGATAGACCGACTAGAGCATCGCGCAATGATTGTTGATATAGCGGTCCCCCATGACGAGAACCTCGTGAAGGCTGAGAGAGATAAGAAAAGCAAGTATCTTGATCTGGCTCGCGAGGTTGTCGACATGTGGGATGTGAATACTGCAATCATTGTGCCGATAGTCGTTACGGCCAATGGCATAATAGCCAAGAGCCTCGACGAACATCTGAGGAGGCTCTCGTTGGGCAGCTGGATCAAGGGCTTGATCCAGAAAGCGGTACTCCTGGACACGGCGCGTATCGTTAGGAGGTTCCTCTCTCAGGAGCCCTGACCACCGGTAGCTTGGACCCTGTTCCCGATACCGGTGGGCTACTATTTTTTATATTTTTAAATGTTTTTCTTTTTTTGTATGTATTTTGTAAAAATATTTAAAAATGTAAGAAATAAGAAAGTAATTTAATAAAGGATATAATAATAATATAAAATGTTTATTAAAGTAATGTTTTTTTAAAGTAGGTTTATCTCTTGTTTTTTAGTAAATCAAATTTCATTCAAATTGCTTGACGATATACAAGAAACGGAACTGAAAGAATTTCAAGCGAGGACTGAACAAACTCCAAAACATTATTCAGGTAAGTGTTCATATTATTTTTTTCAAAACTTTTTGGTGTCACGGCTCCCTCGCTGGCCCGCGCGTACCGTTTTCGGAACAACTCGTACCAGCAAATTCAAACCTTATTTTTACTTTACCTATGGCTCTAAGTCGTTAATATCGTCGATAATTGCTTGTTACAGGCGACAGAATCTGATGAAACTCTAAGCATTGCTAGCGATTTTTCTGCGCCCAGTTCCACGTCCAGCACAAGCAGTGAAGAGTTGCCGACCACGAGAGAGAAATCTTCTGTAAGTGCCTTTATATTTTGAGTGAGCCAGTGACAAAATCGGGTATTTCAGGAATCAATAAAACCCAAAGTATGAAAGCTAGATTAATGAAATTTAGTGCATTTCATTTCCCGACTACATCTTAACCTGTGAATTTGGGCTCTCAGGTGTTAACTGGGAAGAAGCTATAAGGGTTGGTGTTAATGTATGGTATTTTCTTTTTGTTTAGAATGATGATTTAACGATTATTTTAAAAAGCAATAATACTGGAGAAATGTGTCTAGCTTCTTTAAAAAAAAAATGGTAAATTAGACACTGCGGCACGGAACTACTTGGTTAAATCAGTAGTGGAATACCATGTGAAAAAATATGGCGAAATGAAAAAACAACAATTTCAAGATATTGCCGCCCAAATTGTTTCGTTAGTCCCAACTGAAGTGAAGGTATTGAAATGCAAATTCAGTTTTTAAATTGTAATGAAATGAGATAGGTACCTATGTAGTTACGATAGTTAGTTAATTATGATCACTTATTTACTCCCTGTAGTGTAAGGCATATAGTGTAGTGCTTTATTTTCCAAATTTTAGGCCCAGTAGTTTCGGAGATAGAGGGGGGGCAATGTTAAAAAATGTTGCAACTGTCTAACTATCTCGGTTCATGAGATACAGGCTGGTGACAGACGGACGGACGGACTGCAGTCTTAGTAATAGGATCCCGTTTTCCCTTTGGGTACGGAACCCTAAAAACTATCAATTCCATGTTGTTAAGTTGATATTTAAGACAAATACACTTAATGGTTATTTTCATTTCCTTGATTTTCATGCTTAGTTCTTTATAATTTGTTTTGATTTTCATAGGAGACATACTACATTCCGAGCCAAAAGTTTGGAAAAAATAAATATATTCCAACAAGGGGAATACTTCCTGATAAATATAGCAATCACAAACGTTAGCTGCGGAAGAGTGGGGTAATAATAAATGAAAGGAGAGCCCACACAAGCACCAACGATGTTCCAGCTGACACAGCTGCAGCAGTTGAAAATCAAAGTGGTATAAATTTGAACATATATTATACAAGATCTAATAGTTATATATAATTAGGCTGAAGCTAGACTAAACTTGATCTATTGTTTACCAGTATCTAATGAAGAATTTGAAGAGTTAAAAGTTTGGCTGAAATACAACAAGGAGCCAGTGCCTGAAGTAATCAAAAATTGGAGGAAAACAACCTCACTGCGCCTGAAGGAACTACAATCCGAAAAATATGCAAACTTACATGACATCGTGAACGATTGGCCCTCTTATAAATTGAGTTTCGGATATAAGTTGGTAAGTTGTGACCCTTTTTACATGCTTTTTATTAGCTTGACCCCGTATATTTGTTTCAATCTTGTGAGCCTTATTTAAAAATATATATATGTTTTATGTTACAGTCAAAACTCTTAATCGGTCAAAACTACTTTTGACTGGTTTCAATCAAAACCCTTATTGCGTTTATTCTAATGAAGTAAATGTTAGCTATCGTACAAGGTTATCTGAAGGGTCAAAAAAAAAACTTAACAACCTAATAAGTTTCTTCAACCTTTAGGTTATTATAATTTAGTACAGAAATAAAACAGAAACCACCTAATAATTTGTTATAATAGTTTTGTCTGGTCAAAAGTAATTTTGAGTGGTTAACAGTTTTAACTGTGACATATATATATATTCGTTTTTTTTTTCAGATTGAACTTGGACTCGAAAGTCCAAGTTTAAAGGATCAGAGCTCCCACTGTTAAAAAAATGGCCCATATTTTTAGTGAAACCTCTTGGTCTTTTGAAAACAATTAAAGCTGCTTCTGTCTACATTAAATTGATTGAAGAAATCCAAGTGAAGGTTGGTTATTATATACTTGTATCGATCAAAACTTTCATGAATTTCACACTAAAACTGAACTCGAAGTTTCGGTTTTTGTGTGAAATTAGTGAGTTTTGATAATAAAACCATTTATATTTATTATGTATATTTAAAGTGTGTTTTAATAATAGCAAAAATAGTTTCGGAGGTTTAGCAAAAAAATCTCTGATAACCAGTTATCTTCTTAGTAAAACTTAAACTAATTAAGTCAACGAATATGCATCATAACTTATTCCATTTTTATTTTACAGATGTTAGAGACTTCTGTTATTGCGCGGCAATTGGATATAAAATAGTTCCAACTGTGAGAATACAGTGTCAAGATACAGCTGGCAAAAAAAAAACCCTAAAGCCAAGCAATCAAGAAGCTATGAACAGTTTCATTCTTCATGCAAAGGTATGTATAATTTCTCTTTTAAGACTATTGTGAGATGACTACTTTCCATACTAACGACGATTTCCACCCCCTAAGCGTTAACCGATTTTGACACATTTTTGATATACCATCAGTTGGACCACAATCTAAGTTACATACATTATCTAGTATTAAATATTTATTAAATATCAATAAACAATAAAACACTAAAACAGGAATATAATTAAATCTTATGATGATATTGAAAAATAGCGGAACAACGAATTTCATGACCTTCCTTTTATTTAAGATGCTATGTTACGTGGAAAAAAATAAAGCTTCCGATTGAGCCTTTTGATCGGTTTCGCAAAATTACGGTTTGTTTTTACAATTTGGCGGGTTCGATTCCCGGTTCAGATAGGAGATTATTCAAAAATGTTTGAATGCGGTTCAAATTGTCTTTATAATCAAAACAATGTCTTCTTTCAGTAAAACTGTCTATTTAAAATACTTAAGATACTTTCCCTCCATGTGGCATAGCCTTGGAACAGCCTGTATAAGTACACTTCTTGCTTGAGAGCTTCGCACAGACTAATCAAAAGGGTGACATTACGTTCCGAACCCCTTTAAATAAATAAAAATGCAATACCTAAGCAATAAAAAATAAAAGACTAGGAATTATAAAAAAATATGGTTAAAAGTAAACAATTCATTCTAATTTCCAGAACCAAAGCGAAGTCCCCACCCAGCTGGATTATCGGCGAAAAGCCCAAACTGCTAAGGGTCTACGGTGCCAACCCATCATTATTGCTGTCGGACCAACCATCGATGCCCTAAAGGATTTTTATGTTGCGTATGATAACATCCTTTATAAAATAGACTCATTCTTGAAAGCGCTGGATGTATGCTTCAAAACTTTTCACTACCTGGATGCAGAATATCCCACAGAAGCCGTTCACATTTAGCTATTTCTGCAAAAATATTTTTATAACATTGACACAATATCAAACAAAAAGCTTTCGGGAGTATCATCTTTTATCTCCGACTTGGAATAAGTGATTTATTTGCTAAATTTAATCAAGATGTTTGTTTGTTTCAAATTTAAGTCGCTCGAATTTTAAATCTTAATCGCCCCAAGTTTAAGTCTTCTACTTCACTTGCCATTGCGAGCGAAGCGACTACTAACCAAGGAATATAGAACTCTCTACCTACTTACAAGCCGGCCGGCGTAAAATTAAATGAACGATGAACACAGACGCACTTTTTTTTTTTTAATTGATAATAATTTCATAATAGATGACGTTATTGACGATAATGCTAGCACTATAGCAGTAGTAGCAGATATTTTCTATGTAAATCAATAAAATGCTCTGGTTTTAATGATCATTTTCAAGCAATTTTAATGATTATTCAATTGAAGGAGAAAACGATTCCATGGAGTTGTTGAAACCAGAAAATTTTATTATTTCTCCCACTAATGTTCATGTTATTGCCACAGGTGAATCTTATTGTCGATTTAGTTACTATTAAAATTAAATAAAAAAAGTTTTCATCCTTAAACTGACATAATTTAAAAATAAGTTATCTAGTGATTATTGTATTACCTAAACTTAGGTTTAGTTATTTTCGAATTAAAATTTTACTTATGCCTAGGCCCTCATTCTACATGTGTGCCGATCGATGTGTTATCACTACCATAAATGTTAACTTCAGCTCTTAAGCCAATAGGAATTAACTTAAGGAAAAAACATTACGGTGATAACGTTTTATAGTCTAGTCAACAAGTGCTTTTTTGGTGAACTTTTTCAGCAGTCTCCGAAAAATATGATTGAGGTTTCATTCGATTCAGAATGGCATCCAGATGATTTTTGAAAAAAAATGTGTTCCTAGTAAAACAAATAAATTTTGACTTTATATTTTTTTTCTTATCTTACTAATTGTCACAAAAAACAGACGTGATTTTGTTTTTTTTTTAAAATTAAAAAAAAAAATTGTAAAAAAATTAAAAGGAAAAAACATTAACGATAAAACATTAGCAAAAATTTGTTTATTGATCTATCCTGCAGGCGGGCGCCTGAATTTTTTCAACTCTTAATTTTCATATTTAATAAGTTTAAGCAATATTTATTCATTAAAGGTCCGAATGGCGCGTAGCTTGCGCAAGCCGAAGTACCCGTTTTCGGGCGTATTTTCAAGCCTATGGGAAAGTTATAAATATTGGTCCTACAATTCCGGGAGTGGGAACTTTTTTTAGAAAATTTCCTACTCTTTTTGAATCTTTTTTCAAATTTGAATAACAATCATATGGTTTTGAGATATTTGCTAAAAACTAAACCCGTTTTTTATGTTTTAGTTAATTGTTAATAACTTTTGCAATTTTTGCAAGCGGAATTTAATTTTATTCAAAAATCATCTGGATCCCATTCTGAATCGAATGACACCTCAATCATAATTTTCGGAGACTACTGAAATTTTTTTACCAAAAAAGCACTTGTCGACTAGACTATTAAGGCGAGTATAGCCGCGAAACTAGCGCCACTTCGGAAATGTTCTTATTGTTGTTGTCCCAAAAAACTTGCACAACAAAAAGCAGCCGTTTAATTTTTTTGGGACAACTACAGAACGACAAATTTTATACAGTAACTTAATACATATTATAGTTGTTCCCTAGTATCTAACAGGCGGAAATTATTGAAAATTTATCTAATTTAGTTTGGCTGACTCTGGCTTGGCCACCATCAGGGATTTTAATTTTGGTAACATAAATATTTTGTCGCTAATTAGTCGAAATTAGTCGCCAAATATCAGAATTAGTCAATCACTGGTTCAAAACTTAGAAAGGTTTATCGGTGGCCGATCGGGAGAGACTCTCCCCGGCTTGGCCACATTTATATCTAAAAAACTAGGGCACCTAACGAAGATCTGTTTTCTCCCAGATTTAGTCGCTAATTAGTCGAAATTAGTCGCCAAGTCACAGATTTAGTCGGGTCTTAGTTTAGAAGATAAAATGAGTTCAACTTTTAAGGTATAGTCCAAGAGCTAGATCGAAAAGTTTACGAAAAATGGCCAAGAAAAAAAATTATATTAATATGTGTAGTTTATATACTTCTAGTTTTATCGATCTAAAGTCTTTAGAAATGTCAGAGAGATAAAAAATCTCAATTAAATATATATTTTTATGTTTTATATTACTAGGTTAGCGTAGCTTGATATTCTTTGAAAACATTAAACCTTGCTCTTGGTCTATTTGGTGTCAAGATGTACAGTCGCATATAACTGTTTTACCAAATTATAATGTTAGGGTCTAAATTACGTTAAAATAGTAAAACTTCTGTTACTTAATAAGAATATATGATGTATCTACCTAATACTATGCTAGCACGGGGACCCAGCTCTAAGAAAGAAAAATTGGTTCAAATACATATTACTAGATGGCGAGATATGTACAGATTTGTTATAATAAAATTCTATTTTTAAATTTCGGTATTGTGTTTATAAAGTAGGTCAATATAAACTCGTTTTGAAGTTTATAATTCGAATATTACGATGTGAGAGTAGGTAAAATATATAAAACGCACACTACTTTTTTTTATTTAACCGGTATTACTCGAGTTCTTAACTATTCTTAACAAGTTCCACTGTAAACTGGCTGACTTTAATTTACGTCACGGGCAATTCGCTCTATGTAGTTCGTCTGTACACGCGCATCTATCTCTTTCTTACTTACCATACATAAATGAAACGGAGCGCACAGGAGCGCAGCGATCTATCTGCCAGCGACAGCCACATTATGTTCGATAAATAATTACTTTATATCTATAGTAGATCTGTTTCTAGGTAATGCATACTGCTTTCCTTTTTGGTATATAATAATATAGAATAACTTTATATTTAGGTTTATATTTCGAAACAAACATTCCACCTTAAGACATAGTAGGTATTGTCTAGAAACTACCTAAAATATTTTGTACTTGCTTGTACCAATGTATGGAGAAAATTATTACTTTAAAATCTTTTTAATTACACACCGACTAAATCTGTGACTGTACGACTAATTTCGACTAATTAGCGACTAAATCTGGGAGAAAACAGATATTCGTTAGGTGCCCTAGTTTTTGAGATATAAATGTTGCCAAGCCGGGGAGAGTCTCTCCAGATCGGCCACCGATAAACCTTTCTAACTTTTGAACCAGTGATCGACTAATTCTGATATTTGGCGACAAATTTTGACTAATTAGCGACTAAATCTGGGCGAAAACAGATCTTCGCTAGGTGCCCTAGTTTTTGAGATATAAATTTGGCCAAGCTGGGGAGAGTCTCTCCAGATCGGCCACCTAACAACCCTTCTAACTTCTGAACCAGTGACCGACTAAATCTGATATTTGTCGACTAATTTCGACTAATTAGCGACCAAATAATTGTGTTATCAAAATTAAAATACCTGATGGTGGCCAAGCCAGAGTCAGCCACACTCTAATTTAAGAGATTAAGAACATTTTCGAAGTGGCGCTAGTTTCGCGGCTACACTCGCCTTAATGCAAATGTCGAATGCGGGCACCCTGGTGCCTGGTAAAGCTCATCAGCATCCTGGCCAAAACCTAGCAGCCTTGTGTCCTTTATAATATGGTTTTGTATCCTATACGGATATAATTTTAAGATGAGTGATCTATAGATTATTTAATTGTATTTATGATTGGTAAAATAAATTTTATGATATGTACCAAAAATCTGTTTATTTTTCTTTAAACCACCGTTTTTATTAAGCCCATATTAAATACGGTTACTGGTAATTCGACGTATTCTAGAAACTGCTGATTTACTTGCTGAAAAGGAATATGTTGAATTACCAATAATCCTGTATATTTTTGAAGTGTTTGTCAAACGGTCTTAAAACCTTTTTTTTCAGACCCTGCATTTCTTGCAAGGTTTTTTCTTCTACTATATTTTTAGGGTGTGTGGTATCATTGAAAATTAGATACTTACCTACTAGCTAATCTCCAATATTGCTGACATGGTACACACGTACTTTCGTGGCCACTGCTGGCCACGAAAGTAGTACGTTGTTTGAAAATCTTAACTGCAATATGATTTTGCTCTCATACCATGTCAGCAATATTGCAGATTAGCTACTAATTTTCAATGATACCACACCCTATTAATATTCTGGAAATCAATGTTTAGTAATATATACCAAAAATTCGTGTACATTTTACTAGTGTTAGTTTGATAAACTAACCAAACTAACACCAGTAAAATTTACATTATTTATTTGGTATGTTTTACTAAACTAAGACCGGTACGTACAATCAGACAAGCACTGATAAAATATTGGTAGATATTACCAATTAAAGTTTGGTAATAACTACAGCATAAATCTGTTAGATATTACCAAACAAATGTTAGGAAAAAATACGAAACAAACATGATTGACAATACTTAATTGTATCTGATAAAATCTACGATACACTTCTGGTAGATAATACAATATTATCTCTGATTAAAAGCACGATACACATCTGATAGATGATAATAATCTAACCTTGATAAGACCTACATTACACATCTGGTAGATATTACCAAACAACCTTTGGTAGTAACTAAAATTAAATCTGGTACTTATTACCAAATTAACACTGATAAAATACACCGAACGTCATTAGTAATTGCTGCAAAATTTTGTTTGTTAGAGTTTACTAGATAAAATAGATTATACTTACGAGTTAAGTTTAGTTTTCTCTATCAAACTGATTTAATTCATTCTACCATATAATAAGTGCTATCTACCAAATTTTTCTTGTAGATTTTACCAAATACCTTTGCATTTTCTATTAAACTACCTTCGGTAATTTGTACCAAAAAAAGTAACAGTAGAACATACAAAATGTATTTGGTAAAAAAAAACAAGTATGTTGGGTAAAATATACAATATCTCTTTGGTAGATTGCAGCAAACTACATTGTACTTTTTTACTAAAGTACTATGATGAAAACGTTACAAAAGTACTTTGGTTGAAAATCTACTAAAGTTCTTTAGTGAGAAACCTTACTAAAGTACTATGGTAAAATATGTTACTAAAGTACTTTGGTGAAAAATCTTACTAAAGTACTTTGGTAAAAATAATACTAAAGTACTTTGGTGAGAAATGTTACTAAATTACTTTGGTAAAAAATTTTACTAAAGTACTTTGGTAAAAAATGTTACTAAAGTACTTTGGTTAAAAATGTTACTAAAGTATTTTGGTAAAACATTATACTAAAGTACTTTGGTGAGAAATGTTACTAAATTACTTTGGTAATGAACGTACAAAATATAGGTGTAATCTACCAAATAAATTTGGTACAACATCAACTTAATGTGTTTGGTAAAATCAACCAAAATTCGTGATAGGACCGAAATCAACCGCAAACTTTGGTTACATTTACGCAAAATCTGTTAAATCCAACCTAACATTTTTTTCAGTGTAGCTAAGTTCAACTTCAACCCTTAATAAATAGATTTTGTGGCAGAAACACCACATTTTTATAATCCCTGAAACGATTTATAAGATCAATTTAAACACATTAGTTTTTGAACATCAATGGCACTTGGAGCTCTAGACAAATATAATAACTGTTACCAAAAGTGCAAAATATATGGGTTTACCACGTGAAATATAGGTATCGCATATCAATCCCACACTTTCGAACTTTTTGGCAATCGTTATCGCTGAAGGACACTTTACCTAGATTGTCCATTTAAATTAGAAGTAATTTATTACTCATGCTTTAAACAAATGAGTTAGCTTGATGTGCGGTCACTAATGTGAACTTTACAAATAATACTGCTGCAGGTTTTAAACAAAGCATCATTTATATAAACAACAAAACAACGTGAACAAGCAAATATTTGATATTCAAATAACACAACATATACTCACAAAAATATTTGAAAGCCGAGAATTTCATTGAATCCGCAATCGTCAAATACAGACAGGTAAAGCAAATTAAACAAACAAAAAAATAAAACAAAAATAATAACTGAAATATTTAAACTCTCATTTGATATAATAAATAACCTGAATTCACTGGTGCACATAAAAATTGGAGCACTATACCACTACAAATTTTTGCATAGAATCAGTGTGTTTTATATATCGACAGGATTTATCAATACAGATTTCGATGAAGCCCAACACTTGTGCTTGAAGAATGAAACATATTAAACTTTATTGACGTTAATCCATATTGCTGCCAAACAGATAGTCACTTACAGAAGTTCAAAGAAATAAGTTTGTAGGGAGTAATAAAATAGAAACCTGAGAAACACATCAGACCAATAAGGGCCTACATACGCTTTAGTGCCGTAAATCGGTAACTTTCTAAAGCACCTTAGTAACGGCTAGGTTAAAAGGTTTGAAAAAAAAAACTATTGATTCGTGTAAATAATTTTGAACACAACGTTTTTACGTGTAACTAACAGTTTTGCTTTAAAAAAATAATTAACAACGACTTGGATGTTTAAAAATATTTTTACACAGAAAAATTGATGGCTGGTATTTCTTCATGACTAACATAGCATATGTAAATCAAATAATATTTTACAAACAAAACAGTTCAAAGGGTGGTTTGGTCAATTTAGATATTTTGGCATCGAGCGGGCGCACGGCCAGTACTGCGTTAGCATCGGGGTATATATATCACCTTAAGTTACGACGATTAAACAAAAAATCTAAACATTACAGTTTTTTTTGGGTTGCAATTTGAAATCAAGAGATTTAAAAAGTAATTTACAGCTGACAGGAGGTTTTTTGGTATTGCGGTCTTGAAATAAATATTAATTTAACCCACCACTATTTTTAAGGTGATTAAAAATTATGGTGATGATTTTTTTTTGTTATGTTTCGGATAAAATTTAGCTAAAAACATAATTTTATTAAAGGTAGGTAAAAGACATTTTTCTCGAGTTTCAGGACTTCTCCTTCTGACTGAACCTTAATGCAATGTCGCGAATGAAGTATCAATTTTGTTGCAACACAGATAGAAGTCGTAAAAGGAAATTAAATCTTTGACGTCAAAGTGATAAAGTGAACTGTTTTAATATTCCACAGCAGTTTTACATCTTAGCTCCCTTAGCTTGAACTAGGATTACAAAGAATGGTTGTATAGACATAAACGAAGCGGGTGAACTTTATATTAATTGTCCCTCTCACAGAGAGGAGGCTTGTGTCCCAGCAGTGGGAACATTAAAAGGCTGATGATGATGTGTGATGTGATGTGAATTGTGCTAAAATAAATGTATTTGAACTGAGCTCTTACTTTAGAGTCTTCTTTAATTATTTATTTGTCTTACTCAGGTTATTTCAATTGCTTTCCTGTAGAGTTGTAATCCTTTACGTAATACCTAATCAAATGACAATTTCAAAAAGATAACTTCAACCTAATTCGACAACTTTCCCTATGGCAACAAACATAAAAATTAAAAAAAAAAACTGCTGTTCACTAAATTTTGCCTAGCTATGCGACCATAAAGGTATAGGGAACAGCTGTTTTTGATCCCATAGTTAAAGCTGTTTATAATCATTAGTAGGTACTTTTGGCCCGTAAAAGTTACCCTGTCTAACCATAATCCACAATGCTTGCAGGTAATAACTATACACTTTCGAAGTACTGTACACCTTTAAGAATTCAATTTATTTCGACCACAATATTATGGAACAGGTAGATCAATGCCACCTTAATATTTTTTTATTCATCCCCATTCACCACTATTGTGTTAGCTCGTCTACACAATGGTTGACGTTAGCCCATTATTGCATGGCTATAGATGACATAGAAACTATTTCGATGCCGCTCGATGAAGGGAGCGATGGATGACGTAAATGTGGATCATACAATACAATGGAACGCAGAGTTATAAAGTGATTCAGAGGAATAAATGCATGAAAGACCACTGTGCTCAAAGATTAAAATAAAACTATTATGAATTTCTCAATAGCCAAAAATCAGGATTATTGCTCCGTTGCAGTCAATATATTCGCACCCTGCTCACTTTCACCTTACACTTGAACTTATCAGGTGAAATATGGGTGTACAATAGGTAAATATTTACCTAATCTTTCGATGAATACAGGCATAATGTTATCATGAATTTTGTGAGGTACATAATATCACTCAGTTGAAAGTCGTTCACTGATGATATACTCTCCCAAGTAGCTCCACAACGACCAAACCTAAAGGCTTCCATAAATTGGTTCTACGCAACAATTCAATTTCGTTATCGCATCGCAACAGCTTGCGGGTGCGCCCATTACGTTTTCCTCATCTGACGGATTTCTGTGATCAGGTAATAATACAAAACCTCCCAACAGATTTATCCCAACTCCAGAATATCATCAAAACATGGTAATCCACAGCACACATAAGCGAAATAATCAAAATGTAACATAAAGGACTCAAATAATAAGGTCTCCCAAACCCCGACAATCATTCCGTCAAATTGCCCAAATTAATTCGCTACCAACCTCGTGGATAGGACGAAAAAATGTAACATCCCACAAGGTTCAATTTTCAAATCCTACGCATAATTGACTTGCTCGTAAATATAGAACACCTTTCTCCTACCTTTTGAGGATTACGTAAAGGTTTGAAGGAAAAGAGTCAGGCTCCACATGTGTAATTTTTGCCGTTCTGAGTGGCCGAAATTACGCAGAATGTTTTGTAATGTTGCAGTGAGTCTTGCGTGGCACTGCACTTGAACAAAGCGACATAAACCGTCATTTTCATTCAGACCATAAGCTTGCAAAGAAAACGTTTTAAGGTTTACCTTTATTTTTCTACTAGATACTAAAGAAAATGACAAGAGGAAAGTTTTGAGGACGAACATATGTGGATATGGCTGTAAGTGTAAGGAAGGACGACGATTAATACAGAAGGCTTGTTGTTGCGACACCAACTCAATTGAGACAAGGGCAGGAGTAGGTATGTCTTATACCTATCTACTTAATATAAACTGCAATCAATAAGTAGTATTTTAACAACGGGTGGTGATTTTGAATTTCCTTAGTATGTGCAACAATAGACGATTAATAGACAAACAACACAAATAATTATGATTTTATGGTGTAATAAATTAGAATGCAATTCTCCCTCCAGTCAAGAAAGCGAATCAAAATGTTTACCCGCGAACACATTTAACATAAGCACAGGCCTATCCCGTCAAGCGATTAACGTGGTTAAGATTAAGAGTTAAGAAGCAGATTTACTTGACAAGTTATTTTGAGGTACAGATGTTTTAATAACAAACCTGTTGTATGTCTTGGGAGCAAACATTGCAAACACATCTTATTTTGTTTTTTGTTTGCTATTTTGTAAACGTTTTTTTATGCAAAAAGATATCAGTAGTCCCGAAAGAAAACTGGGAAAAATACATAATTTGTAAATTGTTTTACATTATTTTTTTATCCTGTTCGGTCTTTGATTAAACGTATCAGCGTTTAATCTACATAATATTTACCTTCCTATTTGTTTTCTGTTTAAATCCATTGTAATTAGTTAAGAGATCTGAATAAAAGGCTATATTATTATTATTATTATTTATTTGTTTTCTGTTTATGCATAATGTATACATAATGACATCAATATATGAGTCAATTAAAATATAGGTACTCAATAGAAACACAAAATATTTTTATAAATAAAGATTTTCTTTTGTCTACCATAATAATATAACAGCAAAAATATAGACATAGAAATCATAAAACAGCAAATAAATATTTCCATTAAAAATATACTACGACGAACCTATATCAAAATTAGTAGAGTCCTTTCATAACAGTAAAAGCAGACATTACAAACACAATAAACGATAAACTCCAAATACCGAACCATTCCCTTTGTAAGTCGGTTAAAAATAGCCGAGAATACCTTTATAGTGAAAGTTTATTTATCGGTGTTTCATCTGAAATCCCAATTTCTAACAGAATCAGTTGCGTAATAATAACATCATGGCGGCCTTCCTGCAAAGGGTTAGATATGGTCAAACAAAAACCGAGTTGCTAGACTTAAAAAAAGAAAGGGCAATCAGTGAGTAGGAACTGTTAAATCTTTCTTGTACAAATACAGTATTACATTTAATTTCCCTCACTGACTGATTGATTCCCCTTTCTAAGTTAAGATAACTGTCAATATCCATCGCGTCAGTGATGTCTCGTCATCATCACCATAACAGCCAAAATATGAGTGAGATGATGATGATGAGAGGCTATAGAAAAACAAAAATAAAATAAAATAGGATGTCCACTGTTGAGCACAGTAGGTCTCTACATCGACCGGTCCTGTGCGAAGACCCCATTGTACCAATAACCAATATGTGCTATGGAAAAATATTGTAATTGTGTTAGCACACCAATAAATTACAATCTGTTCGGCTCGTTACCAAAAAGTAAAAAAATATTGTACTTATCGTTAAACCTGCCTTAAATTAACCTAAAACTACTTAATTTTCTACAAATTAAGGCCTTTTAGTTAAAACGTCATAGCCACGCAGAGGCTTTTATTTTTTCTAATGGTTAGTAAATCATAATTATTGATTTTGTTTAATATAGTCCATCCTTAGGCCGCACCCAGCTTGATGAACCAGCAATCTTAAAAAGGTGGCTGGGACTGAGGCAATGTTATGGCGTAGCTTGGGATAGGCCTGCCAGTTGATTGATATGTTTTCCAATTTTATTTTCGAGGCAATGTCGGAAACGGGAATATCCATTTTCTGTTACAAATGATATCCTTTGTGTATTACAACTGCAAATAAAGAACGAATCCCAATCTGTACTGTATTACACCAGTCAGTCAATAACTTCTTTAGAAATCTCAACGTGCCTGTCAACTCATAATTGATTACTATTTAATTTACAGACAGCTGAACCTTGTAATATGCCAAAAAACACAAATTTAGAAGAGCTAAGCATTAATATAAATTGCAACATTGTAACACTAATGAATCCAATTAGAACAAGCATAGTCAAAACATAATCTAATTCCATTAAATCCGTCTACAACTTTCGACAAATGACAGACAAACTGACAGTCCTGACTGTCAGTCTGACTGACAAGCACGACGATGTTTGTTTTTACAACGACCGCAGAATTTTAACAATCGTGACCTGCTAATCTTTGCTACTTTCAAAACGTAGGAACAGGAATTGTTCGCTTCTAAAATAATTAGGGGCAATTATCCCCCATTTATTGTGATCGTTATTTCGGTTTTCATAATGTCAATTAATGTATATGGGTCATTGACAACAATTGCCATGGTAAAACGCAATATTTGTGGCTGCGTATAAAAAGTTGTAACAACCCAGAAATATCCGCTTTAAACAGTAAAACATTGATCCAAATGTTGGGGAAATAAGCCTCCAATTATTATTAGGAGAACATTATTATCTAAAATGCCTGTGATGACTTTTAATTTTAATTAGATTAACATGACATTAACTCACGTTCCATTTAAAGTAAATTATGCAATTGATACTAGGTATTGTTTTTTGTCGTCAAAATAAGTAATACTCGCCTTGAAGAGATCTGGTGTATCCAACGAATCAACGACATAATATATCTTAACGCTATTGAGGTGTGGAATGGAAAAAAATGTCTTTGATACAAAAAAACTGAACTTTTATTTTCAATAACACTACAGCTGACTTCTGTGTATTTGGTGGATAGTAGTCTCGTTTACTTATAATTGTTCGATTACTAATACCCAAATGCTTAGTATGGCAACATTTATTATAATTTTAAGCTATGACAACACAGCAATTTTTTCTCTCCTTCCGGTTTGCTGTATCAATGTAGTTTTCTTTAGTATCGTCCTTAGATATCGATACCCATCACGTCTGCTATACTCCATAGCTGGCTTATTTAATTCGACTCTTTAGATCTTTACTGCACCATTATCAAGGTAATAAAAGCCCACTACTACCTGCTTGCACCTCCGCGAAAGCAGCAGCCGTGACGCGTGTGATGCGTATTTTTAATTAGCAAACGCAAATAAGATCGTATCTCTCACACTTTTATAGCCTTGTTTGCATAAAGCTGCGCACCGCTTGTACAACTTAATATACACTTAAGTTAAAATGCAGCACTAAGCATTACATTGTTCTTGTTAATTCGGTTCTGCTTGCGAATGTTAATTTATTAGCGATTTGATTTCTCTAGCATTGGATAGGCCATCCACCCAATCTATGATTTCTAGTTATTAAACTTGATCAAGAATCAATATATTCAGACTATTGCAGTCCACTGCTGGACAATGGATATGGGACTCACAAGCTGTCTGTCCCAGTCACCTTTTTAGGTCATCTATCTATAGGACTACCGTTTGAATACCTCGCAGCTACCTCAGACAGCAATCTTCGAGCATTACTGGCTACCTACTCAATCTTGCCACTAACAATAAACTTGCCAAACGCGTGAAATATCAGTAAATCACGAAAAAAAAAATACCCGTTCATTTTTAACCTCCTATTAACAAACGAAGCCATTTTTCCGTACTTATCTCCTTCAAAAGCCGTCAATTAAAACTGTCAAGTCAGAATGTCTCACTGAAATGCAAAACCCACGCTATCCGTCGTTTACTTTCGCATTTCGATATTTTTACCGTACTAAGATTAAATTGGATTTTTAACCGACTTCCCAAAAAGGAGAAGGTTTTCAATTCGACTGTATATTTTTTTTTTTATGTGTGTTACCTCAGAACTTTTTACTGGGTGAACTGATTTTGATAATTCTTTTTTTATTTGAAAGCTGGTGCTTGTCGTCTGGTCCCATTTAATTTTCTTCAGGATCTGGTGAAGAACTTCGGAGATATTCATCAGAAATCTTCAAAAAATTATGGCAAATCACTCGGGATAGCTGCAATAGCAATTCTTTTTATTGTTTACACCACTTCATAACATAACATCACACTGGTACGCTCTAAAGAGGTAATCAGGTGTGAACAGTTCACCCTGGTATACAATCATTCCATGGGTTTTGTTTAAGTTTCATGTTATTAGGTTAATCTATTTTGTCTTCTCTTTGGGTATTATAGGTACCTAGCCTATAGAACTGGTATATTATGAACCACAACTAAAAAGTGAAAAATAAAAAAAACTTTTTTACAAAAAATACAACCGACTTCAAAATAAAAAAAAACACTACAAAGTGAAAAATAACTTAAATTTCGGAAGTCGGTGTAAAAAAAAACGAAGAAACATAAGCAGGAACACCGACTTCCGAAATTTACAGCACAGCTGTGCTGCTGGGGAGTTTGTTGCGCCACTTCTTCTTCCCAGCAAAAGCACTAGGAAGTGGTGAAGGGCGGGCGTGTTTGGGGGACTGTCTTATGTAATTTTGACGTTCGGAAAGTGCTGATTCTCAGCCTAGTTTGAATAAATGACTATTGAATTTGAATTACAGGAACATCGTCTTTGTAGTCTTGCTGGATGACAGTCATAATCAGTCCTGGGGGGTATTACACTATCATACCTAGGATCTATGAGTCATATTTACATGATAGTGTAAAATAACTTATAATACTTTCGTCTTTGTAAATAGATTTTTGACATTTGATATTTTGAATAGGATCCTTTGTATGATGCTAGATATATAATAGTGTAATCCTAGACGTACCGTATTTAAAAAAACAAAAGTTCTCGATGTAAATATTAAAGCTAGCCAATGCACCATCTGCAAAAACCCCATATGTTTGTCAATAGTAAGACACAACCTCCCTTAATAATAAGGTTGCAAACCCCATCATCCGGACACCAAACATTATTGCATAGCGTTGAGGAAAATCAAACTTTGTAAGTGAACCAAAGTGGCGAGTGCTGGCAAAATTAATAACCTGCCATTGTAATTCTTTTTACCCGAGTATGGCGAAGCAAAAGGGAGGGTTATGTTTTTGATTTGTATGTGCGTATGTATGAAATACAATAAAATATTTATTACATTTAAGTTGTTTATTTAATACCCGATACATATCAAAAAGGTTGTACATAACAATTTCTGATGAGAATATTTTCTTGTTTCATACTTTTTAGAGCATGATTTTTCAGTAGTCGCTTTTTAGTTGAAAAATGGTGAGTCATTTTCTTTTTCCCCCAAATATAACACGAACAAGGCCATAGTGCGCATAAAGTCAGACAACGGTATTTAGTGATCTTTTAAAACTGTATTTTTTATGTTCGTAGCGTGCAAAAAAACTTTCATAGAAATACATAGATCGTTTTCCTCTCCTTTGAATATATGGGCAGAAGTGCTGTTTAACAAACACGAAGATCTTAGATTGTAGTCAGAGAAATCACCTCTTTAGGTTGAATGTCACTTCTAAATGTGACATTTATAGATAGTTCCAACCTTACTATCAGATCATCTGCTCTTAACTTGTACAGTGGCCAAAAAAGTCGTGGGATGAAAAATAACCTCTCCGGGTTGAAGGTTTTTGTAGAAAACGGGGTCTTGTCTTGTTTTAAAGGGGATGACTTTTTAGAATAAGAGGGTTGATTTGTATGATTCCATAACAGGAGGCCAATGTAAATGGGGATAAAATTGTAACCTTTTGAATGTTAAAATTATTAAAGGTTAAAAATATGTTATTCAATTTCATTTGAGGGTTGGATTATTGTTTTGTTTTTCTGTTTTATTAAATTCGTACTGAATATTTGCTGTATGCTTTTATTTCTTTGTTTTGCTTGAAACAAAGAACGTGAGAAATTCGTGCCAATACGAGAAAACATAATAACAAAGACTTACGGCCGGCTTCTGAATTGTGTATTTGGAGTTAAGATCGTCAAAGTTTAACAGGTTTTGAAAAATGCTCTACTTCTAGTGTTAAAACGGTCTAGAACTGTCTAGGAACAAACTTAGAACATTTTTACATTATGTAAACCTAACCGTAGGTACTTGTTAGAACAAGCCTCTTTATTCATAACTACTGAAGGGTCTATTTCAAAAATGTTCGTTGTTTCAGACCGATCAGAACAACTTCGAAGCTACGACAGGCGACGGAAACGAAAAAAAAATGCTAATATTCTCTTTTTTTTCATTCTGTGATGGAATACGTGAAGGCTAGAAAGACTTTTACTCAGGTGCATCTAGTTTAGGCGACTTTGTGCACCAACACGGATAACGAACGTATGCCAATTAGAAAGTAGGTTTTAATAATCGACTTTTGGAGTACTTTAATGATGTTTAACCGAGTACAATGTGGTAAAACAATGAATAGGTAAATTAATATAAATTATTTACTAAGATAGAGTTACATTATAGCGTAGAAAAAAGATGGTTCGAGAACCTAGGCCTAAGTTTAGTAGGAAACTCAAAAGGCTCGATATGAAATTATAACGAAGTATTTTAATGGGCTGTTTATTTTAAGAAAAGAACTAATGAAATAGGTACAATTGGGATAATAAAGAACCTACTTACATTCTTCATGAGATCAAGGTTGATATTTTTAGTTTCCATTTCTTTATATTCGGTAAACCGAACTTCTGCATCGATTACGTAGAAGTAGCTACCATTGCAATGAAGTTTTTTATCTTTTTGTTAAAACTTTTGGTGGATCTATGCAAATCCGACGACATTACAAATGTAATTGTAATTTGTTTAAAACAAACTGCATTTGAATAAATTATGATTAAATGCAACTTTTACGCGGGCACCGAATATGATATTATTATGTTTGATAAACAAAACGTAATAATAAT
The DNA here is from genome assembly GCA_948252205.1 of Orthosia incerta. NCBI lineage: Eukaryota > Metazoa > Arthropoda > Insecta > Lepidoptera > Noctuidae > Orthosia > Orthosia incerta. The sequence goes on from OX411761.1 coordinate 14,521,141, forward strand.
AAATTTTGCCTGTTTCCGGTGGTTCAACCACCTAACCTAGGTAGGAAGAATAGACTTTAAAATTAAATGTCCTAGATTAGAGGTATAGTTTTTACACTACCTAAACTTTGGAATCCGTATGATTTTTTTTGAATAAGTATTTTTTAATAGCAAAAAAAATATCGTTTAACTGCCGTAGATCGATAATTTTTCTAAAAGTACCGGTTTTATTTTTCTTACAATCGAAATTCGTATGGATATTTTTTAAACAAATGTCGGGTGCCAGATATGCCTATGTTTGTACCTAAATAAACAAAATAACATGTCTACAATCTTGGTTCCCGACGATATCACCGATAAGCTATTTCTTGAGAACTGTCGGTTGGACGAACCTGACAGGTTATTAGGTTTAGATCGTTTACATGCCCTACAGTACAACTTAAAACTATCATCAAACAAACTAACCTGTTATATTGCACAGACACTAAAATTCACAGAATTCTCGTACAAGCACAAGTCAAACACAAACCACAACACAATAATAAATCTTATTTCACATAATCACGTAACAATAAAACATTTTTTTTTAATAAGTATTTTTTAATAGCAAAAAAAATATCGTTTAACTGCCGTAGAATTATACGTTTCCCATTGACATCGATGTGGATGAATTTTTTGATGCGCAATGAGCCCCTTTTCTTCTGCCCTTTGTATGTAAGTTTGTTTTGTTATTAGGAATATGATTAGAAATATTCAGTTGTATATATTGTTTAAATTATAAATAAACAATCTTTATAAAACATTTTAATCACACAGAATAAACCTAAAAAAGCCCAATTTTGAGCTAAAACTTCATACTGTTTAAAATTACACTGAAATCCATCTGTGCATCGTCAATTTTACGAGCGACGTAATTTTGGAGAGAGAGCGCGCGATAATCCGTTACATCCACACAGCACGAGCGAGGAGGATCGACTGACGCGCGGCGCGCGCCTATAGCATAGCGTAGCGGGCAGCGGGCTAGCGGCCGTAGCCCACGGCCACGTAGCGAAATCATGGTTCGTTGCTTCTTGGGACCTCGTAGAAAAAAAATAGAGCGGGGTTTATCGATACTCCAGATTCGGATTTTAATTAGGGTCAAACCAACTGTTGGTTTCCTGATGAATATAAGCTGTTAATACTTATTGTGAATTATGTTGTGTATAATATGTTAATTTTAGCTAAGAAACTGTGTACGAGAACGAAAAATATAATATCGGAAGTAAGAAGTAGGAGCTATAAAAACGTATCACCTGCCCTAAATACCTTTGCGTTGCGTGGTAATAAACTATCCTAGGTTTTACAATTGTGATTTTACAAACATGTTTGTTTTTGCGTTATACCTAACCTTCGAAATAAATACTTATTCAACAAAGGAGATATGTAAACCTAATTTATATTCCGTTTCTGATTAACGTCACATTTGACAGTGAAGCGATTGACTCCTTGTCAACTTCGGTCCAGTAGTTTGGCAGTACGAGGGATCATGTGAACTCTCGTATCTAAATATTTATGGATTATATACTTAACCTGTTGACCATATGTACGTATACGAACTTCTTACGCACACTATTCCAGTTACTATTTTTGTTCAGGTAAAGGGATTGGCAGAGATGTAAGTCAGCAGGTAAGTCTGCGGTGCTATGCGGTGCTAGACACATCGATATTAAACTAATTTGAATTACTTATGATGAAAGATGTATCATAAAAATAATACATAACATTACGCCTGCATTCCCTGAATGGTTAGTCGGAGTACAGGTACAGCCACATTGGTCACCCACGGTGAAGCGAAGAGGAACCCGAGGAGGGGCCGCTCGTCAGGGCTTTTGCCGATTAAGCCAACGACGCAGCGGCCAACTAGTAGGTTGCGGTGCCGCTTGGTAACAGGCGACATCGCAACTGAGGCTGGCCGCGATGTCTTATGGAGATTCCCAGGTCCCATACGATGTCATGGCTGAGGGCTGGAGAGGAGTGCCGGTATTGCGGTGTGCCGCTCTACCTGCCTTCCGCGGCCCGGACGTGGACGCCACCGTCTGATGGCGGACGCGGTGGAGCCGCAGGGGAGGAGGAGTGTCGGTATTGCGTTAGCCGCTCTCCCTATCCCCTGCGGCCGAAAAATGGTAGGCAACGGAGCCATTGAACTTGACGCGTCACAGGGTGACCAAGGGTGCCATACACGGGGTCGTCTGGCGCCCATGTGCCGATTTGGTCCCTGGGGTGGTCTCTGCATACACTGGTGCGCCGGTGATGGGGGGTACTCCCCCGAGGAGGATCCGATGACGGACAGCCGCGGCGGGTTCGCGGTGAGTGCTAACGCGTGCTCGTGTTCCCGCAATATGCGGCACAGGAGGACACCGTGGAGTTTTAGTGGGTTAGAGTCCCACATAACTGCACTATTCCCCCGTGGTAGTGCAGTATGCATGAGCATTACTCCACGCAAAAAAAAAGAGGCTTCATATAAGCTTGTAACAACACGCAAGCGGAAATAGTATCCTTGGCGGTTTCACGATAAGAAACGATCGTTTCTGACAAGCGAAGGCGCCATTTAAAAAAAGAACCTACTCGTAAATAAACACCCATACACACAACACACACAGTTGTTTGTTCGTGTTCTCACTGAACTCACGACTCTAATTGCCCGCCCGAACGCTAACACTGTATCTCATGAATGCCGTGCGTTGGATTCGAGTACATTTAAGGAATTAAATGTCCGATGCTTTAATTGGATTTCTATTTATTTGAATAGTAAATGTGTTGTGTTTTTTTGGAAATTGCTGACAACCGTCAAGCAAATAAAGGCACGGCCTAAGCACGGTCTAAGGTGTGCTTCTTCGAGTTGCTGGTAGTCATTACCATCTGCTAGTCTAAAAATTCGCTGCTTCCACTGCATTTTCGTTGGCGGCGCAAAGGTTTACAAGCTGGTGTTTTAGGACTCAGAGGGCTGGATAGCAGTTGCGGCATAGTTTTCGACAGCTACGTATCCACATCCCATTGCCGTGCCACCCCTGTTTGAAATGCTGGAGCAATTGGATTCGAAGACGGTTCTGGGTCTTATGAGTACCTCTTGTTATTCAGAAGGAACAGCGTGAGGAACCGTACCTTATAATGTTGTGGATTTGAAATTCTAACATTATCATTTCAGCTAAAAGACACCTAAAGTGCTAGGATAGGCCTTACCCAACTACCCAAGTGTCGCCACTTCGACCAGTCCAGTTCTCGAACTCGATAGTAAATAGGTTCTTGAATTGTCAACCTCCTGCCCTTATACCAATTTATATGGACTGGCGCAGCATCTCTTATTCATCCATACATCTCTATTTGCAGTCATCTCATAAGTCCCTCCATTACTAGAATACATTCCAAAGTAGAAAACCCTCAGCCCTTTTAAACCCAACAGCATCTCAATACTTAGACTTTAAAGTAAGTAAGCATGTCTTCACTAATACCCATATCCGCTAGAACTTCGCACTAAAGTTCAGCGCTTAAGTTTAACTCCTGATAACTTAACCAGCCGGTAAGTTTCGCGTCACGGGTTCACAACTTGGAATAAGGACGTTTCTAATACTAAAACCGGATGGTAATAGTTTTAGGTAAAATGGAGTTTAGTGGTACAAAGGAGTGAAGAAGTCTTTTATACAATAATTGCAACTAATTATATTTTAGTAATGTGGGGTAATTATGGGTTTTCTCTTGCTTGATAATCGACAAACATGTCCAGTATCTCATGAAAATTGTCACTGTATAAAATCATTCGGCATTACAGGGGCTATCAAACATGGCTATGGTTGTCGTGTTGTGCAGTCACTGGGTTGTCAAAATTAGATAGGCAGTCGCTCTGTATAAAATAATATTGGTTATAGCGGCATCAGGTAAGACTGGAAGTCGACCTCAACATGGGTGACATGGTTGGGGAAAGGCTAGATTGATGATGATGGTCAGCGAAAAAGTTGACGTGCAAGCGCAGCGTTAATTTCATTCGTGTTTCAAATCATATCTCAGAAACAGCTGAACTATAAACGATTGAAAGTAAACACGGTAATTATAACAGCTTGTTACGTACTCGCACAGCACCCAAACCGCTGCAAGCGATTACCCCATTACCGCACATCGCAACAGCCGCGGACACGAGGCGCCGACGCAGCACAACGTGATGCAGCCCGACACCGGACATCGAGGCCCTCGTGGGATCGTCACTTTTGGCACGGCATCGGTCAACTGTCGACTATTTTAAGCCATTTTATATAATTGTAATTTTAATAATTAAATTTAGTTAAATAAATTTTGTATTTTTTTCAATCCTCCGGCTACAGCCTTCGTAATTGGCGCAGTCGGTAGGATACTCGCGGGCCGGTTCGCGAGATTAAATTGATAGGATCGCGAGTCACCCGGGTGGCCATCGGGCACCATACGAGTATCCAGAACCTACGAGAGCTGCAGTCCAGAGGAGTATCCAGACATCGATACAGAAGAGGTACAAAATCATTACAAGTAAGTACTTTAGAATCGTTCTGGAGTCGCTTCCTTTTTTTATCCATAAGTGTTACCCTTTAATCGTTCCAAGATTTTCCATCCACGGCAATCTCGGTCCCCTAGGTTAGATAGTAACCGTAGAATTAGTATTTTAGACGCTAATAGAAATCTAGAGGCGGAACCGTGGGATAGTAGTAGTTTAGAGACATCAAGTATGGCTGACTCAGTGGATCAAGTTTACAAAGCCCTACGTTTGGTTCCTGAATTCGACGGGAACTCGAACGTACTAACTAGATTTATAAAATTATGTGATCAGTTAGTACAACAGCTTGTGAGAAATGGGCCGGAATTTCAATTAAGTAATTTGGCATTATTAAACGGAATTTTAAATAAGATAGTGGGACCCGCATCGCGTACGATTAATTCCAATGGTATCCCGGAGACCTGGGAGGGAATTAGGAGTGCTTTAGTTAATAATTTCGCCGATCAACGCGATGAGACATCCTTGTACAATGACTTAGCGCTTTTAACTCAAGGTTCAGCAACTCCGCAAGAATTTTATGAACAGTGTCAAAATCTCTTTAGTACTATTATGACTTATATCAGCCTGCATGAAACGATAGCGAGTACCATTGAATCGAAACGTACCTTGTACAAGAAGCTCACGTTACAGTCTTACCTACGTGGTCTACGAGACCCGTTGGGTTCTCGCATTCGGTGCATGCGGCCTGATACGATTGAAAAAGCTTTAGAGTTCGTGCACGAAGAGATGAACACGTTATACCTGCAGCAGCGTCACGACCATGCTCCTGACAGTAGGTCACAGCCTCAGCACCAGGTCAGTCCTAAATTTCCTTATGGCCTCATGCCACCGAATCACGCGGCACCACCTACACCGCGCTCTTTTAATTTGCCACCCTTTAAACCTTCCAATATGCCAGGACCCTCGCGACCGTCTATGCCTCAAGGGCAGCAACCCATTCCGATTTGGAGAAATCAACCTTCTCCATACCGCGGGCCCACACGTACGCAGCAGATGTTTAGTTCACCGCCACCTAATTATACACCCCAAGGTCAAGTTTTTAGAATGCCTGGTCCCAGGCCAGCTACTAGTAACACCCAGCAACCCATGAGTGGCGTTAGTCACTATGTGGCTAAACCATTCGTCCCACGTGCATCCCACGATTGGACTAGGGCTGGAAATCCGCCGCCCACAAATTATTTTAGAACAAGGGAATTCAACTACAATGATTTTAGCGACCAGTTGCAGTATGACTATTATAGCGATTATTTTGTTAACGGTGATCACTACCCCCAGGAATATTTTGAGTATACTGGTTACGCATACCCGAACGAATACGTGTATGAGCACCCACAGCCTACAGATTCATATGTTATTGTAGAGGAAGTAAAAGATCCGATTCCACCTGCTGAAAAGGAGGATTTTCAGAAGAGCCCCAAATCAGAAAAGTTAAAATAGAGATTAATTTACAGACGCAAAGGCAACTGCCGTATATACAAATCTCAGAACCTCCGCTTAAATTATTAATTGATACAGGTGCAAACATGTCTTTTGTTAGCCCCGCAGTAGTTCAAAAATTCTTATCCCATATACCGTGTAATTATGATCCCTTTGAAGTAACGAATATTCACGCTACCACTAGAAGTGATTATTCCATTACCTTACCGTGTTTCAAGGAATTTAATGAACCAGGTGATATAACTCTTTTCGTTTATGCGTTTCATAATTTTTTTGATGGTTTGATTGGCTATGACTTGTTAGAGAAATTAGAATCTAACATCGACCTGAAAAACAGACTGCTAGTCACTCGTAACTCTAGTAATCCTTTATTGATGTACGACTCGCGCAATAGTAACCTATACGAAGACATAGTACTGGCTAATTCATCTAAACTAGTAAAAGTTCCAATAAATTCTGAGGACGGTGACGTTTTAATTCCCGAACAGTGTATTTCAAATTGTTTAATAAATGATTGCGTTACAACTGTAAAAAATAACAGGGGTATAATAGAGGTAACTAATCCTTCACGTCATGACGTAGTCTTTTCTATGGATCGCCCTGTCGGTGCGGAAATATTCAACGTGCAGTGCATGCGCACCGATCATCAGTCCGATCGCGTAAACGAAGTTTTGTCCCGTCTACGTACAGACCATTTGAACCCCGAAGAAAAGGCTAACTTAGAAGCACTTTGCTCTCGGTACGCCGACGTATTTTATATTGATGGGGAATCGTTGTCTTTCACTAACCAAGTAAAACATTCCGTCCGAACAACGGATGATGTACCAATTTATACTAGAAGTTACCGATACCCATTCATACATAAACAGGAAGTTCAGGATCAAATCACTAAAATGCTGGAACAAAACATCATACGTCCCTCACAGTCTGCGTGGAATTCCCCCATCTGGGTAGTTCCCAAGAAAGCCGACGCCAGTGGAAAAAACAAATGGCGCTTGGTTATAGATTTCAGGAAATTAAACGAAAAAACCATAGACGACCGCAGCTATCCTATACCCAACATTTCGGACGTCTTAGACAAGTTAGGTAACTGTCAGTATTTCACCACCCTGGACCTCGCGAGTGGTTTTTACCAGGTTGAAATGAATCCGGATGACATCCATAAAACCGCGTTTACAGTCGAGCATGGACATTACGAATTTCTTCGCATGCCGATGGGTTTAAAAAACTCTCCTTCAACCTTCCAACGGGTGATGGACAATGTCTTACGGGACCTCCAAAATGTTGTGTGTTTAGTATATTTAGACGATATTGTCGTTTTTTCGGTATCCCTTCAGGAACACATGATAAATCTGGAAAAGGTGTTTCAGAGACTCAGAGAATCTAATTTCAAGATTCAAATGAACAAATCGGAATTTTTAAAACTGGAGACAGCGTATTTGGGACATGTAATTAGCAGAGACGGCATTAAACCTAACCCAGATAAGATTGTAGCCATCCAGAAATTCCCACTGCCCAAAACAGCTACCGAAATTAAACGTTTCCTAGGTCTGTTAGGGTATTATAGGAAATTCATTCCAGATTTCGCTCGTATAACAAAACCTATGACACAATGTCTTAAAAAAGGTTCAAATATTTCCATAACCGATCCAAATTATATCAGTTGTTTTGAGAAATGCAAAACCCTCTTAATCAATGACCCGATCTTACAATATCCAGACTTTAGCAAAGACTTTATACTAACAACTGACGCATCTAACCTTGCCATTGGTGCCGTTCTCTCACAAGGTCAGATAGGTACTGACAAGCCCATTGCATACGCATCCCGCACATTAAACACTAGTGAAATTAACTATAGTACAATCGAAAAAGAATTGCTGGCAATTGTATGGGCAACCAAATATTTCCGCCCTTACTTATTTGGTAGGAAGTTTAAGATCGTTACGGATCACAAGCCTTTACAATGGGTCATGAGTTTAAAGGAACCCAATTCTCGTTTAACCCGCTGGAGACTAAAGCTAAGCGAGTATAACTTCACTACTATCTATAAGCAGGGTAAGCTGAATACTAACGCAGACGCTCTGTCCCGCATCGAAATCAATAATGAGGATGCGAACTCTATAGCAGTTAATACGTCCGAAAAACCCCCTTCAGTGGTTGGTTCTACAACTGCAACAGCTCATACCAGTGCTGAGAACCCCATATTGGAAATACCGATTTCTGATGAACCCCTAAATAAATTCCACCGCCAAATATCCTTTGTAATCGTAGGAGATATTAAAAAACGACCAACTGTGTCCAAACCTTTCGAAACCCACACTAAAACTACCATACAACTATCAGAGTCTAACCTTGAACAGGATGTAATTAATGCCGTTAAAGAATATGTGAATCCCAAAGTAAGAACAGGAATTCTCATTCATCCACCTCTAGTCATGTACAATATAATCCCGATCATCCAAGATAAATTCAAAAGCTCCGCCTTGGATATGGTCTTAACAAAAAAAGAAGTAGAGAACGTCAAAAATTACCTGGACCAACAGGAAATCATTCGTAAGTACCACGAAGGAAAAACCAACCACCGCGGTATAACAGAATGTTTCCTTGCCTTATCACATCGTTATTATTGGCACAAAATGAAGGAAAGTATATCAAAGTACATTAACGAATGTAGTATCTGCGGCCAAGCAAAGTACGATCGCAACCCCATTAAACAAAAATTCTCCATAGTTCCTCCCTCAACTAAACCCTTTGAAATTTTACATCTGGACCTTTTCACAGCACAAAATGAGAAATTTCTCACTTTAGTAGACGCTTTCTCGAAATATGCGCAAGCATAGCATCTTAGAGATGGTAACGCGTTAAGTGTCGTTCAAGCTCTTTTAACGTTTTGCACCCATCATGGCGTTCCCTATACGGTAGTCACGGATCAAGGACCTGAGTTCACTAATGCATTATTTTCAGAATTTGTCCGTCTTCATAAGATACCAGGCCCCTCAGAAAGTATTGCGAAAAAAAGTTTTTATATATGGGAGACTGGCCAGTTATAATGTTTTTCGAAAATATGATTATTTATAAGTAAAAATAAGTAAGTTCCAATTTCAAAATTTCCCTCCACATTTTTTGCGAGTTAATTCAAAGTATTGTGTCTCACTGAAATATGGATCTGCGCCGGGAACATTTTAGAGCTATGATTTTATACGATTTCAAGTGTCGCCTGAAACCGGATGAATCGTACGATAGACTTCAAATGGCATTCATGGATGAAGGCCCTTCCAAGGCAACCGTGTATCGTTGGTATAACGAATTCAAGCGCGGTCGACCAACTTTGGGGGATGACGAAAGAAGCGGTCGCCCTTTGACGGCTGTTACCGAAGAAAACGTGCTAGCAGTGAAAAATTTAATCCAAGACAATAGGCGAATTACATATCAGGAGATTCAACACATATTGAAGATTGGATCGGGAAGCGTTCACGAGATTCTACACAGCCATCTTCGCGTGAGGAGGATAGTATCACGCTGGGTGCCGCACAACCTCACCGATGCTCAGAAGCAGGCCCGGGTGGAATGGTGCCGTGATATGCTTAACAAATTTGAAGCAGGCTCGTCTCGGCGTGTTTACGACATCGTTACAGGTGATGAGTCCTGGATTTATCAATACGACCCAGAAACCAAGCGCCAGTCGACTGTTTGGGTGTTTCAAAATGAGCCAACGCCTACCAAAGTGAAGCGATCTAGAAGCGGGGGTAAGATTTTGATCGCTAGCTTTTTTAATTTGACTGGCCACTTGGTATCAATTCCCTTACGGGATCAAAGAAGCATTAATGCCGAATGGTATACTACCAAATGTTTGCCAGAAGTTTTCTCTGTTATAAGCAACAAGCGACCAAACACAGGGCTCCGCGGGCTACTGCTCCACCACGACAATGCACCTGCGCACACCGCACTCAAAACGAGGGACTTCCTGGACAGCACGCCAGTCAAACTCCTGGGTCACCCTCCTTACAGCCCTGATCTAGCACCGTGTGACTTCTTTTTATTCCCAAAAATAAAAAATCAGCTCAAAGGGATACAATTTTCGTCGCCGGAAGATGCGCTGGCTGCGTTCGAGCAGGCTGTAAATGAGGTGTCTGCGGCGGACTGGAAAAAGTGTTTTGAAAACTGGTTTAGGCGCATGAATCTTTGTATAGAGGCTGGTGGAAAGTACTTTGAAAAGATTTAATAAAAATATATGTACGTATAGAACAATTTTTTTTAGTTTCGCAAAACTTTCTGAGTGTCCCACGTCATAAAATCCTCGCACATACTCCTAATGATAATGGAATAGTAGAGCGCTTCCATTCTACCATTCTCGAACACCTCAGAATCCTGAAGTTGGAAAAGCGTAACGAACCCGCCGTAAATCTCATGCCCTATGCAGTTTTAGGTTATAACAGCTCAATACATAGTTTCACCAAATGTAGGCCTATAGATCTAATCACAGGACACTTTGATCCCCGCGATTCCTTAGATCTAAACTTATCTGAGCATCTACTGCAAAACTACTTACAAGACCATAAAAAACGATTAGCCCAAGTCTACGAAATAATAAATGAAGTTTCATTTATTATTTCGTAGACTTGGGCTAATCGTTTGACAGGGCAGTTGCCCTCCACCGTAGGACCGCATTAACTGAAAGAAGGAATAAAGATCGCGAACCTGAAAAGGAATATAACCCTGACCAACAAGTATTCGTCCGCAATCCTCTAGCTAGCAGACAAATGTTAGCCCCGCGTTTCACTAAAGACATAGTCATGGCTGATCTTCCCATACACATATATACCAAAAAGAAACGAGGACCTGTTGCAAAATCTCGTCTAAAGAGAAGCCCTAAAGATCCCACATTGTTACAGGATGTTACTGCTGCTACTCCTGCAAATGACGCAAGGACAAGAAGTAATGATTGATCCTTTAGGAAACGGCCCTGGAATACTGCCGTTTAATCTAGGAACGACGCGTATCATTTCCCATTTTCATTCCTTTCTCAACTATGTTAATCTCGACGGTATAGAATCCCAGATATATACAGTTAGTACACAATTGACTGATGTTAGACATAAACTAAATAACAAGACGTCTCTATTATTTGAACCGCACATGAACTACCTTTTATCTAAATTAACTAAAATATCTGTACAGCTAGAGTCATTTGAACATAATCGTCATAAAAGAGGACTCGTCGATGGTCTCGGTTCTGTTATTAAGAGCATATCCGGTAATCTTGACCAAACTGATGCAATTAAATATAATAACGCTATAAAAGTCCTTCAGGAAAATGAGTACAAGATGCAGTCTCAACTTAATCAGCATGTTAGTCTATCTAAAACTTGGATTTCATATAATGCCAACTTATTAACTAACATAACGAAAAACCAGGAGAGAATAGGTAATGTTTTAAATCAAATAATCAATAGTACAGCAGACTTCAATTTTACCCATTACGCCCATATGGCTCAACACTTAATTATCTTAAGCGATAGCATAGACAACTTACTTGAAGAGCTCCATAAGCTGGAGTACACTTTAGCCTTAATACGTACGTTAAGCACGCCCCATATGGCAGTTAGCATAGCTGAAATTAGGAATATGTTAGATAAATTGAGGATTTTATACTCGAATGATGAAATCCTCGAACTAGAGTTGAGGGACTATTATGACGTAATTAAGCTAGGATACTTTTATATAGATAATCAGATTGTTATAGTATTTAAGGTGCCGATTGCCTTCCCTCCAATCTATAGTCTTTACAAACTGTCCATTGTCCCTAATAAGAACAATAAAATCCTTTTACCTACCTTACCTTTTATTGCGATTTCCGGACAAGATTCTATGTACATGGAGGCTGAATGCCCGAAGGTAAATTCTCTGTACCTCTGCGAAGCTAAATCAAAGTACAAAACCCAAGATGATCCGGATTGTATCCAGCACCTGATCTCCAAGCAAGAACTTCTCCCATATTGCAAGCTGTCCTCAGTCACATTGAAGAGAGAAGCTGTGGAACAACTAGACGAGAAACACTACACCATCAGCTTCCCATATCCAACCAAAGTGAAGATATCCTGCAGACAAGAAACGTACAAAATCCTTGAAGGAAGCTATCTGGCTATTATCCCGCACAATTGTCACATCAAAACGCCCGAATTTACTATAGCGAACTCTAACAATCACATCAAGGGATTCGCTCTGGAAATTATACAATTGCCCACAGTTATTGAAGACTTAGAAACCTCAAGCGAGGCACCAATCATACTAAACTCTGCCGATCTAGAAAACTTGCACTCCATAAACACAAAAATCATGCTACAAACTCCAGTTAAACTTAATGAAATAACCGATACATCTCTCTACCATACTACGATTCCAGTCTAATTAATACTATCCGGTGCAAGTGTATTCACCATCGCACTGATGTACCGACGATATCGATTGAAACAACTTCAGAAAAATCAATCAATGGGAACAGATAACGCCACACCTTCAGGAAATGATGCTGAAATTCAAGAATCAAATAGCAGCAGCCCCAACAAGATAAGAATTAACCACAGCAACATTTCATCATCGATGTCACGCAAGATTTCGAAATAGTTGCTGATCTTCGGGGGGAGGTGTTACGTACTCGCACAGCACCCAAACCGCTGCAAGCGATTACCCCATTACCGCACATCGCAACAGCCGCGGACACGAGGCGCCGACGCAGCACAACGTGATGCAGCCCGACACCGGACATCGAGGCCCTCGTGGGATCGTCACTTTTGGCACGGCATCGGTCAACTGTCGACTATTTTAAGCCATTTTATATAATTGTAATTTTAATAATTAAATTTAGTTAAATAAATTTTGTATTTTTTTCAATCCTCCGGCTACAGCCTTCGTAATTAGCTCGCGACTAAATATAAACACGAATCTGTTTTATTTTGTAAGTGTAATGTGTCCAGTTACAGAGGTAATGTTAGTATTTAAATTTACTGATTATGGAAATTATAATCAAGTTAATGTTAATAAAATGAATCATAATGTGTAATTGTACGATTTGTAAACGTTATGCGTGTTAGTGAAAGCAATTTTTTTCTATTACATACTTACTAATTTAAAAAAGTTTTGTGATGTAGGTAAAAGTTAGGTCTCCATTTCGATCAGCACAGTATCAGACATTAAGACGACTTCTGCAGGCGCTAGGTCTTGCCCTGCTTATTAGCAATAGGTAGGTATGTCTTCTTTTTCGATACAACTCTATCACATCTCAGTGATCTCTTCCTTCCGAGACAATACCGTCGATCTTTCACACAAACACCTTTTTCTTCGGGTCTTTCTACCTTTCATAGCTGACTTTTATACTGATCATGTTCATGCCATTTGCTGCTTTATCTACAAAAGTGTATTCATTTTTTACTTTGCAATTCTTTAAGTAAGTATTACAATGAGAACCGAAAATCATTTATTAGGTGCATGTTGTCGTACGTTGCCCATGATCGCCCACCAAAATCCGTCGTTAGCTTTATCGGTATATAAACTTACAGGATTTAAGCAGTCCTAATCTATTTTAGGCACCATTTTCCTTCACCGTCCATACTCCACAAATTTTGGGTCCTGGACAGTCAGGTGCTGAAACACGCTGAATGTTTCATTAGTTTCGTATCGAGCGATACAATCGGACGCGCTGCATAGCTATCTCTTGCAACTTTTAAAGATTATTTATATAAGATGAACTTAAACTGAAAAACGTTCTTTTTACCTGCCTCAAAGTATTTATTAGGTATTCTAGTGACATAGTAACTGTCAGCCTACACCCTGGAGACACCACGCAATAATATGAATGTTTGAATGCCCTTTTATTTATAAAAGTCACTTTTGTTTAATTTTTCTAAAGTTGATTTTGTCTGTTTCATACTTTTACAAACGTATTTTGTAAGATGATTTCAAGTGCAAATCGGTAACATTACACCGTATTCCGTCCATGTGCGAGTATTTACAATTTCGCTTTGTAAAATCGCGTATCGGTGTGATAATAATCGAATCGCCTATAGCCATCAGGAAGGTTGCTTAGATGCTGGGACTTTCCAAATAAGATTTAATAAATAGTGTTACTTTTGGTTGTAAAATGTATGTGAAAGAAAAATCAACTGGTACGTTTTTACCCAAAATGCACACAATAATGTCCCATGCAAATAGCTAGTTACACTTAACTAAAACACAGACGCAGTATAAATGTTTTGTCTGAGACATTATTATTCATGGATGCAAAGCAATAACGCGCTTTGCTCTCAAGGAACTGACGTCATAGAAAAATGGTGCCGCGTATTTTGCTAAGCTACTGGGTACACGAGTGTAGGGAAATTTTGAGTTTAGGTACATTTCTGTTCATTAATAGTTTTTGTACATAACATAATGCAATTTGTCAGTGGTTCAATGGTTGTCAGTGTCGTAGGACCAAATATTTGTTGGCAATTATTTTATAGCTCCTTGTAGAAACTTGGAAATACTAAAAGGGGGGGGGGGCTGGATTTGGCAGTTTCTAATGGAAAAGCTCAATTACACTGCGACCAACTGAGGATTGAACCTAGGAACCCATGCTCAGCAGTCGCGCTTGCGATTACATGACCAGTCGAAACTCCAATCAAAACTTAATAATAACAGAGCCGTAAAATTGATTATTTTTGTATGTAGGACATTTCATTGACAGAAAACTACACAATCGTTGAGAGCCGCAGGCTACTTTTTATCCTGGAATAAATACGGTTCGTGTAGGATAGTTGAAAGAAAAAGCTTATCTATTTCAAAAACTTACAAGATAGTCAAAAATTAAGGTATGTAATATGGAAGTAATAAATATTTATCCATTTACCCAACCATACTATTATCCGGTTCAGCCTTAACAGGATGCATGGCGTTACCAGTAATAAGAAATTGAGCGTGCAATAGGGTGAAAACAGTCTTTTTTGCCCCAGTGTACACTTATGTCATAATTAAAACAATGTTAAACATTTAAACTGTAATTAAATAATAACTCGTTTTCTTTATTTGCACTATGTGGATAGTAGTAGTCTCATTGATGCCCACATAACAATGACCGTGTGGCCTAATGGATAAGGCGTCGGACTTCGGATCCGAAGATTGCAGGTTCGAGTCCTGTCACGGTCGAAAATCAATTTTTGGAACGGAGTTCCTTATTGCACGTGATGCCGCCTCCACACGCTTGGCGAACAATGGCGGACAGTAAACACAAAACAAAAAACACGAACGTGTGGATGGGTGTTTGTTAGTGTTTTTGTTTGTGTTCGCCCGTGTTCGGCATCGGTGTCGGTTTTTGTGCACAAATCAAAGGGTGCTTGACTAACATGTTTGTGATATATCCAGACGCTTGTTCAGTTTAGTAGTACGCGCGAGCTTGCGGGCGCCGGACGGAGTTAATATTGGTGGTCAAATTTACGAATCTTGACATTTTTTGTATCCTAAGCTAAATTGTAAGGAAAAGTGTCTGATTGGTTGGAGGTTAACCCGAAAGTTATCGCTGCCACAACAAGCTCGTCGTCCGCCTTGTTTGCCAATCCGGAATATACAAGCACGTACGCCATGCCTGTGGATGCCGTGTTTGTGTTGGGTGATTGTGGTCAGTGTTCGGCACGTGTTTGCTGTTCGCCACTGTTTGTGGCAAACAGCAAGCGTTTGGAGGCGCCTTTATAGTTCTGATCTGTTTGCGGGCTAGACCGAAAAAAGTGACTGACCGGTCCGTCGATAGTGTGCAAGCGAGAGAACATGATAAGCACCGCCATTTTAGATTCGTTTCTTATTTTTACAAGTTACAAGCTTTTAATTAACTTGCAATGTATGTATGTATGTATGTAAGTGTGTTCGGGGCAAATCTTGCAACTGAATTTTAAAGCAGTTATCTTCAACCGATTAAGATGAAATTTTGCATACACGTTTAATTTGGATGACAATGCATGGTAAGCTAAGTGACGTCATTCTAAATTCTATATGGCGGACGGCCCAAGATAGCGGACTTATTATTTTTTGTGCACTGCCATGATATAATTATCAAATGAAAGAGTTTCCTGAGAAGAATACGAAAAATAAAAAAGCTACTACATGCTAAAAAAAAACGTAGAGCCGAATCTATCTCGTTCAGCGTGAGGCTCATTTAAGTGCTTTGCGATAACATAACTCACAGGTTAGAGCAGTCGAAACTACTGATCAGCGAGAGGCTCGTTTAAGGTTACACTAGTCGAAAATTCTTCCATACAAACGTATTCTAGGGATTATTCCACTGTTTGACGATGTACGTTCAAAATAAAAAGTGATATCAATTTGTCTCATCATTATCTAGCCCTGTATGGAAGCGAAAAAGTAAAAAAAAAATGTTCGAAAGTTCCACATTTCGACACTAATTTTATCGCATTTTTGGGCGCAAATAAATACCATAAGAAGACGGAAAATTGCAAAACGGCCTCCATACAGGGATAGATTAGTAGTTCAACAATGCATATAATTTTATTTTGAACAGATAGATTTAGTCGTTTTTTCATGATATCTAGACAGCCAAAGGTCTGTTTATAAAATGTCGCGCGCTCGGTT
This sequence comes from Orthosia incerta, assembly GCA_948252205.1. Taxonomy (NCBI): domain Eukaryota; kingdom Metazoa; phylum Arthropoda; class Insecta; order Lepidoptera; family Noctuidae; genus Orthosia; species Orthosia incerta. The sequence continues at coordinate 14,537,723 of OX411761.1, forward strand.
TCGTCCTAAATCATTATACATTTCGCTACAAATTTGCAAAAGTGTGTATTCTTACGCGAACTAGCTTCCTACTGCTCATCAAAGCATCTATCTCTTCCGCACGTGTTGTCGGTTGATATAAAATGTACTTTAACCCCGCGCACAAAATAGTTCGTGCCGTCGACTAGTGTACCCTTAAGTGCGTTATGAGAACATAACTCACAGGTCATAACTCACAGGTTAGAGCAGGCGAAACTACTGATCAGCGAGAGGCTCGTTTAAGTGCGTTACGAGAACATAACTCACAGGTTAGAGCAGACGAAACTACTGATCAGCGAGAAGCTCGTTTAAGTGCGTTACGAGAACATAACTTACAGGTTAGAGCAGACGAAACTACTGATCAGCGAGAAGCTGGTTTAAGTGCGTTACGAGAACATAACTCACAGGTTAGAGCAGGCGAAAGTACTGATCAGCGAGAAGCTTGTTTAAGTGCGTTACGAGAGCATATCTCTCAATTACGATCAGCAGAAAAGTCACAAATAGAAACTTTTAACAAAACCATAAATATATTTTAATACCTGGTGACCTATCAAGCAAAGCAATTATATTGCTATGTCATCGTTGCAATAAACATCATAGTAGCAAGAAAACCGCAGCGCCAGCCAAAGCTTAATGGAACAATTTAGATCCTGGTGAAGTTCCTGATGTAATAAAGCAATTGACACAACCAGAACAACGCTTAATATCAAGAATTATACCATTTGTAAAAATTGTTAAATGTGATGGACTATTTGGTCAATATGGATTTAGAGGGCAAGCTGTGCTTTTTGCACAAGACATATTTGAATTTACAGAATATTTGCCTGACATAGAATGGCCTAGGTCTACTGAGACTATTGGTATGGTCGTCATTACAGAACACCTGGAAAATTTAAATATATCGCGGGAATAAACTATATCACGTCCGTGGGTATATGAGGCACTAAGGTAGCTCATAAATAATAATCCTCAATATCATGACGTAATTATAGATAACGATACACAAATATTACAACAAGATCTCATTAGAGTTAATCAAACGATGAATGATAATGCATATAATAATGATCAAGCATTATTAGAGCCTGTTCAAGGGCCTGCGAATTTATCCCACAAACCATCAAGTACACAATCACAATAAAATAGTCCTGGAACATTTCCGTGCTCGTGGGGTAACTATTAATAAAATAATGGCACAAGATAGTCTGATAGATTGTACTCGAAAAAATTACAATGTAGATTTAAATAATATGATAGGTACCATCCGATATAAACAAGACAGGAGGTTTACCTAAGGAGCTAGAAATATTCGTTGGGACTAAAGTCATGTTGCGTTACAATGTAGATGTGTCCAAAGGTCTGGTGAATGGTACCATTGGATATATTACAAAAATTGTATGGCCCTGCTTCCGGAGAGCACAAATGTATGCAACTGACATACCATCTGTCCGTATAGACTTTTGTAAGGTTGTATACACCTTATTCAACCAAAATTCCTGCAAAATATAGTCATGGTACTGCCGAAAAAAGGATATTGCCAATTATATTATGCTGGGCTTGCACTGTTCACAAAATGCAGGGTAGTACTGTCGATCATGCAGTTGTATATTTAGGATCAAAGCTCTTCGCTGCTGCACGAAGAAAAGCCCTCGTGTATACAGTCCCTTAGGAATCAATATCTCCAGCTTTTACTCGATACTCTTGAAGTGTTAGTAATCAACTAAAACTTGATATGCAACTTTCTATTCGCTGGTAGTAATTGGGAAGTCATTTCCATCAGAATACTGATGATAAATCATAATATCAGCCGAAAGACGTCCACTGCTGGACATAGGCCTCCCCCAAACGTCGCCACATTGACCGGTCTCGTGCGTCCCGCAACCAGCGGATCCCCGGAACCTTCACCAGGTCATCGGTCCACCAGGTGGGAGGCCTTCCAACACAACGTATTCCGGATCACGGTCGCCACTCCAGAACCATTCTGCCCCATCGGCCAAACGTTCTGCGAGCAATGTGCCCTGCCCACTGCCACTTAAGTTTGGCAATTCTTCGGGCTATCGGGGTTACCGACCCCTGGTTCTCTTACGGATCTCGAAATTTCTGATTCGATCACGCAAGGAAATTCCGAGCATAGCCCTCTCCATTGCCCTTTGGGTAACTTTAAGCTTTCTGATGAGGCCCATTGTAAGCGACCACGTCTCAGAGCCATATGTCATCACTGGCAACACACACTTGAGACACTGGTAAGATGGACGAGAAAATACCGCGCAACTTCCCGAACGCTGCCCAGCCGACTCGGATGAAAAATGAGTAGAATCAATCTTTATAGCAATATATTTCAGTAAGTATTGTGTTTAAGTACGCATATTCAGCCCGTAACGTTTCCACTGCTGGGACACAGACCTCCTCTCTGAGAAAGAGCGGGTTGGTGCATCCACCAACCCGCTCTTTCTCAGGGCGAAAAACAAAAGAAATCGGTGTCTTCACGATGGTTTGTGAAGATGGTGCACGCTAGGCTAGAAGACACACTTTTACTCTGGACTTCAAGCTAGAGTTGGCCTACATTTTGGAAAACGTAATCATTTCGAACTTATGACAATCGTTAAATTTGATGGAATATTATTGTCTGGAGCCCCAGAAAGACTTTTGAAGATCATTCCAAGTACACTGTCAACTATGACGTGAACTTTTCAGTAAGATTAAAGTGTCCTCGAAAGTTATATTCCTCAAAAACTAAAACATTTATACTTACACTGTGGAGCAATCAAGTATCAATTAAACTACGATCACAATCTCTCGTTTGCCGATGACTTTACGCAAAGTAATGCATACTCCAACTTGCTGTAACTTTTAGCGAATATCGTGACAAGTAAGGATGAGATTCTCTCCACCTGTGATTCAGTTTAAATGCGGCAAATTACATTATATGGACTTTTATGATTAAAATATATGTAACATGAATCATTTATCACAAAACAATAGTGAAACTAGCTTGTCAAGCTAAATGTCAGTCCCACCACACTGTTCCCAACCACTATATCTCCTGGAAGCCAGAATTAACGGAATAGAGACCAATAGAGATTTAAGTCGGCTACATTCTCACTATCGTCTTTGGAGCGACTTTCAGTCTTTTGGTCGATGAAGCCCAGTGTAAGCGGCCAGTATGATCCAGGCTTCTTTATCAAGCCTAAAATTAAAAACATCTAGCTTTAAATGACACTTAGGGCAAAAAATACTACGTGTGTATAAATATCCATTAAGAGCCACTACAAGTTTCACGAGCCAAAAACAGAAAACAGCTACTTTTTCAGCGAAAATTTCTCAATAACTACAAGATATATGATAAAAAATATAATGACAAAAATAAAAACGACACAGGTCCGTCGTCTACAAGCCCTTGAGCGAAACTGAATACCACGCGCGAGCGCAACGGTTTATAAGACAATATTTAGACAATTTTTAAAAATAAAATAAGTACTCAAAAAAACAATATTATAATTGGATTCGATTTATAAACACCTCAAATTTAAAATTATTTACCAGTCATTTTTATATTCAACATATTCTTACACGTAGGCGACGCTTTCGCACATGATAAAATTGCCTTTTTTCCGCGTGGACAATATTTTTTTTAAGTGCAAATACAATAAACTTTAAAAAACTAAATTGGTGGCTCACTAGTTTACTATATGCCCAGTCCACACCATTTTTTGCAGATTGTTTTTTGCCACCAGTAAGCTGAAAAAGCAATTGAAAAACCTGGTGTTTCGTGATTACGTAAAAACGTGTGTTAGGAATTTATTTTTCTAATTTAAATTGAGCAGTTTTCAAAAATATGTAATATACATTCCCTAGATAACTATGTGACGCAAAAAGTTGCATCAAAAGATGTATCATATATCTTGTAGTTATAGAGAAATTTGCCCTGAAAAAGTAGCTGCTTTCTGTTTTTAGCTCGTGAAACTTGCAGGGACTCTTAATGCCACGACCACCGTTCCTCTGTCGGGCGGGGAGCCGGACGACATCACACTGTCGCCGGCTTCCGGCCCGGTGGAGGATGACTTCATCGAGGGGGACGCTTTCGCCGGTCTGCAATTAGAGGAAGACGAGGAGGGCCCCACCCAAGATGGCGACCCCTTCGTCAACCTGTAGCATAGTGCAGGCAAACCTCTACCACAGCCAGACAGCGACGGCCTAATTGCGCAAGTGGTTGGAGGTTCAACACACGGCCATTGCCCTGATTCAGGAGCCGTGGATTAGGGGCGACTAAATCAGAGGACTATCAAACCTAGTTGGTAAGCTCCTTGTTACCTCTAACCATGATCACCCGAGAGCGTGTATTTTTGTTACAGGTAACCTCAAAGCACAGCCTCTAAATCATTTCTGTTGCAGAGATATCTCTGCAGCTAGGCTGACAATGCAGCGTGGTGACGCTATGATGTTGATCGTCTTCGCCTCGGTCTATATGCCTGAGGAGGAGTCCCCACCTCCGCACGATCTTGTCCGCCTTGTAACCCAATGCGAGACCAGCGGGGAAGAAATCGTGATTGGGACTGACGCAAAAGCACATCACCCTCTGTGGGGAATGGATACGCAAAATGAAAGGGGTAAGGCATTATTAGATTACTTGTTTACAACTAACCTATCCCTACTAAACACAGGCGCGGAACCGACGTTTGTTACTAGACGTAGCCGCACAATTATCGACCTGACTCTGGCGACAGAAGGCGCAGCGGAAATCACCACTGGGTGGCAGGTCTCCAAAAAGACCTCCTGCTCCGATCACAGATGGATCCGCTTTGACATGCAGGCCTGTGTAGCACCAGTACCGCCACGGCGCAATCCGCGCAACACGGATAGAGCCGTCTACACTCGCATACTTGATTCAAAGCTATCGCCCGTATACGAGGCACTGACTACGGCGAGCACATCGCAGATAGACTTGCAGGTAAGCGAACTTATCGAAACAATTTTAAGCAGCTACCATACCGCCTGCCCGGAAACAGCTCCACGGAAAACACCGGGAAAACAACCCTGGTGGGACTTTTAACAAGCATCTTTTTGTCTTAGGGATCACGGACAACCCACTGTGCAGAGCATACATGGAGGAGGACGAGACAGCAGCACACCTGCTCCTAAGCTGCCCAGTAATCGCTGGTTACAGGGCCAAATTCCTCGGCGACCCAGGTACCGTGCAGAGGATAGTTGGCAACACCAAGGCGCTGCTGGCTTTCCTCGAGGAGCTGGGGTGGATCGAGTGACAAAGACGAATCCCACCCGTACGCAAAATACGCGCTTAGTCGTGGAGTTGCGGCACCAGCCCGTCTTAACTTAACTTAACTTAAATATCCTACACACAATGTAGTCTATACGGCTTTACATGTGGTAAAACCTGCTAGAAAGGGGCTCATAAGATTTAAAAAAAAAACATTATTTTTCCGAAGCTAGCATCACTATAGTTTAGCCAGCTAAAATATTCGGTTACTATCTTTTAGTAAATTAACTCGTCCAGAACAATATTAGCACTGGGTTAAAAAAAACTGTTTAAGTGTGAGTTGTACTGGCGCAGTGAGGGTTCCGTACTACCACACAGTCATGTCTGTGCAATAATAATTGACCTGTTTAAAAATAACAATTACTCGAGTTTTCTTGTATGGGATTCCCTTTGGCCTCAGGTTGTTTATAATTGGTGAGAGTCATCATAGTTAAGGTTCTAAAAAATACCTCTGTGATTGACATGCAGAAAACTGGCCTACGGACGGCGTAAGCTTAATAACAGCACGTTTTCAATCCGTTAGTACAGAACCCTATAAATAGGATAATCCAGTGCGTTAAAACTTCTAACTTGAGCCTAGATTTTCCCGTGCTAATAATAATCGAGCTAGCTTTATGTGGGGTGAATGCACCAATTTCTATGCCTCGTCGATAACTTTTCCTTTACACATTTTGTGAAGAAAAACAATGGAAAATAGTTCTCTCAAGCTATGGAGGTAGGTGGAGATCGAGCAGTAATTTTATCTTATTTATGAGTTTTGACGAAGAAAAATTTCAGATGCACGTCTGTTTTCTGTTACGAAAGTAATAATTAGTTTTGCCTATTTTATTTTGACGATGTCATTTGGTTGCAGTATGTAAAGTGAAATACACTAACTGTTACGAACTTTGAATTCATTATTCTTATAAAACTTTATGAGATTCGTGATACGTTGTTGTCTGTCAAACAAAGAGAATAGTTAATTTGCATCTGGCTCTTAAAGTTTTACTATCAAAATAAATTAATATTAAGCTTGTGTTCTTCGGAGGGGTTGGCATTCGTGTATAAGTCCGTACATTCACATTTCTTCGGTTATATTGTCGTCTGTTATTATAATCCTACAGAAGCCCGTGTCGTACATTGTAGAAAAATAAATAGCATTTTCTCTTAGCTATGCTCCCGAGGCCTCTATAATTTTGCCAGGATAAAAAGCCTATAGCCAATGGCACAAGGCGATAGTGTATCTTTCTATTAGTGAAATAATTTTCGTAATTGATCAGTTCTGCCGGAAATAATTTCTCACAAACATATTTACAAACAATATTACTTCTTTATAGTATTAGACATGTAACATTTTTTTTTACATAATCTCGGATATTTTAATTATTTCTCTACCCTACCCGCACATTTTGAACTCCGCCTCGATCCTGCATGGACCAACTACATTTATGTTCTAAACATTTTTGATGAGATTACACTCCATCTACGCTTGCTCTATAGTTCACACGCTGTGGGTCCTAGCATAAACAGGCAAAACTATGCCAGCTTACAACTGATAGTACTTCATCGTACCTTCCTTTACACTATTTAACTCTTCAATCAACAAAGTTTGAACTATTTAAGCCTTTTGTTCCGAAGTAGCTATATGATGGAAGAGGATTCAGTCGGAAGTTTTGTCTACTTGTAAGAGATCATTAAAACGTTTAATTAATGTATGATTGAGAACAATGATACCTGCCGAGAGAAAGCTGACGGGTTCTATGTGATAGAGAACACAGTCGCTGGTAAAGAGTTCCTCACTTTGTCTGTGCGCAAAATTATTTCACCTCAAGACTCGGTTCCACAATCTACCTTTATCCAAAAACTAGAATATATCAAAAAAACGATATGTCAAGACCAATGATCAACTGTACCTATTCCTGTGTTAATCATAGATTCCATTTTCTGCAAGCCGTACTTTCGTTTATGCCTAGAAAGAAATCCAAATAAATTTAACTTACCTGTGTGGTTCCAAAAGCTGCATTACTGCTAGATATGATTTCTCTAAGCTGGAATAGAAATGAATGCTGAAATCGTAACCGTCTTGAATGTGAACACATTGCAGTTTAGCTGTTTCTAATTTGGGAAGACCGACAAACAAATATAATCAGTCCGTCTAATCGGTGAAAATTTTGGGTCCACCAAAATATCAACGACTAGCTTTAGCTTTGCCTTGACTTCGCTTCCGAGGGCTATCCCGTACGATCCGCGCGTTTAGCCGGTATAAATAGTCATAAGTCATTTATTCATTTGTTTAACATAGGTACAATAATAGTGGTATATACAGGTAATAAATAGTGTGCTATGTTATGCCAGAGGGCGTACAAATGTTTCCAAATAATTAAAAAAAAAACAAGCCAGCTAAATCTCAATAATTAAATAAAAAAGCCTGTACAATAAAACAACAATTATAAAGAATTGCATAATACAAATTAATAAAAATCAATGTCAATGTAAATATCAATAGAAATCAATGTCAATAAAAATAGAAACAAATAATAATAGGAACAATAATATAAAAATACAAAATGTCAAAACAGTACATGTCAAGACACAGACTGACAAACAGATAATAAGGCTATGTCAATATAGGTAAAAATTACAAATGTCAATATCCAATATTAATGTTAATATACAATTCTAATGTCAATATACAATTCTAATGTCAATATACAATTCTAATGTCAATATACAATTCTAATGTCAATATAAAATTATCATGTCAATATACAATACTAATGTCAATATACAAAATTATTTATAAGCACAAACAGTCATATATTTCATTAGCATGTCAACATTCTATCATTAGATTTTTGTCTGTTAAAAATTCCGAAATACTGTAATATGCTTTGCTCACCAGTAAGGATTTTAGCCGTATCTTAAATAAGCTCACGTTCAATTCTTTTATTGACCGTGGTAAGTGGTTAAATATGACTGGCGCCATGCAAAATACACTTTTATACATTAATGCTGTGTGGGACCTTCTTACGCATAAGCTACTGTTATCCCTTAGACTTCGGTTACTAATGTCCGACATTTTTTTAAACAACTTAGGATTGGTCTTAACAAATACAGCAATTTCAAAAACATGTAAGGATGGTAGAGTCAATATTTTAAATTTAATAAATAATGGTTTACATGTATCTATGACCTGTAATCCAAACATTGTCCTGATGCACTTTTTCTGTGCTTTAATAGTAGTTTATGATACTGTTGCATAATAAGGGGTATTAAAACATGAGTGTGAGTTTAAAAACCGAGCCGTAGGCGAGGTTTTTAATAGTATTCACACGAATGTTTTAATACCCAGTTATGTGCAGTTTCATACACTACTTTATCTACACTCATGCATTTTGGGATTGAACCTACTTAATCTTATTTTTTGCATTTTCCATGCCATAAAGTCGTGATAAATGCATCATATAATAATCTCGACTTTGCTGGTAAGAGATTATGAGTAATTTCCTTCGCCGCATATAAATATTTGGCGGCGTCAATTTTTCTTCACATTCACTAATATCAGGCATTTTAAGCAAGAATTTTAAAAAGTCATGAAATTCAGTACAACGAAACCTGCAAAACGTATGAATGGCGCCAAAACCCAGCACATCACCGCATTAAATTGCGGTAAAAAAATCGTGCGGCAATAATACCGCATGAAATCCGTGTTTTGCAACAGAATCCACCGCATCGCAGCGCGAATATAATTCGCGCGAATATTTTGAGCTCTATGAACAGTTGGAAAGAGACAAAAGTTCCCGCAAATAAAAATGGCAGTGCGTAATAATCCTAAAGCGGGCATTGTTACAGACAAGTTCAAATTGGAATCAATTTTTTTTTATCAGGTACTATAAAAATGGCATTTCAAAAAATATAAATAATTGATGGAATCTCCTTAGTGATTAACTTCTTGGATTTGTCCTGTATCATAATAGAAAAAAAGTTATTTTATGATGCGGTTGTTTGAAAATCGAAGGAAAATGTTGAACTATAATGGTTTTTTTTTTAATTTTTCCTATCCACGAATATAAAGTACGTGTTTATGCAATATTTTTTGAATTCATAATTGGAACATTACGTTGTGAGTGTAGATAAAGATTATTTCTCTATTGGTTGAATTCCCCCAAAAATAACACCATATCTCAGAACTGAACCCACCAAGCCATGATATGCTGTGACTAAAGCGTCCACACTCATCACTGAGGTAAGTTTGTATTATCATATAAGGCATAGGCAGACTTACTAATTCGTTTGGTTAGCTCCTCCGTATGTGCTTTCCAATCTAATTTATTATCAATTGTTAAACCTAGGAATTTAGATGTGTTTACTTGTGATATGCGTTGGTTGTCATAGTTTATACTCATATTTGTGTTTGAACGTTGGCTAAACATCGTTAATTTCGTCTTTTCAATATTTATTTTTAAATAGGCAGACTTACTAATTCGTTTGATTAGCTCCTCCGTATGTGCTTTCCAATCTAATTTATTATCAATTGTTAAACCTAGGAATTTAGATGTGTTTACTTGTGTTAAGCGTTGGTTGTCATAGTTTATACTCATATTTGTGTTTGAACGTTGGCTAAACATCGTTAATTTCGTCTTTTCAATATTTATTTTTAAATTATTATTATCTAACCACTGTATTATGGAGGTTATAGTATTAGAAATTTCGTTATTGTAGGTTTCAGCGATTTTGCTATTAATAGTCACAGTGCTGACATCAGCAAATAGTGACATAGGGTGACTTGTAACTTTCGGCATATCATTTATATAGATTATAAATAGAGGAGGCCCTAAAAAGTAGTCTATGATACTCTGCAATGTCTGTCAGTCAACTATTTCTTGTTATCGGATAAAGGTTTTCAGAGATAACCCATTTTTCTAAAATATATAAAATTGGGGTCCATCATATACGAGTACCATCTGATTATCTCCAGTGGTAAGTCACAGAAAGGTAAAACATAAAAGTGAACATACGTGTACACATCTGTAACCTGGAATAAGAATTGGAGATGACTGATATCTAAGTGCTGTCTCAGGTTAAGAAAATCCACACTATGGTTACCGTTTGATTGCCGTTTCACTTTTAAAATTCCTTTTATTTTAATAGACTTCCCCAACCACTGCATCTCCTAAAAGCCAGAAGCAACAGTGGCGACAATCTGAATAGCGCCGAAACAATCAGGGTCGACGAGACAACGACATTAATCAGATAAGAACAGCAAAAAAAACAGAAAAAGTAAGAAAAAACATAATTGCCACTCTCTCTCTCTCTCTCTCTCTCTCTTTGTCTTATATAATTATTAAAAGGGCACAAACTATCAGGCCCTAAAATTACTCAAATCCCTAAAGTACACATTAATTCTTGCCTAGGCCGAAAATATTCTTAACACCTAAATTACGTTGGTATATACTCTGTGTGTAATATTCATAAGTGGATAAACTTGTAATACCTACCCTTTTGGTCACGAGACAATTAAAACAAATAGGTACAGAAGGTAAGCTTTGTTAGAAAGCTCAGTAAACCTTTGATCCTTGGTCCCTGCTGTCATTCTTAGATTTCTGGCAGTCGTTGCAGACAGTCAGGAAGTGCAATTTAGGACACACGGTATGTCCTTGCTCGGACGTGGTTATGACGACGTGCATGTACAAAGGCGAAGTATATTTATTTTAAGTCTTTGAGTGAGTGCGTTTTCACTCGCTGTATGCAACCGACCTTCTGAACTTTTTTTTTGCGCACACAGCATCAAATAAGTCACTTCTACTTCAAACTAATAGCTTCTGAGAACTAATTTGTAGTATGAGAAAATTTTCTTGCGTCCTATTTTGGTAGAATTTGGGAAGGATGTATTAAGTATGATTATATGGAAATGTGTGTGAGGGCCTTACCTACGTACATAAGTGGGGGTACGTTCCAATTTTCAACCTCGTTGGTGGAAATCGTTTCTGTTTTGTTCCTTAAGGTTCCAGAGCTTATTTTTTATTGTTTTATTGATGTGTTTATTGCAGAATTGCTATAAGTTTCTGACTGGATTGAAGTTTTACTACGCGACCTTGTGACGTTTTCAGATACCTGTAACAGTTGCATAAACTGGTAATCTTTAGAAAGAAAGCTATGATGAAATGGAACCTCTCTGCAGACCATGTCACAATATGGTCAGCAAATATAAGATAACATACATCTCAGTCGATCTTGTGCAAAATCCTAACAGACAAATAATTCAACCCGACACCCAACGACCGGACAGTAGTACCGTTTTCTTTTTGCCGGTTTTGCTATATTATTCTGCGATGACGTTGTTTGTGGGTCAAGAAATAAAACTGTATTTATTGTATTAAAACTCAGACAATTTAAACTATTTCCACGCAAGGAATTGGTCAGTCAGAAAGATGGGTCCACGTTCCAAAGCAGTCCAATGTTCATAATAGGTTCATTATTGTCATTTTATTCGAAAGACGTCCACTGCTGTACATAGGCCTCCCTCAAGCGACGCCACATCAATAGATCTTGCATCTAGAGGTTCTTTCGTTTCTCATCAGCTAACGTTCCTGAATAATAGAAGTTTCAGGAATAATAGAATGCTGCGCCATAAAAATGACACAACATAACTTAATTATATTATGTATCTATAGACCGCCTAAGCTATCTAACTTAACCAAATTTTATGAAAATTTAGACACTATTCTAAAAAATATATGCACTAATCGTCACACTAAAATAATTATAAGCGGCGATTTTAACATAGACATTCAAAAAAATAATAGAATTACGTTGGAATTTAAAAGCTTTCTCCTGAGTTAAAACCTTAATTTAGAAATTAATGAAGCGACACGTCTTATTAGTAATACCTGTTTAGATAACTTTGCACACAATACAAGACAAAAATGTCATAGTCAAGTAATAGACTTTGGGCTATCAGATCATACAGCACAAATAATTAAGATAAAAATTAATAAATCATGCATAATTAAAACTTGGAGAACTAAGATTCGAGATACTTGTAAAGAAAATCTCATTAAATTTAATAACTATCTGCAAAATCTATCGTTTTCTGACGCGAAGGATTCGAATGAAGCGTATGGTAATTTCTTTGATATATTTAAGCTCATGCATGACTTATGTTTTCCCTATAAGCTAGTGACAATAAAATCAGAAAAACCAATTAAGTGGCTATCGCGTGGTATTAGATTATGCAGTAAAAGGCAACGAAATTTACTTTGGAAACAAAGACTAAGGCCTTCACCAGAAAATAAAAACGCTTTTGTCAATTACTCTAAGCGATTTAAAAAAATAATTAAATTAACTCAGAAAGCCCAAAATAATTACTTGATCAAGAACTCGAAGAATAAATCAAAAACCTCATGGCAAATAATAAATAACAGCAAAAAGAATAGGGAACACACACAGATAAGAAATAATAATCAGATAATAACGGATCCGAAAGGAATAGCAGAGTCTTTCAATAATTTTTTCATAGACCAAATTACTAATATACCTAATAACCCAATGCACGACGTTAAGAAAATAGACTATAACCCTAACTCAATATTTGTGCCACCAGTCATACCTCAAGATGTGATGAGAATAATTAAATCACTAAAAATAAAAAAAGCTTTGGTTATGACGGGATTTCCACTCAAGTCATAAAATTTGTTGCCAATAGTATAGCTGGCCCTTTATCGCATATTATTAACGTTAGCATATCATCAGGAACATTTCCTGACAAATTAAAAACTGTAATTGTAAAACCAATTAATTAAATAACAGTAAAGATGATATGTCGAACTATAGGCCGATAGCTTTACTATATTTTTTTTCTAAAATAATAGAAAAAGTCATATATGAAGCAATATTATCTTTCCCGACTAAATATAATATACTGTGCCATGAGCAATACGGGTTCAGGAAAAATAGGAATATAAACATGGCAATTTTTGACCTGTTGAATACTATTATGTCGAATGTTGATACTAAAAAGCCTATATGTGCTATATATACAGATATGTCGAAGGCGTTCGATTATGTCAACCATAACTTCTTCAAAAACTGAACGCCTATGGCATTCGAGGAAATATACTGAACCTAATAAAAACATATTTATCCGGTCGCAAACAGATGACAGAAATTAACAAAGTATGCGTCAAGTCTAAATTAGAACAAAAATACGTGTCTTCCAATAGAGAAATTAAATTCGGTGTACCCCAGGGAAGCGTTCTTGGGCCTCCGTTATTTTTAATTTACATCAATGACCTACCGCGCCAAATCCACCATCCCATGGTACTGTTTGCCGACTATAGTACAGTACTCTTAAAATGTGACAATACTGAAAATTATGAAAATGATATAAACCACACCATTAAAATTATAATAAATTGGCTAAATACTAACAACTTGCAAATAAACATACAAAAAACAAAAATAATGCATTTTTACCAAAGATTTCGTATCAATAATCTAAATATTAATTATAATAGTCAAAATGTGGACAGAGTAGATGTTACAAAATTTCTAGGCATTTTAATTGACAGTCAACTGACGTGGAAGGCACAGGCAGAAGAAATCTGTAAAAAACTTAGCGCATCTGCTTATGCGCTTTATAATCTAAAAAAAAAAGTTAATATCAAAACAGTATTACTAGCATATATATATAGTCTTGTCGTTTCTATTTTAAGGTTTGGTATTATATATTGGGGCAATTTTACCGATAGAGAGAGTATTTTTAAGGCCCAAAAACGCTGCCTACGAGCAATATTTAGTTTAAGAGTTACTGACAGCTGTGTTCCAATTTTTAAAAGTTATAATTTGTTGACATTTCCGTGACTATACATTTTAGAAATTGCTCTTTTTGTTAAATGTAATGGACATCTATTTTTAACTTTATCGGAAAGCAGATGCCGAAACGTAACTTTGCGATCTCAATACCAAAACTTGTTACGCACAGGTGGATATAGGACTGCTTTGTTGAGGAAAAGTATTTTTGGTATGGCACCGGTTATTTTAACCACATTCCTAATTCCATAAAAGAGGAATCAGTAAAAACTTTCAAAAAGAAACTAACTTTACTTCTATTAAATAAATGTTACTATTCCGTGTCGGTTTTTCTAGCTGATAAATTTTAGTTGTGTTGTATAGATATCAATGTCTGTATGTTTGATGATAAATTGCATCAATGTTTGTAAGTTTCATGATAAATTTCATCAATGTTTGCATGCCGAAATGGTAGAATGTACAAGGATTCTTGATATTATTGTAACCACCTTATTGTAAATAACTACATTCTGAGCAAATAAATAATATTCTATTCTATTCAAAAGATGAAAATATATATTTAGTCAGATGTAGAGAACGATTCAATTTATTTCGCGAAAGCTGTTTATCTGAATATTGTACAGAGATTGTCAATAAATTGAAGTCTAACGTGCCTGTAACTGCACCAGTTGCTATTGGGTACCTACCGCTCACAGCGATTCTGCTCTACAACAGAAACATGACCGATACTAAGAACTCACCGAGAGAATTTCTATAGCAAGGACCTTCTATTACTATAACTTATTAATATGAAAAGTAACATTTGTCCCCCATAGTTCGTTTACAGCCAGTAATGTTAGTACTACGTCGCGGTCGAGGCTAGAGGGTTACAAATGCACCTCTTTCTTGGAACGTTTCAGTTCAGTGGGTTGGCACTTAGTACTGCACTTTGTATTCATTCCGGTCATATTCGATTTGGAAATCTTTCTTAGCGGTTTCATGTGACATGTGTGTTTTACATATTTTTAAACATTCTTGTGTCGTGTGTTATGTTTTTCGATACAAACCGACGCCGTTTTTTTATGCCAATGTTGAAAACTGGCCGCCCATTGCACAGGAAACAATGCGTCAGCGTCATCCTAAGTATGGAAATGGTAAAACAATTATCGCCAAGTTCTTCCTGCATAGTCAAATTATAGTTATTCTTTGTCGTCGCATCGTGTCTTCTTCCCACCATACATCGCCTTCATTTTAATAATCAGCTTATTTCTAACCATATCATCATTCACACAGCAAGAACATCGAAAAGGCAAATTCCATTTTTTTTGTGGGGAATCATCCAATGACTTCTCCCACTCTGGGTGAAGCGGGAGGGCGCGTCAGACTTATACTGACTGAACCCCACGCGTTTCTTCAGTTGCTTGTGCCAGGGCCGCGGTAACTCTCTTTCAAATTTATCCGCGACCCAGAGGCATCGGCCCTATCGGGCTCCGTCAGTTTTACTGACATCTCTTTGAGGCGCGCGTGGAACACCAGCGCCGTAAACTCAGGCTTGGTCCTTATCGAATGGCGAGCTACCCATTACTTGACGTCCGCAAGCCCGCGCTTACGGTGGCCGGGAATCGCCTTGTGACTCCCGACGCTAGGCAAATACCCTAAGGTCGAAAATCGCAAACCACACAGTCAGAAATACAATTAGATTTATTCATATTTTGTACGATGAGTTGACCAGTCCGTGTAAATAATACTAAGCTGGATAATCCGTTGGGCCATACCTCAAGTGGCGACGCACCGACGCGCGGCGGCCAAACAACTGTATGAGAATACTGATATGGTGGTGTGGAAATATGATATACCCTGTGATGTTCGAGACCATTTTTAAGCTGTGCCATTTTAATTATGTGTCTGTAATTTAGTCGCATATTCATACAAACAAGGCAATAACATTGAGGATCTATCGACAACCGGCACAGATTTTCTCGCTGTTATCCTATCTCAATTAGAAAAGGAACACTTGTTGTGTACTTCATATTACTGAATCTGCAGAAAGGCATCTGGGCTGGAAATTAAACTATTTTTAATATCGTCGTTTCTATGGATGTGTAAAAATATGTTACCATTGATGTATGGTCATATAGGGAACGGTAGTGTATTGCGTATTAATTTTTGAATATCACCGTAACTCGCATTAGTATGACGGAATGTAGGCAGTAAACATTCCGTCATACTAATGCGAGTTACGGTGATATTCAAAAATCAATACGCAATACACTACCGTTCCCTAAGACCGAAGCTATCTACGTCAAAATCACCACCAATTTTATTCATCAGACATCAAACTACATTTACGCACATCTTAAATTACTTCCATGCCAATAGCATACCATGATACAGTAGTAATTATTATGCCATTGAATTTGACTTGAGATGCATGAACTACACTGAGTACCGCAACAGGAATGGAGATGGGAAATAATTATATCGATAAATTAAAGAAGAACACAATGAACCGAGATATTATGGGGTCACGATTTATATTAAGATCAGTTTTAATGAACACCACTATTATCATATGGATGTTATGGATTTTATTGTGCGAGTCACTTGTTTATTGAAACTTTGGGGTTTTCATTGAAAATTTTCGAATTTTTGAAATAAAACTTGAATGACGTTTGTCATATACTATAGTTATCAACATATATATGTTAGAGTTTATATACAATTAAAAAACCATTGAAGTGAAAAACCGTTTCACTTTTATTTAATTATTATATTTATTTGTGTTATTATTTAATTGCATGTTTTAATTACGGTATTAAGTGGATTGATGGTTGGCTGAACAAAAAATAATAATTTTCTAATGGTTTGTTTTTTGATATTATAAATAAAGGTTATTGGCATTTATAAGGTTGATTGCCATTGTGTTGTTTTCAACTCGTTTTTATTAAATAACTCGCAGTTGGCATTTTAATGCAACTTTTGGCATTGAATTTAACTTGCTAGTCGCATATTCATGAGTTCATATTTCTTTAAAAAGAAACTTCTTAGACACATAGGAAACTATAGAACGCCATTTGCTACATCCTTAACATACTCCCTTTGCTTTATTTGCGTTTATACAATCTAGTTATAGACGTACGCCTGTTATAAGTACTGCTCACCTGGTCTTCAATAATAAAAATAAATCACAAAAATAAAAAAAGCCTCTTTATTCCTAATTAATTTAAGCCTTCAATAACGTACCTTATATTGAAGTAATTAACTTCATGATGTGAGAAGCACTGTGAACTGGTCTATGGGCGACCGTTTGGGGAGGCTTATGTCCAGCAGTGAACGTCTTTCTGCTGAATCGATAATGATTTGCACAAACACAGTTTTTTTAAATTGTAATGTCTTAATTAAAATTTTGATAAACCAACTTAATTGACAACATATTTTCTCATCACTAAACGGTCGTCAGCTAGACTGACCGCAGCGTTTCCTTCTAGCCTGTTCAAGCTCCGATTATAAATTGCGGGCCCTTTATTGTCGTTAAGTAGTGTTGTGCCTTGTGGTGCCACTTTGTGGTCTTTGCAGTCAGTTTGTTGTCCTTAGCGATGATAAATTGTCTTGGGTTCAGGCGATTTAATTTGTGCTGCGATTTTGGCTCATGAGGCGTATTAGAGTTGAACTAAAGCGTCAATGTAAGGAACATGTTATTATATATATATATATATATACGAGAAGAGTTGTAGAAAATATTGCAGTCTTTTCTATGCTATTGCGAACCACGTCTAATTAATTACACCCCAGATATCTGAAGACACCAACTAAAGTCCGCAAGCATTTCCTTTCTTACTATCACTTACTTATGACAAATGGTCAAGAGACTGGGATAGTCTTTGCTCATCTGTGGGAAATAAGAGGCTTATTAGATAGGACTGAGACCTTGTCATAAGAACATTTTATTTAAAAAAATAATTAATGTCTACTGACAATTTAATAATGCCTGAAATTGATCTCAACTAAAACTACTTTTTATGTTTGAACTTGACATTCTAAGAGTCAAACTAATCCTAGCCAAATTTAAACCTCGGCACATGCTGCTTTAAAGTCAGTGCCGTCAAGTCTAAACCTTCGTTAAACCAAAACATTTAAATTATCAAACATTATTCACTTTTCAAAATTCGCTTGAGAAGTTTCTGTGATCAGTATGTATTGTCTCCCGAGTTTTAATTATAAACAACAGCTGTCGGACGCCGCGCACCGCAGTGAGCTTTGTGGTCCTTCTTGTTGACTTTATGTGGTCACAAGAGTTCGTTTACTGGCTTAATTTACCCTCAATTGTGCTATGAATAAAAGTAGTTTTAGTTATCTGTTTGGTACATTATGTAAATGCGATCATTACTGCTCTCATTATTTTCGAGGCGGATTCTATGAAAATATCAAATCGAACCTACTTCTTGTAATGTAGAATCCGATAGCCCAGCCATATGAAATAGCCGCGAAATTTATTATTAATTAAAGGGCTGATCTTTCAATCCTCAGTGATTTCAGTTCAATTTAAAAAAAAACTAGCTTCTGTAAGCGGCTTCTCCCGCGTGAATGTCGAAAACTACATATTGCCGGGATAAAAAGTATCTTATGTGCTATTCCAGACTATAATCTATCTGCGTGCCAAATTTCATCCAGATCCGATCAGCCATTTGAGCGTGAAGAAGTAACAAACATACAAACACACTTACAAACTTTCGCCTTTACATGGCAGTTTAGTATATTTTCAATATCTACAAAATCTAATAAATCACAATTTTCATTCCTCCGATAAAAATTCAATCTTAAAGTGGAAAAATCATGCGGATTTTTTTAATGATTAAATTCTGTAAATCGAATTTCATCTTAAATTCTCATTCCAACCACATAGTTCGGTTCTTTTATGCCTCTAGTCTTACTGTCCAAATGATTTGGTCCTTAAATTCGTGCCTTTCATGCAACCTAGGTATACTATGGTCAAAGTGAACACGTATGCGGTCATTCTGTTACTTAATTTTAAGTACTAGTCTAGAAACATAGGCAATAGTCAGACTTTGGACGTAATGCACATTAAATGGAGTTCAGCTCGGCAAGAGTTTTATTGCAGTTCGAGATAGCTTTGCAATGTTGAGAGGGTTGGTTAAAAAAAATATAATGTTTTCTCTTGACAACATGAGCTGCAAGAGGATAAATAATATCTAGTGAGAGCTGGTGAGCAAGGACCGTACCTAAGTACTGATTCAAGTGTTTTAGAGACTCTTTTTGTGCAATCAACTGAATAAGTGTAATAATAAGATACCCAGAACCATCTCCAATCCTCAGATCTGCGAATATAAAAAGAGTGAGAAGAGAGAACGAGAATGCCTAGACAAAATTACATTCTTTTAGCGCTAACTAAAGTAAAACTAAAAAAATTAATAACAAAAAGGTTAAACCGACATCCGAAACAAAACTTTACAAAGCGAAAAATTACTTTCTTTTCAGAAGTCGGTAGCTTTGGTATCTATTTCTTTCCGTTTTTGATACCGACTTTCGAAAAGAAAGTTATTTTTTGCTTTGTACTGTTTTATTTTTTTTGAAGTCCGTTAAATGTGTAGGAAAAAAAAAACACTTTTTAGTTTGGGTACCTTATATTTCCATGAAAATACGGTTGATTAAGGATAACTTAAAAACTACTGGTCAGATCTTGGCCAAGAGATCAGATTTAAATGGTGCCACACGAGACACCAGCTTTCAAATAAAAAATAATCATCAAAATCGATTCATAATTGGCGGCGTAATCGCGTAACAAACATACAAAAACACGCAGTCGAATTGAGAAGCGCCTCCTTATTAAAGTCGGTTGACATATATCTATGACATTGACAAGTTTCCGAAATGTTACGCGCTCTGTTGCCAAAATTGATTTTTTAACAATCGTTAACGCTGATAGAATGTTAGTTTGTCTAGGACACGAGATACCTATAACATCAGGTTTATACATACAATCAAATCAATCTCATGAGAATAAGAAATCGATAACGCAACATACTTAATTGTATAAAAATGTGGCTAAACCTACCCATTTAAGTAAAACAACTCCAAATTACACCTATCTTCAACACACCATATCCAACCCATATCCTAATTCGCCTTTTATAGTCTATGATAAATATTTACCTTTCAAACATGCGCACGCGTCGACCGCATAAACCGAGATTAACTACGCGTATATCATTCTTAACCCTTTGTAGTACAGCTATAAATGGCCCCAGTTAGCTGTCGTTAACTGTTGTTTCAGTTTAATTTTAAACCGGTTAGTATGAACTAGGTGTTTTTGAAACTTTTACCGTTTAATTCGTTATTATAGGAGTGCGTGTGCGTGTTTTGGTAGTAATTATATTTGATTTAATAGTTGGGATATGTCTTTTTTGTGGAATTGTTCTACTTTGAAACTTTTCCGTAGGTATTAAATGTAACAAATGCAATCCTAAAAGTTTTAGGTGCACGAGTTCAGTCAGACAAATCTCTGAAGTATGAACGTTCTTTTATTGTAAGTTGACTTAGGTATTGTTTTCCTAAGTCACCTCAAACCAGTACCTACGCAATGGTTTTTTTTAGTAAATTCTTTGAATTCAGGTATGTCAAATATTGTAATTTTGAACAGAAAAACATTTTCAATATGTTTCTCGTTATCGTCAAAACAATATGTGGTCCAAGAATTATCCTGCACTAAACGAACGCAAAAAATCAGCACATTAACTTAACTAATTTAAAAAGTAAAAAGTACGTAAAAAGCCACTTGTATTGTTTAAAAAAGCAAGTTTTATTTAAATTTACTTGCCAACCATCATCAAAAGTTCAACGCTCTCTTATCATAAAGTTTCATTGAAATTATGAGCGATTAGCGTAATAACAATAAATAAAGCGGATTATACATAAAGATTAAGGTTAAGTTGCTTTGACATCGACATCAAGAGATTGTGCCGTTTCTACGGCAATCCGTGGGTAAATCAATGTAATACTAATTTATCCCTTTGTACAGTCACGTGCAAATTGATAAGTCACATAGGGTAGTTCAAGTTAGTATTTCTTAGAATGTTATGAAATACTATATATTACTTTAGGCTTTGGTCCTGTGAAGGATTTTATTAAGGCCAAAGAGCCTATCTCTGGATTTCTACAAATAAATTATTCACTCGTCTTAAATTAAATGCAAGTCAAGTGGTCGGATATGCTGTTGATGATTTAACCAATCATAGCCACTTTCGTTCAAGAAACCGGGCCTATGTACCTGCGGGGACTATAAACTATGTGTAATAATTATGACATATTCATGTCATTCATTTTCTTAATATTATAACATTTGTATGTGTTATTCAATAACTAAATACAGTTCTCAATTATAACACAAAATAAAAAACACCGCCCAATTGCTTGTAAGGTCCGTAAAATGCTTGTTTTTCTCTTTGAAACAATTGATGGCCCACCCTAGGGGGTAGTGTGAGTGCTTTGTTTTCTATTAAGTGAGCACACTCCTTTATTTATTGTGGGAACGTGATTTAAATACTTGAGATTTTTAGTTTAAAATGGCCTTTTGGGAATAATGAATGAAAGAAGTTTTATTTTCAAGGTATTTTGCCACCCTTGTTGGTCTAACTTCTAGTGGTCGCATGATCGCTGCTGCTGAGCAATGGTCCTGGGTTCGATACCCGGGTCGTGCTAATCTTATTAAGAGTCTGGATTTGTTCCCGGTGGCTCGTGCCCATAGCCATCATACCTTTAAGAGATATGTCGGTCTCATATATCTCATGACGGCTGTACACTCTCGCGCGAGAGCTCGCGATGATGATGTACATTGCTCTCAGTACTGAGTTTAATCATGAAGTATTTTGTTTAAAAACTCAATGTACAGCGTTTCCTCCGGCTATCAGTGTACACTCTTATATATGAGACCGACAAATAACTGGCGAAATGTAGGTGTTCTAAATATGTAAAACAAATCAAATACACATTACATAAACTGGTTTGACTGTGAACCTATTTGCATTTCCATTTGTCACATAAGAAATCCATGTCAACGGTTCCTAGGTCTCAACGATTCCAGAATTTATTGCCTAGGTTTATAGTCTATAAAATTTAATACCGAAAGGTCGCGATGACAGCCAAGTCGGGCTTTGAAATAGTAATTAGTAGTTACACTTGAGGCGGATTTAGATTTTCATATAAATATTTATTGCTGTCTATTTTATAGCATTTCATTTTATTGGTTTAACCCTAGAAATTAACATAAGTAAAATCATGCCTGTATTGCCAATGGAATAAGTAGAAATGTAATAAACATCCTCATTACTTTAATTTTGTTTAAGTTACCAGGCTCAAGTCCAGGCTCCGGGCTGCCAGTTGAACATATAAATAGAACTTTGGCTGATGTGTAAATCGAATCCAATAATTTACGGTCAGCAACCAAAGAAGTTACCGGAACATTACATCACCCCTGTATTTCCCGACGGGTTTGGCAGAGCTGTACCTGAGTGTACCTATACTACTGACCATTTTCCTGATAATTATTTTAATACGAGTGTTTTCATTTGCTCTTGAAAGATCCTAAATAGACATTCCCGATCTGCTAATCAAATTCGGGACTCTTAAGGTCAGCAGACTCGAAAATATTTAAATAATTTGGTCAGTCATGATCTGATCATGAGACCTGGGAGGTGACCATAAGCTCTTAGAGCGGTATCAATTTGAGATCGAATAAGGGACAGATGTATCTGACGTGTATACATCTGTCACTTACTCGATCTCAAATTGATACCGCTCTAAGAGCTTATGGTCACCCCCCAGAGGCACAAACTTATAAGTACCTAAATAGGTTGTTTGTAACATAACATAGACAAAAATCCAAATAGCGTCTTTCATCTCGCATGTGATTGGTCTGTTTTTTCATACTTTTTGTTCTTTGCATTGCCGAATTCATTACGCAATAAGGTTGCTGGGCATACTACGCAGCAGGGCACAATCTATTTTATCGGCATCAGTCCACATTTTTACTACCTACGTACATGTTCTGCAGTTTTGTGACAGCAATAAAACGCTCCATAACACTTTTTGCGACTTTAATTTCGTGAAAACCTGCTAAGGTTAGAACTTTGGCGTCATAAATTAGGGTACCTAGGGTAAAACACTATAAATATGGTAAAACTATAACTAGTACTTCACAAAATACTCGTATACAAAGCCTGCCCTGTTACCTCCAAACATTAATAGCCCTTTTGGGCAATAATTTGTTTTCTATAGTCTAGCGTCTAGTTTCATAGGTAGTGATACCTGAAGCGGTTTCAGGCGAGAGATCGTATAATAAATTATTGAAACAATGTGGACCATATAGAGTTGAAAAATAGAAGTACCACATAACATTACGACAGTTTTCCTCAAAAGATTTTAAAGATTTGTTAAGTGCTGCGGAGCGAATGGTGTTGAATACAATCCCGGTCGAGCAAAGTGTCTGCATTTTTCAATAACGAACATTCTAAGCAGGTACCAGTCCAGAGTGAGTATTTGTGCCCCATATGGTAATAGGCGCGTTGCTTGGGATTTATAATCTAGCAAGAGTAATGGAGTGCAGGAATACTAAAACATCAGACTGACAACCAGTCTGGCAAAGGGAGGGTCGTGTTGTCCAGTAGGTAACTGGATTGTACGGTAAGATAGGCAGTCGTTTCATTTATAAACCGTCATTCAATTGCATCTGCTTAGACTGGAAGCCGGCCTCAATTTAATTGGGCAGAGGCTAGGCAGATGATGATTCTTTTCACAAAAGATTATAGTCTGCTTACCCTTTGGGGCATCCTGGCGTCAATTAGTAATTTATATATCTAACTAATCTTACTAAGAATACTGTAATGTTCCTGTACGTGGGCAAGGCTTTTCGGAAATGAAGTTTTTATGGAAATGGCTTGCAGGTATATAGCCTACATAAAATATCTTCGGCTCAAAAGAAATTATTCAAGTGTACTGTGAGTTATTATCTTCGTTCATTGATAAATATTTATAGGTATGTTCATGTTTTACTAAAGGGATCAAGATGTCTTGAAGTCTTGTACTAAAAATAGAAACCTTTTATTTTGTCGATATCCCTAAAATAGGGTGTATTCACATGGACTGCTTAGGATTTTTTTATTGGATTTCTAAAATATTTAGATGCCATTGAAGAAGGAGGCCTACAACTGGCTATTGTTCAATCAAACATAAATGGCTGGACGGATTTGGGTATAATTTGGTACACATACCAATAGACCACATTCTTGATTTCAATATATCACATTTATTATCTAAATATCTGAAGGGATTCCCTTAGTATACAAGTGAAACCACGGGGCAGGTAAGTACCTACTTACATTAAAATGATAATAATAATTTATTTATTTATTTAAACTTCATGTACATAGACGGATTTAATGCCACAAGGCATTCCCTACCAGTTGTATCGGCGCGGCAGTGCAGTAATAGCACTGAGCACGCCAAACACGCGCGGTGCGCTAGGTTCAAGAAGTAGATAGGCTAGACCTAGGGAAAACAGACGGGTCGGTATGCTGAGAGAGATGCTGCATTAAACAAAGCTACGACTAACCTCAGAGGCGGGTTTCCTCGTGCTCGTTCTGGTTAATTCTGGCAGCGCTCCTTCTCTGTTCCACTGGACGTCTTGGTTTGAAGCTCCCTGGGTACTGGCACAATTTGCTGACGCGAGAGTGGACTGTATGCGGCGCGGTAGAACAGCGTGCCACGTGACGCTGGCTCAAGGTGATGATCAGAGGTGATCACCACGAATCCGACGACGACGAGAGTCGATCGCAGACGATGCGGTTTAATAAAGCGGTGGGATCTCACAGCGGGTGAGGAATCCAGGGTGAATAGCCAGGCGGTTGACTTCCACGAGCGGTGAGGCTACCCTCGACGAGGGCCGAACGTAGACTGTTCGAAAGTCGAACATGTAGTTTAATGCAGCGAAAATTGACATGAAAGGGTAGATAAAATATTAAGAGAAATGTGGGTAACTAAACAATAAGCGCGCCTAGAGGTGGCGCGAACATGCCCCCGGCTTGAAAACCTTCGGTTTTCATAAAAATTAACTAAAGTAAGAGAAAAGCGGTGGAAAACAATGAAGGAATTCAGGGGGCAGAGTAAGTTATTGAGACGGTAGAGTACAGAGGCGAACAACGGGTCTCTTATAGACACCCGTCGTCGTCCTGACTGAAGCGACTCTCACAACGCCGTCCTTACCAGGATAGGTGGCAGTAACGACGCCGAGAGGCCATGAAAGCGGAGACACATTGTCAGTGACAATAACAACAATAGAACCTATAGTAATGGGATTAGAAAACGTATTCCATTTCTTACGAGATTGAAGTAAATGCAGATATTCTAGTTTCCATCGTTTTGCGAACGATTGTACCATTTGGTCTAGCAAAGCATAACGTTTTAGTAAGCTTGGCGCTTCATTAGATGCCTCACTAGCAGGTAAATGGTTAAGTGGTGTTGACATTAAAAAATGTGATGGAGTTAAAGCGGTAGGTTCCGATGGATCTTCACTTAGTAGGGTTAGCGGCCGTGAGTTGATTACACACTCTATCTGCGTGAGCACAGTCGTCATTTCCTCGTATGTTAGCAATTGCGAACCAACGACCCTATGAAGATGCGTTTTAAAGGCTTTAACATAGATTTCATAGTGACCCCCAAAGTGAGGGCTACGCGGAGGATTAAATTTCCAAGTAATTTTATTAGCAGTTAATTCATTTCTTAAATATTCTATATGATCTTTAGAATTAATGAGCGTATAAATATCAGATAGCGCATTTTTTGCACCTATAAAATTGGTAGCGTTGTCAGAGTATATGACAGACACAGCGCCTCTACGTGATAAGAAGCGTTTGAACGCGGACAGAAACAAGCAAGTGCTCAGGTCAGTTACGAGTTCTACGTGAACTGCGCGCACGACCAGACAAACGAAAATACAAAGATACGATTTAATAGAGCGAACGCCCCGTTTGCGATACGGGATAATATTTATTGGACCAGCGTAGTCCACAGCGGTATGAGTTAGAACTTTCTTAATCTCCGGTAAATTATTATGAATTGCATTATCATCACCAATGAATTTGGCGGGCCACTCATTCGTAGGTTGGCATAGCCAATGAGGCCCAGTAAACCACAGTGGGTGGTTTATGATTTGAGCAGGAGTTAATCCTCGTGACAAACAGTCACTCGGGTTCTGATCACCAGGAATGTGATAAAACTTATTAGCGGGAATGGCGGCTACTGTTTTTGTAATGCGCGTTGCTACGAATGTTTTGAATCTATGCGGTGAGGCGCTAAGCCACTGAAGTGCGACCATAGAGTCTGTAAAACAGTAGACTTTATTAATATAATGCCGTTTTTCGTATGTATCAATAACGCGGCGAACTAGTTTTGCCATCAGCAAGCAAGCGCATAGCTCTAGCCGGGCCACAGATACAGTTTTCAGTGGAGCAACTTTAGATTTTGCGCAAACCAATCGAGTGACTGGCGACGAATTAGAATCATTTATAATAAGCAGGTAAACAACGCAACCATAAGCCTTTTCACTGGCATCAGAAAATGCAATAATGGAAATTTTTGTATTTTCATAAACATCTAAATGACGTTTAAAACGTAAACTTTGAATAGTAGGTTCATTTAAATAGTTTTTCCAAATGTTTATAATCTCTAGCGGTGGTTGTTCATCCCAACCAAGTTGTAGTATATAAAGTTTTTGCAACACAAGTTTAGCGTATAAAATAACTGGAGCAATGAGCCCGAGTACATCAAACTGACGAGCGATTACAGATAAAATGTTACGTTTTGTGATTGGACGATTCTCTAAATGTACAGTGAACATAAATTCGTCACATGTGGTTGACCATTTTAAACCCAGAACCTTTAAATTAGGGTCCTGTTCTTCAAAGTTAATACTATCAGTGTGAAGCTCAGAGTTGGAAAGCGATTCAAGCAACTCACATGAGTTACTTGCCCACTTGACGAGCTCAAAGCCCCCGGCTTTGAGCAAACCCCGAAGGTCGTCTCTGAGCTGCAAACCCATTGACAGGTTTGGTGCAGAGTAACAAACGTCATCCATATAAGTATTATGTTTTATGACAGAAGAAGCAAGCGGGAAACGGGTACACTCGTCATTGCAGAGTTGTCTGAGTACTCTCATTGCCAAGAAAGGGCTGCTTCGAAGGCCGAAGCAGACGCGATTAAATTGATAAGTAATTAGCTGGTCGCAAGCGTTAAAACGAAATAAAAACTTTTGATATTTGCGGTCATTTGCATGAGTTAAAATCTGCAAATACATCTGTTTGATGTCTGAGATAAAGGCGATTTTATATAAACGGAAATCTAGAAGAATTAAGAATAAATCATTTTGCAGATTTTCACTCGTATGCAAAACGTCATTGAGAGACAGACCTGAACTGGTTTTAGAACTAGCATCCATCACCATGCGCCATTTGGTGGTGGTTTTATCTAACCGAGCCACAGCATGATGAGGTATATAGTAGCCAGACATATGGTTATCATTTCTAATGACTGAAATATAACCCTTACCTATATATTCATTGATAATAGCGTTGTATTCAACTCGTAGTTGAGAGGAACAATTTAATTTACGCTCAAGAAACATGAAGCGCTTCTTAGCAGTGGCAAATGACTCACCAAGAGAGTTAGGATCGCGGGAGAACGGCAGAGATACCGTGTAGCGGCCCGTATTGTCACGGGAAACATTATTAGTGAAAAAGGTTTCACATTCGAGAGCGGCTGGACTCAACGTAGGTTTATATTCAATGTCCTCGAGGTGCCAGAATTTTTGAAGAACTGAGTCTAAGTGCGGTGGTTCCACGGCGGAACATAAATAAATACATGCGTATTCAAAGATATTAATCGGAGCATTACCGATTATCAAGTAACCGAAAATTGTTTCAAAGGCTGTAGGTGTATCATGCGATCCAGTAACACGACCTGACAACAAGATTTCAGAGAATAGCGGGGCACCAATCAGAATATCTATTTCTGATGGTGAAAAGAAATCGTTATCTGCAAGGGGCAGATTATTTAAATAAGAAAGAGCGGAAACATCAACTTCTACCGTAGGCAAGTTATCAGTAATACGATCGATGACGTAAGCATTAAGTAATACAGAAGTATTATTTAGTCGCGAAGATAACTTGAGAGAAGTATCCCCCTTAATAGGGTTAGGCGCAGAACCTATGCCCTTAACTACATAGTGAGATAGTTTATTAAAATGTAAACCTAATTTTTGACAACACGCCGAAGTTATAAAGTTATTTTGAGAACCCGGATCTATTAGTGCACGAACGCATTGTTTATGACCATTAGAATCAGTCGCATAAACTTGCACGGTCCCTAATAGACAGGTATTATTACGCGGTAACATAGATTGAGTATTACATAACGATACATCATCAATGTGCGTAGTAGTGCAACCGGACAGCTGGTTATGTGACGTAGCAATCATAGCAGTGGGGAAGCGCGGCGACAACTGCTGCACAGGAGCAGGCGTTCCGTCACTCGAAGACTGAGGCTCCCGGGAGTGATGGCTGTTGACAGTCGTTTGTTTACGACATAATAATGAATGATGACGCAATTGACAAAATCTACATTTCGAGTTAGATTTACATTCACGATTATTATGAGTGATACTCAAACAATTAGTGCATGCGTTATGCTGTTTAATTAAATTAAATCTTTCATCAACCGATAACTTGTGAAACTGAGAACATTTATACAAAACTAAGTGATTGTTTTGTTTACAAAGCGTACAGTTTTTATTCACGTTAGAGGAGGTTACAAATGAATGAGTGGCTTTAGTTAACTTATTGTTGTTATAACTATTTGCGGAATCGATAACACTTCGTCTATTCGCGGGAGAAGCAGTACGTTCTAATATTTTAGTTTGTTCACGTAAGAACATAATTAATTGATCATAGGTAGGCATAGATGTGCCACGCTTATATAATTCGAAAGATCGTGCGGTACTAGGATCGATCTTTTTTAATGCAAGGTGCAGAAGAACGAAATCCAAAAGATTATCTAATTTTAATTGGTTTAAACTTGACACTGCGGAACCAAATATATCTATGAATGTGTCTAAGATTTTATACGATGCGATATTAAATGGCTTAAATTCTAATATTTGATCTAAATAAGCAGAAGCTAAACTACGCTTATCATCATATTTATCGAGAAGTGACTGCCATATAACATGGTAATTGTCACCGTTGGGCAGGATGCCCGAACATACTGACAGTGCCCTACCCGACAGTTTACTTATCAAATATTGAACGCGATCGTGATCTGTTAGACCAGGATTTTCGTGAATAGTCCGCTTATACGATTCAAAAAATATAGGCCACTTAATAGGATCGCCACAGAAACTCATTATGTCGAGTTCTGGTAAACGAATAGACTTATGTTGCGGTAAAACATGAGAGTGTTGGACATTCTTCGAGTTGACCAATTTATCAAAAGTAAACTTACAACGACAATACAAGTCTTCAAAGGCGTTAATAGATTGATAATTTACTTTACAAGATGCGTCAATATTTAATTCAACATCAACTAAATCATCAATAATTTCTTTATATTCAGAACGTAAACTTTCTAAAGATGTCATACTACATAAAAACAAATCTTTAGAAATATCGTCATCGAACGCCTTTAAAGATTGATCGTAAACTATTTGTAATCGGGCAAAGATTACATCACGTTTACCTGTTAATTTAATACGTTTAATTTGTAAAACATCTAGTGATGTTGCATCTTCAAAATGTTCTTTAGCCTTTGTACGAGACGTAGACATTTTGCAAAACGAGCGGCAATCAACTCAAGCGCAAAATATTATAAAAGACTGAATTCGCGATAATACCTGTGACATACACGGCACATACAATAAAGTGACCGGTTCGAGAATGTTCACAGAACGATGAATTTTACTAACACCCTCACTAAGAAAATATTAATAAGTTTTATAATTTTACTAGTTAAGTTATTTAACTACGTAGTTATCTCATACGAAATGGAATAGAATCTTACTTAATATTACAAAGCGTAAGTATACACTTATAGGATAAGCAGACGTACGAGTGTACGATATGGAATAGGCAATATAATTCAATATTAGAGTGAAGCGGGAATATTTAGATATGCCTAGGTCAAAGTGACTAGGTATAGGATTAGGAACCAGAACTAATATCCGGCTCGAAGAGACCAGAAATAAATGTATCGGCGCGGCAGTGCAGTAATAGCACTGAGCACGCCAAACACGCGCGGTGCGCTAGGTTCAAGAAGTAGATAGGCTAGACCTAGGGAAAACAGACGGGTCGGTATGCTGAGAGAGATGCTGCATTAAACAAAGCTACGACTAACCTCAGAGGCGGGTTTCCTCGTGCTCGTTCTGGTTAATTCTGGCAGCGCTCCTTCTCTGTTCCACTGGACGTCTTGGTTTGAAGCTCCCTGGGTACTGGCACAATTTGCTGACGCGAGAGTGGACTGTATGCGGCGCGGTAGAACGGCGAGCCACGTGACGCTGGCTCAAGGTGATGATCAGAGGTGATCACCACGAATCCGACGACGACGAGAGTCGATCGCAGACGATGCGGTTTAATAAAGCGGTGGGATCTCACAGCGGGTGAGGAATCCAGGGTGAATAGCCAGGCGGTTGACTTCCACGAGCGGTGAGGCTACCCTCGACGAGGGCCGAACGTAGACTGTTCGAAAGTCGAACATGTAGTTTAATGCAGCGAAAATTGACATGAAAGGGTAGATAAAATATTAAGAGAAATGTGGGTAACTAAACAATAAGCGCGCCTAGAGGTGGCGCGAACACCAGTCAACCTTAGAGTTAAATAGGACAACGTTGTGAAAGGGTACAAAATAATATCTAAAAATAACATCTTGTATACCAAAATGTATATTAATACACAAACCCCTAAGTATAAAGGGTGTGTAAGACACCGACGCGAAAAAAATACCTTGTATTCAGTACATGATTCTCGACCCTGTTAGAGATTTTTGTAGGATTTTCCAAATTTTTGAAAAAAAAAAAAATTTGAACATAAATATTAGGTCCCTTTTTTCACAAAAGACGGCACTAAAAATAAAATTAAAAAGCGCTACCAGCTGATTACCTAAAGTTCACCATAGAAGTCAACGCCGCTGGCTAGTAGGCTGTAGGCCTACACGCGCCGCACTGCCCGCACTTTTTCTCTTAAGAATCGGAGAATAACTAGAAATATATTTGAGTTATTTATGAATAACGATTTTGAACACTTTACAGTTTAAAAAAAATGCAGATTTTATTTAAAAATATAGGATAAATCTGAAGAAAAATGCCAACACTTGGGAGTCCAGGATCATGTATTGTATACTTAATCCATGGTATTTTTTTTCGCGTCGTTTCAGACCCAGCCTGTATAATAATGATGAAAATTAAAAAAAAATAAACTTAATATTGGTTTCCAGTTCCACAAATCAGTTTTCAATATCAATGTTAAAACTGTACCATCATCCGTAAAGAGGACGTACATTATAATGTATGTGTAATAAATTAAATGGCACAACCATACGAGGTGCACAATACAGATATTATATACTTGGTTTTAGTACTGAATTGATATAATTGGGTAGGTTGGTTGGTAGTCGTTGTTGGGACTTCTAAAGTAGCGGATGCGGAGATGGGTAGGACACAGGAAAATTAGAGGAAGGTATGATAGCGAAAGAGGTGTAAATTGCTTAAGTCCTACAAAAGTAGGTACAATACTGTTGTTGTATTTACATCAACTTTTGTGTTTCGGTAATTAAAATGTACTCTTAAATAAACTTACGCCATAAACAAAACTTTAAAGTAATAATTGGTTTTACTCACGACTTTTCTCTGGAAATAGTAATAGCCATGTGAAGAGTCATATTTTTTCGGCATAGGTCTCGTCCCGTGATTCTAAGTGGCCACAAAGACACGATTTATCAATTTGTGTCTGAATACGTATCTTAAAGGGCCGTTTACCTACACACAAACATCAATCAACTTTGAACTTTAATCCTTTGCAATAAGGTCACATGTTTATGAATGTAGGGTTTATTTACTTGTGCTTCTGGTATACCCACGCATGTCAAAGATCTAATCGTTTAAATAACCCTTTCTGACAAAGGATTTTAAACCCTTCTTTTTTAATCTTAAAGTTTAATATCAGTTGGTTTAGTTTTGAAAGTAGCGTAGGCGTTAGCATTCGTGCTAATACTACCTAGATACAATAGTTTATGGAATTGCTATCTAGTTTTGATATGGAAGTAAACGAGTTTTCCTAATGGTGCCCTAATGTATTTATTTTAGTATGGGAACATTGGAAACCGGTAGCTAAGTGTAGGGTTACATACATTTGAATATGAATTGGCAATTATTATGATGTGGTCATCTAGCCGTTTCCCAGCGTGGTAAGGAGACTTTTATGTTTATTTATATATGTGGTACCTATTACCATCTTTGGTGGGTGATTCTTAACACCCCGCGAACAGCTTCCTGACTGGCTTACATTTTGCCTAGGACATGAACTATTTTAATAAATAATTTGTGTCACTTGGGTACCCTACCAGGGTAAGAAGTCGCTCCGACTCTTTTAAATCGAATATCGAAAAATAATGACAGACGTATGTCGTGTTTCAGTATCTACAGAAAAGGCTCTTGAAATAAAATGTTACAGCCCGTTAGTTTTGAACCAGCGGCAGCGGCTTAACCTCGTAGTGTGGGTCAGAGCGCCGGGGCAAATAGGAAAATAGGATTACAGTTAGGCCGTCACTCTTTTTCTTTATGCTTGTTCTTTTATTGAATCTAGAGGAGACTACGAAAACCAACGTACTTTTTATGAAATTTTCACAAAATCTACATCTTTCTTCAAACCAGCTTTTATAGAAATATTATTACTTGACAAAAATTGCCCGTGTCGACAAAACAGAAGAATATTTTCGAATTTACAACAAATTATATAAATTTGCTTTGACAAGCAATCGCTACTACACACCTGACCTACTTACTGTACAGAACCTCTAATATTAACGACAACGTTACCGAAACATGACAGCTGTGAGCTGACCACTTAAGTTATACAAGTCGGCACAATGTATCAATCTGTCCAAACTTAGATAAATAACGCCAGTGCGATCACGTTCCACAGTTCTTGATTGAGAACCGGTTTGGAAGGATAAGATAGGTAGGCAAATGCAATGGACG
Organism: Orthosia incerta; assembly: GCA_948252205.1. Taxonomy (NCBI): domain Eukaryota; kingdom Metazoa; phylum Arthropoda; class Insecta; order Lepidoptera; family Noctuidae; genus Orthosia; species Orthosia incerta. Next base: position 14,571,094 of record OX411761.1, read on the forward strand.
GCCTTGGGGAGATCGTGTGAATTTACTAAAAAGGACTTGATTTAAGTATAATCTTTTTGCAGGTAGTTTAAAATTTAATGGCGGCTCGGATCAGTCCGCAAGTCGCAAGTGGTAAGGGGGGGGGTACTACGCAGCCAGTAGCGAACCTTAGAGCCACCATTATGTTTAAATCGAGCTATAGCTCCTGTTCCTAGGATCAGCTCCTTCACGAGACACTTCAAGATTTAATACTGAAACGTAGGCAAACAGCTTTCTAATAATATTTTTAGCTTTCTAGTACATTTCTGTTTATCCAGCTGTGAGAAAGAAAATCAACAGATAAACGTTTCCAGGCATTTTATTATAGGTGCTTAGTCTGTGTTTCCCAATAGCTACAATCTAGGGATCTTTACGTCAAGAGTGAATGGGTTTTTTCTAGAAAAGCGTGATTCACCGTCGACCACATCATCGCTTACCATCAGGTGAGATAGTGGTCAAGCGCAAGCCTACAGACAATAAAAAAAATATGGTTTCTGATTTGCGACGTACATTTATCGACGTTCATGCAACTGTTTGATGTATTGTGTCACACAAATAAGGGAAAAAGTCCTCTTGAGTTTCGATCTTAACTATCAATCTCAGCGGAGACTAGCCTGCATAGACGCGGGTGATAATATTATATTTTTATTAAAAAAAACGTTGCCCCACACTAGGATTTTCTTCTGTACCGTGAGTTCGTTTACAAACATATAAACTCACATACACAAACTACCAGAGCCGGAACAACTACATGTAGGGCATACAAATATTTGTTCCGTGCGGGAATCGGATGGAAAATTCAAAGAATAATCTGATCTATGAATAAATTGGTATTTGTTAGTAAAATATACGTAATACTACCCATTATCACCAAATGCCAAGTTCATAGGTTAATGGGCAGTTAAAAAATTCTTCGAAACATTTTTTTTTTTAAAGCTGACTTTTGTGGCTTCTCATTCCTTTGCTATCCAATATTTTTATAAGCAAAAAATACAGTATTTATCTTCACAACGAGCTAAAGCTAAACAGCGTTGATAAATAAAAGAGGTTGATCAATTTTTTTTTCGTTCCCGCCATAAATTATAAAGTTTATGACTTGAGACAACACAACACTCTTGTCAACACTTGAAACTAAAATTGCTAGCTGGTCACGGCACTGTATTCCGTCAACCTTAGTAGGGGCTACATATTGTGCTACACACACTTTCCAATATATAAAACAAAGGGTAATGAAACTGTTATTATTCAAACCCTTGAACCGTTATTTTCTTTGGTGTCCACCCTATCAACCCCAACATCTATAAAGAATCAATATATTTTCCCAGGGAACATCAACTTTTTACTTAAACACTAAAAAGATTGTGACAAGACAACCACATTCCCATCTATCTGTATTTATATAAACAGCAAGTTATTTATGTTAGTTCTAGTAAATCCACCGGTAGAAAGCACTGACAGGTTCCTAGATCTGATATATGGCATGTGGGACGAACCGCTCTACCTTGGAGAAAAATTCTGCTGTAGAGCGGTATGTTGGCATCATTCTATGTAAATACGAGTACATAGGTACATTCATGACTTTATTTTAATATATCTTTGGTTTTCGAATATAGTAAAAGTAAATCATTAGTTAGCATTATTTTCGGGGAAGCCACAGTACGGATTCTTATTCAGATGCCTCGGACACCCCAAAGCTTTGGTAGTTAGAAAAGCGGATTTGAGTCTAGCTTGTGGGGTTGTTACCGACTGTAGAGACAGTATAGAGTATCTTGCGCTATACATCTGATATTTATACTCAAAGTCCTCGTCCCTATATAGTTGTGACCTAAATATCTTCCAGTTTCTTTGTGTCATTATAGAAATACGTTACACACGCCTTAGACTTGCAGGGCAATAGGAATGTAGGATACTTCGATGTATTCTTAAGAAGTACGCAATTAACTATTGGATGATAGTGGCAATAGTCTAACTGACAGCTCATACAGAGACTTTCAAATTGGAATTTATTTTAATTGTCTCACTGAAAATTTTGATTTTTTACCCGACTGCGGGAGGATAATGTTTTTCGAGCGTATGTATGTATGTCCATTTCTATAGAACGCTCTACAGCCCAAACGGCTTGACGGATTATGTCATATGAGGTGTCGTTGGATTCGTCTCAATTGTAAGAGTGGCATAGGCTATATAATATTTAAAAATATCGCCACCACTAAAAAAAAGGGGGTGATACATTTTTTTTCGTTGTATGTCAATATGGGTACCAAATGAAAGCTACCAAATAGGCAATTACAAAAAAAAATATTGTAACACTTTAATGTCCCTATTTTGGCACAAATGCAAGATAAACGTTAGTTTGATAGCAGAATAAATAATCTTTTACCACATAACTTATTTGAAGAACTCGTTCATTAATAAAACTAAAAAGTCTGAAATAAAACAAATTATTATAAAAACAAAAAACCCGACTGCTAAAATTTAATAGTTTATCAATTAATTATGAAGCTTTTCTATAATTTTTGTTTGTCCCCGTCTGCAGCACCTCATAATATTTAATGTATAAATTATATCTAGTACTTATTTTTCTCTTCTCAGTTAATTAATTTATGCCAGCACCATTATATCAAAAGGAACCCATACTAGTAAGGTTAAATCGTCATTGGTTCTACTAATACTTGTCAAATTATGTTTAAAGGCTCTCATCCTGCAGACCGGTGCGACGCGACGCGACGTGTCACGTCGCCTTAAAAAAAACTTACTTTGTCTATCGTCCTCATTATTTTCCATTCCATTCCATTCTCACTCGAAAAATTATTTATAGAAGTAACGTGACATTTATCAAATGAATATAAATCATAGGTTAACCAAATTTTTTTTAAAACACAAGCACGTTTCTAACAAATTTGGAGCTCGACATCTAGGACGAATGTCAACTTTTTCCTTTATTATTTCAGCTGAAGATTTACTAGCTTTTAGGGTTCCGTGGCTAGTTTCTTCTTCTCACGTATGAGCAAGAATGTGTACTTCAGCCGGGGCTGATTGCATTGGTTGCACCAGGCTTAAATTCAGTTTCTGAAAAATAAATTGTAGCAAAATATTAATGTGAGAATTGTCAAACGCGTATTTTCTGCAGTAATTGGTTGAATGCATTTTCAATAGCCTATAGGAACACTTCACTTGCGTCAAAGTTGTGACGCCTCGATAAATTCTTTACAGAAATCGGGGATGACTGTAGGATATGGAAGTTCATGCGACAAAGAAACCTATTTGAAAGATACTTAACTACCTTTTTTGTTCCGCATGAAATTTCTTTAACGGATAAAATGGAATTTTGTTCGCCAGTATATGATAACTTTTCTTCCCTCAACCAGTTTGCTCCTATCACCACCATTCCACCATTTTTTTACTAAGATCACAATTTTTTTGTAAAATAACTCGTGTTATAATTTTTACAACAAAAAGTTACGGCTAACGTTGACAAATACAAGATTTTCCACACTAGTTGACCCATGGCTTTGTAATTATCTAACTTCTGCTACTGGCTAGATGCAACACACTCGCTTTATTCCATAGCTTCAGGGCTTATGTTACACCCAATTTCACTGCTATACGAGTTATAATGAAAAACCGGCCAAGTGCGAGTCGGACTCACGCACGAAGGTTTCCGTACCATTATGTATTTGTTGTATGGGAGACCCACTTAAATATTTAATTTATTCTGTATTAAGTATTTGTTGTTATAGCGGCAATAGAAATACATCATCTGTGAAAATTTCCACTATCTAGCTATCACGGTTCATGAGATACAGCCTGGTGACAGACAGACAGACAGACAGACGGACCGCATAGTCTTAGTAATAGGGTCCCGTTTTTACCTTTTGGGTACGGAACCCTAAACACTAGCATTTTCCAGCAGCTTCGCTTTCGAGGCTTATCCCGCCGGAAACATGCATTTTCCGGTGTAAAAAGTTCGAATAGATAAAAATGTGAATGAGAATAAATGTAATCGGATTTGCAAATCTCTGTAGTACTCTTCTTAACCTAAGAGATTACTTTTTCAGACAATTAATTTTACTTCTGTAAGCAATACGATTATGAAATATTTTGTTTTTTCATTTACGATTCCCCATAAGGAACCTCACCATTTTTTTCCGATTAGCACTTCACCAGTTTTTGTGAGTCAATGTCTGTATATTAGATGCTCTAGCAGCTGATAAGATTTCTGGCCACGACCTAGATCGCGTACTGAATAGTTATTACATTCCAGGCTTTCTGTTTTGTCAAGTTATTGACTTCCTTTTTTTGGTGGTTTTGTGTAATAGATGTTTCTCTCTTTCTAACCCCCGACGGAGAAAGAGGGGTGTTATAAGTTTGATGTATTTACCTGTGTGTTTGTGTATTTGTGTATCATTCTCTCAATGGCATCATAGCTCCTAACCGGAGGAACCAAGGAGGTTCTAAATATTTATTAATAATCTAAAATTTACATAGTATAAAATACTTAATTAACAATAACTACCTATAAATACAATTAAATAAAAATGAAATAAAACTACGAACGCGTATAAAAGTTATTGGCGTTTTAATGTTTGAATCGAGCTGCTCCCGAAAGATATCGTGTCTTAATTACATGTACAAAAGATTGTCAATCGAAGCGTGTCTACTATTAGATAAATTATGTAGTACGAAATAAAATTAAGTAGGCTTGTAAAAAAAAACTATAGTAATATCTAATATATAATAACGTTGCAATTTAGCTTCGGTCGTGTCTGTTATATTTTCATATCGTTTAGTCTTTAGTACCGTGGTTCTCAAAGAAATTATATTTATGCAAAAGATGAATACAAATCTTCTATCACAGTTTTTTTACTTGAAGCGATTGCCTATCTGACCTCCACAAGTCAGCAACTAAACAACACGATAGACCTTGACAATACTGGTTGATAGGCTTTCGAGCTTCTGATTTACCCATAACGACCGTCAAAGACTACAAATTACAGCCAAGACTAACGACTTAACGTGCTTTACGAGGCAAAATCCCTTTAATATCTACTCAATTGATACTAACACTATGGATTATATCTTAAGTAAAAGTAAATTAATTATTAACTATCGATTCGTCAATGTATACAGAATCAGGAAGCTCTTCTGTTGATTTAACCCTTAGCCACAGAGCTATTAAGATATAAATAAATAGACGCGCCTACTAACCCTAGCGACCTCTCGACCTACAGCCTGAACTATTAATACGGCTCGGAATTATTAAGTACGTTCGCTTTAGAAACTGATTTAAGAGAGGTTGTATTTCATTAATGGGTCTTTAGAAGGTATTACCCGAATGCGGGTTATAGTTGGGGTGGAAACAGATCTATGATTCGTAATATGTATCCTTTTCGGTTTTTGTAAAAAATAATTACAGTGAAATTAAACCTGGATAAGTGAGACACTTCTATGCCCTCCTAGCACGAAGTCGATCGGACACTTTCTCTTCTGTTCTGATCCTAGTGAGCTGTCATGGCGGTTCCGTAAAACAAGCCAAACTGTAGTTAAGTTTGAAAAACGCTGCGGGCGCCCAGCGATTCGTTTTGATGACCATACTAGTGACCAGATCCGACATATAATTATGTTGTGAGCTTTTTTATGAGAGTCAAACTTCAACCGTGACTGAACATTCTGTGAATCGTACAATGGTCAATTAAATTATCCATTGCACTTGGGTGCATTCTAGTGTTACGGGGAATTACTCATATCAACATTCTTAATGCGAAAGTAACTCTATCTGTCTATTTATAACCTTTTACGTTTTAACGGCCGAACAGATTTAGAAGGAAGTCTTGAGTATAATAAGGTATAGTATGGGAATCTAGATATTAATAAAATCCACTACGAGAACATAGTGGGTAGGTACAGGCAGTGAATCTTCTTTAAAGTCAAACCCGCAATATTATTATCTCCAATCATAAAATCAGACGTTTGTTTATCCTACAAATATATGCCTGTACCGTCCCTTATCGTATGTAGGTGAGTAATAAACTAAAGTTTATGACTTAACTGACAATAGTGTTTCCAGTTAAACGGCAGTTGAACTATGAATGTACATTCATTCGGGATCACTGGGGTTGTAATTTGAAGGAAAATTGGGGAAAACAATGTGTTTATTATCATAATAAAACAAAAGACAAACATGAAATGCTACATAGATGACATTATAAAGTCACTACTACAGACTATAGAATCCTCGTGTCACTGGCAATGATTAGGAACGCCATTAGTAATCAAATAATCTGCGAAGCCTTTTCTCAACCATGTTGGTGTCGGCTTTCAGTCTTAAGTAGGTATACTTACGTGCCCGCACAATTAGCGCTGAGCGCAAGTTTCGGCAGTCCCAGAGTCACTTTGGTTGTCAGAATTATCAAGAGCTGCCAGTTTCTATGAGACGGCCAAAAATGCACTTGGTTTTTGTGGAAAGTGGTGACAATTACCGTCTCTACCAGGAGCAGCTGTGGCGTGTCGATGCTTTGCATTGCTACCATAAACTTACAAATATACATAAGCATACTTTTAAGTCTATTAAAGAATTAATCCTATTTCTATCTTTGCCAGCCACCAAATAATATGTTCACCCATCTCGCTTACTCGACAATACCAAATACTAAACTTTGATTGAAATCAAACTGAATTCATGATCAATTCTCTCTATGAATCTGTCCTCCTCTGTCACGTACGGTATTATATTATCCTCACACTCATACATCAGCTACATGTAGAGCAATCTCCAGGATGCACAATAAAATATTAGAGGTATTCTTCAATGGCTACATAATTATGACCAAACTTGGTTTAGTTAAGTGGGACATGTTTATGCGATCCTGAATATGGCGTGGTTCGAGTCTAGGCGAGTAATGTTAAGCGTCTACAAATATAATCGTTGTTTTGTATAGAAACAGCAATCAATCTTACTCGAGGGAGTTAGAGATCAAGACGACAAGATCAAATTAATTAATCAATATTTTATTTTCGAAATATTTACACCGATATTATTGTCAGTATTAGTCTGACAACTAGTCTTGTCAAGAGGTCCCGTGTTACACAGCAACTGGTTTGTGGACACAGATGTGATTGTTGACGTCAGATGCGCAGTCACTCTTTGCTAAATACTGACATTTGGTTAGATTGGAGGCCGACCCCAATTTAGTTGGAAATGCAATGCGAACTAATAGATAATATGATTAGTAACAATAATTTCTGGTAGCAAGTATTATTAGGCCCGGGATAATACTTAAATGAGAAAATTTGGCGGTGTGTATCAAGCTTAACAATTGCATTGAATATATTGGAAGATTAGAGGAAGAGGCGGATTTCGTTATATCGGTGTATTTGCAGTTGTGTAGTTAAAGCGTAGCAATCTTAAGATATTTCACTGCTTTAACCTTGAGGTCAGACAGGCTGCCGACCCCGATATACATAGTTGGCAAAAGGCTAGTTAGCTGAGAAATGTCATAAATGACGTTCGATTGAAGAGGCATTACTGTGTGACTGTAAAAGGCTGATGATGATGACTTTCTCAGTAGTGGTAAAAGTTCCTAGCGATGTTGTTTCTTAAGGCGTAAATATTAGATTGCAAATATTAGATAGCAGTGGTGTCTCATCCCATACAAAGAAACCGTGCCAACGTTCTATACTGATTATTCTGATTATTTTTTGTGCATCGATCGCATTCGGTTCCGTTCCGTTCTGTTCCACCGATATATATGGTGATCTATCTATCGCCGTGGAACGGAACCGAAGGCGATCGATTTACAAAAAATAATCGGTATAATCAGATGAAAAACGCTAGTTACGTCGGCACGGTTTCTTTGTATGGGATGAGGCATCTGTATGCTAATATTATATTATCTGTGCGCTTAGGTTCGTTATATTTGGTAGATCACAGAGTAGTTTTTGATTCATACCTGCTATGCTGGCAAATAATAAAAAGAGTACCTACCAGCTGTCAAATGCTGCATGATCTAACTAAACCAAACACGACTAAATAATGAGTAGGTTTATGTCAATAAAAGAGTCAGAACAAAATATCAACTAGAAACTACACATCGTATAGCTTTCAATAAAGCGACGCCCTAACCATTACCATATAGAATAGTACTCGTAGAGCATCGAGTTTGGCCCAAATACTATTTCCTGATTTAATTTAGAGTTTATGGGCAAAATTAGGGCCTTAATGGGCCATTCCGATGAGGGCAAATAATCTTAGCGACCTGTATACAGTAGTATAGATTTCTACACGAGCGAGGCATTAAAAGATAAACGGAGCTAGTTAAAATGGCTACATTTGCTGGAACACTGCGTTCATGGCATATTTGCTTAAGAATATGCCGCTTTAACAATAGCATTATTTTAATCAAAACATTTTATTGGTCGTCTCATTTAAAAGTAATTAAAGCTTTCGTGGTTGCGACAGTAATAAGCTCGTTAAAAATTAAAAGACTATTTAAAATTACTGAAACAAGGGTAAATATTGTATCGTTATGTTGTACCAGCACCCGACTTTGTATAACTCATATTTTCAGTTCTTTACGTAAAAATTGTGACGAAGTAGATTTTTTGAAGTAAAATAAAAAGGTAGCAAAGACGATCCCACAGGGTCCAATTATAGTCATAGAGTGGAGCAACAGCCAAATAATTATTGCGTTAAGACGCCACAGAGCAACGGGATTCTTCGATGGTTACAGATGGCATTGGTAAAACTTGCCGTATAAATCTGAAAAAATAAATAAACCAAGCTTAACAGCGAGTGTCACCACTGAACATTACTATTTTGACTATAACTGTCATAGAATAATTCCAAACTGGCAAATTACATAGGTACCTACAATAGTCTAGAACTACTTAAAAAAGTATGTATTGTAGTACATTGCAATCTTCCTAGAATAGCTTAACAGTAGCGCAACGCACATAGAGGGAGCGAGGCATCTGGTTTAAAGCGATTTGTTGGTTGTACTATGTACAGTATGTTACGCCTAATCATAAACTTCCTGCTCTTTTTCATGTCACTCTGGTCGGCGCGGGACTCCTGTTATCCGTAAAGCGGTCACTAACTTCCTTTTTAGGGTTCCGTACCCAAAGGGTAAAAAAGGGACCCTATTACTAAGACTCCGCGGTCCGTTTGTCTGTCTGTCACAAGGCTGTATCTCATGAACCGTGTTAGCTAGACAGTTGAAATTTTCACAGATGATGTATTTCTGTTGCCTACAAAAAATACTAAAAACAGAATATGATAAATATTTAAGTGGGGCTCCCATAAAACAAACGTGATTTTTGTTCATATAATGCCTCACACAGTCTATCGATCCTTTACTCATGTCAAATATAAAACTCTAGTAAAACCTTCGAAAGTTATTTCAAAATACTTTCAATAAGTAGAGAAATTCCACGTGTTCTTACCAGTTCAGAAATTCCGAACATATTACTTCAACTCAATAGAAAAGTTGAATTTAAGGACTTGAGATGTTTCTAATTGGCTAACATCTTAAGAAATTGGCCAAAAATAAATCTCGAGTCTTATTAAATTACTACGGAGAGTTTTGAGGCCAAAATTAAAGAAATCTTTTTGACTTTTTTTTTAGAGAGCCCTTATTAATCTAGGTCGGAGATTGCCAAAGTTTTGTGGGTGTAGTAGATATACACACAAAACAAATAACACGTAGTTTTCGTGAACTTATATTGTTAGTAGGAGTATCGTTAGAAAAAAAACAAGACTAACACTAACCATAGTTTCTGAAGAGACTGAAATGCTAAAGTTTTTTTCGTGGGAAAAAATTAGAGAAGGACGCGTCTTATTTTGAGGTATTTTTGTTCACTAGCCATAGACAAAAATATCCCGATGTTTTCGAAATGTATTCACGTCGGATTAAGGGCAGGTAGCCTGACTTTTACATATCTTTGATTCATTATTAAACAAACAATATATATTTTTTTGCATTTAAACTATCTAGTTTAAATGCAAAAATATATATATATATATTGTAGTTTACTACATGTACTTTTGGATGTACATTAGAGAGATTAAATGACTATTAAAACCGCAGTGAATTGCTCAGTAGCAGATCCGAGTCTAGATGTATGCTCCGTAGACTCTCTATTCCCATGTAATGTAACATAGGCATATCTGGCGTTAGGTGGTTATTATATAAGTACACCTATGCTTCCTACCCTTCGGGGGATACAGGTGTGATGTTATCAGTATGTAAATTCACAGTAAGTAGGTAGAAAAACAGTATTTAACCTAAAAATTAAATCTTATAGTATGCCATCTTTCATTTAATTATTTATTCATCATCTTTCTAAGCTTTTACGGGAGATTGGCCGGAGAAGGCAACACATCGCGACACTGCCCGAATTCTTACTGAATGGCTATGGGGAAACCGTTACACAGCAATGGGTCAATATACGTTAAATAATAAAAAAACTGGCCAAGTGCGTGTCGGACATCGCACATTTAGGGTTCAGTACCAAACCGCAAAATCAAGTTGGTTGAAATAGAAAAATGAGGGAATTTCAAAGAAAATCTGATTTATCAATATCTATTTGTTTGTAAAATATACGTAATAAGCAAATTTCAAGTTCCTAGATCAATGGGCAGTTAAAAAATTCTTCGGGACAAAATATTGTAAATAAGCTGACTTTGGTGGTTTCTCATTCCTTTGTTTTCCAATATCCAACGAGCTCCAAAAAACAATGATGCTGCTCGATGGGGTAGTTAATTTTATTAGAAATAGTATTTTTTGAGAAATTGTATCGCTTTGGGTCAACAAGAAACTTTTACTGTGAAAACTTGAAGAATGTAGCTTTAACCGTTTGGCTGTAAAACCTGTGTGACAGAGAATGGACAGACAGACGGACGCGAGTGACAGCAATACGTTTGGAACCTTCGGGTACGGAACCCTAAAAATTCACAACGTCATATTTCCTTTGTTAAATTAATTTTCATGAACGTATTGGAATTACTTATAAGCAAATTTTTCCAACATATCTGAAAGTTTCAAGCTCACAGCCATCTTTAAACTCTTCAGTGGAATGTATATTTTCATATCTAGAAATTCTAAAATAAAATCTTTTATGTATCTGACAGAATCGTTTACTTGAAACCCATGTAAAACGAAACATGTGTGACGAAAAAGAAATATTTAGCGCTAAAGAAAAGAGGGGTAAGTGGTGTTTTGAAGATTTTCAGAAATAGTATAAAACCTTGTAGCTGCAGGAACTGTAATTAACAGAAAAGACCAGAAAAAAAGTATTCAGAGAAATAAATCTTTACACTCTATTGGAAAATCCGTAACATTAATTTTAAAATGTTTGTTCTAAATAATTACCTACATGATGTTGGTCGGTTAGAAGAAGTAGTTTTGCTTGGTGGATTGCTCGTCTTAAATACTGCAGACAGGCTCATTCTTTAACAGACCTAAAAAAACAAGCATCTCTTACAAAATTGTGCTCATACCAAACTGAAATATGTAGTTTTCTCAGGTACGTTATTTTAGTTCTTAGACGGCAGCGTTTTTCCCGTCGCGAATGTTTGCCGCCGTGACACTCAATTTGTGTCTGTTATTGACACGGCCACATTTTTATACAAAATATCGGGCATGTGTCCGCGGCGATATTTTCCGGAACTATATGCTTGGTCTAAGTAGAGATCCGAAATGTTAAATAATGGTTTCATTAAAGAGTATTGTTTATGAAAAATTATTTGTATATAAACCAAGTTTCGTTTTATTGGGGTGTGTGTTGTAAACGAAGTCAAGAAAGTCATTAAAAATTGATCTAAAGATAGGTGTATACAGATAATACAATAGTGAAATAATTACGAAATCGAAATTTCACTATAAAAATAATTTTTCAATAATTCGACTCTCATAAATAAAAATGTAAAATTAACGTATGAAAATATATAGTACCAGATGTTCCCCGCGGCTTCGCTCCCGTGCACCACCCCGCCGTTTTCTGGATTATAAAATAGCCTATGTCACTCAGGAATAATGTAGCTTTCTATTGGTGAAAGAATTTTTTAAATCGGTCCAGTAGTTTCGGAACCTATTCGGTACAAACATACAAACAAAAAAATCTTTCCTCTTTATAATATTAGTATAGAAATGAAATAATTTTATAAGCTTTTCAATTTTCTGTATCAAATTTCATTTGCCTATAAGCTCATGAATAAACATTTCAACGAATTGTTTATCTGTGTAACAAACATAAACATTTAATCATTACAGGCACAGGCGTATTTCTCATTCAAAATTTTGCTAAAAACAATTATTTTGATCAGGTATATCTAGCCTTTTTCCGATCGGCTTCCAATACAACCAGATGCAGCTAAATACATTTATTTTAATTGGAGTGACTGCCTATCTGATCAGCACAACTGAGTAACTGGATAACTCGATTTTCTGGCTTCTGACTGCCAAAACGACTGCAAAAGATAGCCGCGGCTTTCAGCTTATCGTGATTTTGAGGCAGGTTGGACCCTATGTATATTGATAATGGTGATCTATCCACGGAACGACCTCGGGAAGCTTTGCTTTACCTAGAAGATCCACCGAGTGCAGCTATTATTATTTAGCCACGATTTCCTCAATTTACTATACTGCTAACATATTCATTTTCTAACGTTTCTAATGGCACATTTATATATAACGGATATTATGACGTGGCGTATTTTGTATGAAAACTGCACAAACGATAAAAGCGCATATATTAATATATTAAGCAGAACATTTTGCGTTCATATTAAAACGATGTTATTATAAATTTAATGTGAAAACTGTGGCATGTTATTACATTTATTAATGATGTTGGGAACGAAATATAATAGGTAGGTACTTACCTATTCGGGCAATAAAGCTGTATGAGTTAGCAGAAAATGTTTAGGACCTAGAATATTAATAAACGGTTCATACAGATTGCACTCACAATTTTAACTCAAATATATACCTTCAAGCCCCTCCCAATCGTGTTTACCACAAATTTTATTATTGCAACAACTAACCAGTATATAGCCGCTAAAATTTATTGCCATCAATAAATAATGTCAAAATGAAAGTTCAAAATAAATATAAAACATAAAAGATATGAAAATAATTGCGACTTAATAGTATGTATAAGTTGATAATTTATAAGCACCTTTGGGTACTTATATTAATTGAATGTCATAAACTGGACTGTATTAAACTGCCATTACTTACAACCCTGAGGGCCTTAGGCTGGTTGCACGATGGTGACTTTGCGATTTTGATTAGTATTTTTGGTGATCGCAGGGCTTATACTGTCGAATATTCAGCTTTCAAACATATAATTTCCCTTAAAAATTGCAACTTGCTGAAGTCTGTATGAGAAAGCAGGCATTTTGATTGACCCTGTTAATTGATGTTGCAGAATATTTTGTGAGAACATTCGAAGGTGATTTATTGGACTGAGAACAAACAAGAAGTTCTTCAACATCTTTTAGTTCTACTAAAAAATGTTGTACTGTGTTTCTATATGGAAAGTGTGTTAGTTTATCATGTTTTTACCTACAATTAAACGAAAACAAACGTTTCGGTTTATGAAAAACATTTTTTCGACAAAATGTTTTGCACCTGTGTCGTGTCACTTTTAGCAGTTAGTGCCTTTCCTGATGGTACGATGCAATTCGATTTAAATCGCACCGATAAGCGATCTTTACTAAGCAAAATTGCAAGTATGTTCACATGGACGCAATTCGATGCAACTCGACCGATACGCACTGGAATTTTCTTAGAAAATACTTGCGCGATATCGTCTATTGACGCAATTTAAATTGTGTCGCGTCGAAAGGTACTTACTTTTCTTGTCATTTTTTTTAATAAACTTTGAGATTCCAATCGAAAATATAAACTAAATGCTTATACAAAAACAAATCTTATTAGGTGGTCTACTGTAATAATTCACAACTACCATCGTAATACGGCGATTATAATTTTCAAGTCTACTTCAGATTGAATTCCTTCGCTTGCATGATATTCGCTCGTTACTTGAACACCGTAGCAGTTCTGGCAAAGATAAACTGGCAAAGTAAACATGAAGTTATAAGATAAATTAAAAATAACGACGACTTTAAGTTGAAACGAATTGGCTTTTTCATTTCAAAGAACCTAATTTACATTTTAATATTGAATTTTAGCCATTTGCCATTTTTTTTTCTCGTGTGCATTCTTTGGTCTACCTTGTAGTCGCAAGTGCTGCTGCCAAGCATGAGACCCTAGCTTTGAATCCCGGATCGGGCAAAGTGGTCATGTGTTTTTCTATTTGGATTTTTTCAGTAGCAGCTCGGATTCTGGATTTATATCTGGTTGAAAATCTATTTTTTATTACGAATTTAGCTTTAAATGAGATTCAATTAATTCTGACGCACATTTTAGAACTTCTTAATGAGTTATTCGAAAATCAACAACCATTTAAAGCTATGTATGAAAAAATTACATAACTATGATAAATCAGATACAAATATCCAGCTCTAAACTAACAAATTGACTATAATAAAGCATTTCTTTTTCCACACTGCTGAATAAATCTAATGGCTGACAGCAATTGAGATTAAAAATATGATCGATTGACGTATGATTTGTAAATGACAGCCCTATATCTTTTACATACGATATTATTACAATCATGTTGCTGAATCGATAGTCAGCTCTTGATACAGATCATGGCAGCTTAGCGCCGAGTAATATTCGTACACGCACAATACAGTTGTCACAACCTTTGTCAGAACTTTGTCAATATTTCACCCGAAAGACCGACCGGGCATAAGTGAAGGCCGAGCATCATTTCATCAATCGGTCCTATGGGTCTCACATCCAGTGGATTCCTACGGGCTTCATCGGGTCATCGCTCCACATTGTGGGCGATCTTCCAACGGCAACGTTGAACCGAAATCAATGAGCCTACCGCAAGGTGTGTTCCGGCACTCGGTCACCTTTCGGTCTTATAGATCACTCGTTTTGCGGGCAATTAATTGTCACGGGCTGTAAATCCTATGAGTAAAAGGTGACACGCAATGACACGCTTTGTTTGTGTGGGCAATTTTGACAATGCCTTTGCTCTGTGGTTTTCGATTCGCAATGTATCATGTTTTTTAAATGTGGTACAAATGCTCTTTGAATGTTTACGTTCCTTTAGGGGCCTACTATTAAGGTACGTACTCGTATAAGATCTTTAATGCCATTTTATTCCTGCAAAGATAATAATTTATACCGCCCAAGTTATACATATCTTTAATTAATTGAGGAAGTAAAGGACTAATTGCACAAGGAAAGTTATGGGTCTTCAGCATAATTTTATTATAATCATGATTCAAGATTTTATTATTAGGTAAAATATGTATATCAATTCCCAATCTACATAGATTACCAACTTTAGTCGTATAGTAGAATAGTTTTGTCAGGTTCTTTGCTAAAACTCGACCAATTTAACCTTTTACCACAACCTACCAGTCTTACCAAGGGTTATCGTGTTACCTAATAAATGAATTGTGGAGTTCACTTAGGCAGTAGCTTCAAGTAAAATGTATGTTGATTGCTTGAGAAGCAAATCAGAATAGAGAAATAGTATTTTTTTTACCATTTCAGCTCACATCTTTGTAATGTAGCCGTAGTAATGCAGATTAAAACAAGAATATTAAACAGTTAATTTACGTAATTGGCAGAAGATCTTGTCACTGGTCGATATGGTGGTGCATAATATTTTTTACTGTTTTACACCCTTAACCCGCTCTTTGAGAAGGTTGTGATTTTGGAACCTGGTAAAAATTATTAGTTTTGAACTTTTAAAGTGTCTTGTGCCCAAGACACCTAAATATAAAAGCTTTTATTTGATGCTATAAATTACATGAACACATGTGATTGTAAAAACTAACAGCTGCAAATATACTATGTTTAACACAATAATTATATTGTTTTCTGTAGCTGCAACGGTTAAGGTATGTGCCCTTACTGCCCTGGATCAAAAAATACTGTGCTTCTCCATCTAAAAAATCCAGCATGTGTAAGTTCACAAACGTTCTTTTTCACTCGCTCCAAACTATCGATATGTTTAAAAATCAAACAGAAGCAATACAACGAATAATATCATACAGGAGTCCAATGGTATTTAATTTAATCTTTGTTAAAACGGTAACACCCACCACGATCAAGAAAGGCGTAAGTCACAATAAACAGTTACAAGCGAAACACGTCCTTGCTGCAAATAAAATATTCAAAAAAGGAGCGAAATTTTAATGGTCTGTTTTGTAAGTGCAAGAATTTTTGATATTTAAGTCGGTGCAGCATTGTTTTTCGCTTTGGCGTATGCGACAGAATTGAGCTAACCTAGTTAAAATCTTGGTACTACACAATAGAGGATATTTTTGCTTGTTTTCAGGACTTTTATTTATTGATTGTATGGGTCATAATACCACCCATTTTCTCGTCAATGAACAGGCGCCAGTTACCAGTTTGACCGGTCGTGCTTAGTGTTGCCCAAATGCAAGAACAAGAAGAGACTTAGCCAGTCTTGGTCTTGGTCTTGCGCCAATACACCTGGTCTTGGTCTTGGTCTTGGTCTTGCGCTCCCAGTCTTGGTCTTGGTCTTGGTCTTGCAGCAAGAGTCTTGCAAGTCTTGCAATTACCTATCAGTCTATTACTATTTATTAAAGTTTTTAAATCTTAGAAAAACGTATTAGAATTGGAACATTGTGAGCTTGAATTAACACAGCCATAGTAAAGATCAAGCAGATTAATAAATGACTGAAGATTTGATAAGAAATTAGAAAAATCAACTGACCTTTATGTCGTTTTCCATGGAAGTAACTGTTTCTTAATAAACATTTATGATTTATAAGCTTACATTTGCTAAAACATGTAAAAAAAACAAATTAATTACAATAACTTGACTGTATTTTAAAGAACAATATCTGTCTAGAAAGAGATTGAACCCTCAACTTATATGAAATTTAATAAAAGAGTTTTACGATTTATCATTTATTTCAACAAGAATTAGTAAAAACAATTATTAAGTTAGACTCGAAGCACAGCTCAATTGGAAATGACTGGAATTAAAATAATTCCTTTATTTATAGTACCTACGTTTCCTTGCTTTCTACCGCGCCGCCTCGCCACGTGCCGGCTCTATTAAAAGGATGCGGCCGCAAATCAAACGATGCCGCGTGCGGCGTACAAACACAGATTATTACCTACTTGTACAGACGCGACGCAACATACGACATACAGGAAGAGGCACCCTGGTGTATGCTGTTTGCCGATGACATTGTGCTGGTTGCCGAGAGTGGCTTAGAGGTCCAGAGCAAATTGGAGGTGTGGGGGCACAGACTGGAGAGTGTTGGCCTGAAATTGAGCAGAAACAAAACTGAATACTTGTTTTGTGACTTCGGCGGTCTCTCTAGTTCCGTGCCCATAGCTTTCGCTGGAACGCCCATACCAATCTGCTCCGACTTCCGGTACCTGGGGTCGCTTGTCCAAGGGGATGGCGAGGTAGACCGAGACGTAACGCACCGGATCAACTCGGGATGGATGAAATGGCGACAGGTCACTGGCACAACTTGCGACCCACGGATGCCCCTCAAGTTAAAGGGTAAAATTTACAAGTCCGTGATAAGACCTGTCGTACTGTATGGATCAGAATGTTGGGCTGTGAAAAAGATGGATGAAAAGAGATTGCATGTAGCAGAGATGAGAATGTTGAGATGGATGTGCGGAGTGACGAGAATGGATAAAGTGAGAAATGAGTATATTAGAGGAAGTTTGAAAGTGGCGCCAGTGACAGAAAAGTTGAAAGGAAACTGTTTGTCCTGGTATGGTCATCTGATGAGGAGGGATGAAACGCATGTTACTAGAAGAGTTATGAATATAAATGTGGATGGATGGAGAGGGAGGGGACGGCCAAAGAAAAGATGGATGGACTGTGTGAGGAGTGATATGAAAGAAAAGGGAGTCAGTGATAGCGTGACGAGGGACAGGACGGTATGGAAGAAGAAAACGTGTTGCGCCGACCCCAAGTAACATGGGACAAGGGCAGGAAGATGATGATGACAGCGACGCGTGAATAAAATATATGTAAAGAATTAGTGCCAATCACTATTCTTTACATATAAGTGAATGTTTTGGCGTACATCTATACTAATCTATACTAATATTATAAAGCTGAAGAGTTTGTTTGTATGTTTGATGACAGAAGTTTAAAAATAAATAAATAAATCCTGAACGTCACTATACCTCCAAAGTTACTATTCCTCGTGGACGAAGTCGCGGGCACTGCTAGTAAATACTTACTCTCATCATCTCTCTCAGAGATATTCGGGCTGGTAAGCAATACAAAACTCTTATCGCAGGCTTTTTTTTTTTAGTAGGTAAGTACCTACGCTTTTTATATTATTTTATTAGTTTTGTAGAATTTTTTTACACTTTTCAAGTATATTTAAAAGTGGCTACAATATTTATCAAACGGGTGATATTTGAACACTTTGTTGCTATTTTTTCTTGTAAAAACTTAAGAAATATAATGACTAAATGTACAATAATAGTACCTAAGTAATTAGTTTAAAACCATATAATCAATATTATAATATATACTTACTAGAATAAATTATTATGACATCTACTACCTATCCTTACCATTTTATCCTAATCATAATACTGCTTGCGTGATCAGTATAATGTATTCATTTTCATTCTAAGCACTCTGAAACTTATTTATTCTTTGGAACACCTGTAGGTACTCTTAAAATTCGAAATTATTTTGCATGAGTATACCTACGCCCTGTGGCGGCAATCAAATAGTGTCAAATGTTGTGATTTCGGCGCGGCGGCAACGATTGTTGTATATGATTTCAAAAGAAGCCGCCGGCGCGTGTATCATAACCATGTACTTCCGAAAAGCGGCAAATTTCTTTGAGAAGTAAGTACAAAACCTTTGATGCTGCATTATCAAAGTGCCGATGGTTAAAACATAACTATGCATGCACTCAGTTTGATTTTAATGGATATTTTTTTATTCGCTATGTAGGTATGTTTATGGTACCTATTAGTCGTAATGCGCATAGGTCCAGTTTTTCATATTCTTTGATACAGTTTTTTGCGTCTCATAGAATTCCTAAGCGTACCTATACACCGAACTGTTACACCTAACTACTCCGTGAAATAGCGCTAAGTCCTAGCTGCAAGACGCAAGAGTCTTGCAGGCTTAGTCTTGTTCTTGCTCAAGTCTTGCACGATCAGTCTTGGTCTTGGTCTTGCTAAAAATACGCGGTCTTGTTCTTGGTCTTGGTCTTGCAAAAACGCAAGAACAAGACCAAGACTGCAAGACCAAGACTGAATTTGGGCAACACTAGTCGTGCTCACTTAACTTTGATTAAAATATGTTGGAATAGCAACTCACCATGTACCCAACTTAATAAATAATTTGGTCAAGTTAATGCAATTACCACTCTGAATGTATTTAATTTATATTTTTTCTGGATTCTTGATAAACAGACACTTAAGTCGTGTTTTGACTAGACTTACCTACTCATTCCTTTTTTGTGTTTTTCAGTCACACCTTGGCATAATTTGGTATGCTTGCCTTTGCCGGACAAAATCAAAATAATCTTAATATATTCTCAATGCTTTCCCTTAAAAACATAAAACAAAAAATATCATCGCCATTTAAACACCAATAACAGGAGTTAGAACATAAAACCGAAACAGAAAAACAGAAATCTTATGTCAAAACCACAAACCAACGTAGCAGAAATTGGTTAAATATTCGAAATAACCATAGAGTGGTTGCAATCTTTTATCATTTTCCCGCATTTCCGGAACACGGGACTGCTCTACGATATTTATATACAGGCTTATAAACAACCCGGATATATATTTTTTCGCTGTTCGCATTTAGTTAGGGAAGGGTTAGACATGTTTTTTGGCAAAGTAAAGTTTAAGATGAGTGGCGAAAAGGTTTTCCATGTTATTTTTCGGTTTCCTGTAAAGAAGTTTGTTGGTATTTTTCTGTTTTAGAGATGGACTTTACTTTAAATAACCTTATTATGAAGGATAAGCCTAAAAGATTTATTGTACTGGCATAATCCCTACGTGACCCTACTGCTGAAAAACTTTAATGCCTTTGTTTAATGAGACTCTGAGACAAACAGTTTATTTGCATTGTTAGGGAATGTTTGGGAAACAAAGGAAAACAGAAAAAAATACTTTAGTGAATTAAATAGGTATCTATTGTTTTCGATAAAATAATTTACCAGTCAAACAACTATACTTTAGCAAACATAATAAAAAAACTTTTTTTTTTCGCAAATTCGCTTCGGTGGTATACTAAAATGACAAAATCAATCATCACTTCATATCCACACCAAAAAATCTAAGCCACTTCTTTGTTCCGAGCATGTCGGCGGCGTACTTCAAATTAGCGTTAATGGTATAATTTCGGTCACATCACAACATCTGCCTTACCTCAGTCATTAATGTATTAATTTAGAGACCGGACCGAACTAAAAGGCGACCATTATTTTGGGAAGATTTATTACTTTGAGCGTATTGTTTAAGTAGTGATACCTCCCAGGTGGTAGTTATTGGTTTATTGAATGGTAAACATTTATGAGGAAGGAGTACAATAAATAAAAAAAAACTTTGGTTAAGATAGTGTCTCTATTTAGTAGTAGTTCTAGTACTAGAAACAGTTTAACAGTTAACACGCTACCTAACCCCGGTTTCTGGAGATTGATTATAGATGCGTAAAAATTAAAGGACCACGGCAGCTAAGGTGCATGGTTAGCTAGCCATGAAGATGGTAGCCTGTACTATGAATTTTTCAGAAAATGTTTCATTTTTTTTTTCTGACAATATCATAGTTCAGTATCATAGTTGGTTAACCCCGCTACCATTTTGCTGAGTATCTAACTAATATTTTACCTAAAGAACTTCAGATATTTTTTTGATCCAAAGATCTGGTAAAAGAACTTAAAATATACTCAACTTAAATTCTTTAAATTTAATAGCGAACTCAATTGCCTTCCTTCCTCCTTCCTTTTAATAAAGATGATTTATCTGTTTTCTAGAGGTGTGAAAAGCGAAATTAAGAGTTCAGAGAGTTCCTGTCTTAAAGGTTTTTCATTCTAGTAGTCTAATGTTCTGTTCCTTAATTGTTACTTTTTCAAATCGTAACACTTCGTACTGGGTACTTTTTAAAAGCAGTTTGAAAAAAATGCTTTAAATTTCTACCTTGTAACATGTTATTCGTTTCGGCCGCCAAACTATGAGCTGGTGACGGCCACGGGCGCTCGTTGGTTGCGAGAAGTACAGGACCATTCGATGGACTGACGCTCGCGTGAGGCCATGGCAGTGAACGTCTGAAAGGATAATGCAAATATAATTTGTATGAAAACTGAAGGAAAAGTATTTTCAATAAAATTTTGGGACAAAAAAACAAAAACCATTGAATACCAAAAGATAAAACACAATATTCAAATGTCAATAAAAATGCTGAAACGCCACCAAATTCTGTCTACCAAACTTAATAAGCATTACTCCCAATATAAACGCGAACCTTTTACGTATTCAGATAAGGAAATATAAAAAGCTAAGTCGGTCAATGGTGAAGGAAAAAAGCTAATATAAAATGGATGTTAGGTGCTCAAAGGGAGTCGAGTAAAGAAAATCTCGGAATGAATGACTTCTACACACCATTAGTAATATACGGGCTGAAGGTAAATCAGCTTTAATGTACAGGCTGGTGTTAAAATGGGCGTTTATAGACAAATAGAGTGATTTTGCGAAGAAAGCTAAGGCGATGTCATAAGTATCGAGAAAATTAGGCTCGACTCTCTGTCACAAAATATGCCCATAAATTTCAACTGCACTCTTTTCATAGAGGGCACGAGAACGAATCACCATGTTTGCTCAAGGCAGGTTGGTGATTTCAGATTGGCTTTTATAGCAGTATTTCTGAACTATTTTGATTAAAATGAAATTGAAAACCAAGCATGGCATTATAATCTCCGAACTCTTCAAAATTCTTAATAATAAATTTCACCACAGTTCAATCTCCATCCTGCATATCAGTAGTCTCTATTGTCGTATGTATTCCTAAGCTAAGTCATCGTGCGCGGTGTCGCGGCCTAGAATTTATTTGTATAGAAAAATATGGTATGTGCGTTGACTATTTAATGGTTATCCGGATCGAGTCACGTAATGTTGGTTGGTGGTGAGATGGACGCACTGCTTAGGAAATCTTGCTGTGTGAAAAAAAAACATATTTTGTCGTATACAATTTTGCGTACCCCTTTACGTATTATAATTTTTTTTATAATTTCTATACAGCATATTAAATAATGTTTGGTTAATTTAACTAATTCTACAAAAACTAGCCAATTGAGGCAGACTCAGGTGAGTAATACTGCAATTTTGACCCTTGACATTGTACCGTGCACTGAATCTATATATTTAATCAGCTACCCAGAAGTTGGCACAAACTGAATTGGGTCGTATTCAATAATGTGTGTGTGCAAGCAAGAAGCGCTTATTTATCTTTATGTGTTTGCTGCTCCATATAATATCTGTGGAATGATTTATAAGATCAAGTTTAGCAGAGTGGCTGAAAAGACAAATCTTTATCTTACTAATATTAAAATTGCGAAAGTTTGGATGGATATATGTTTGTTACTCAATCACGCAAGGCAGAACAGATCTATATGGTATTTGGCGCAGAGATAGATAATACTCTGAAATAGCATTCATCCCGGTATAATGTTCCCTTGGGATAAGAAAACACTTCTACGCGGGTGAAGCCGCTGGTAGAAGCTAGTTTTTTAATTTTTGTGGGCAAATTTATAACTTCCAATTTCATCATATAGAAAATAGACTTTTCAAATTTATAACTTCCAATTTCATCATATAGAATATAGACTTTTCAAATATAGCCCTAAAAAAGAATGAACTGAGTACTTAAATGGCAAACAAGAAAATAATAGATAGAGCGCAGAAATACTTGCAAAAAAATGGAAGAATTGTCCCATAATACCTATAACTTTAAACAGAATGGACGGAGTCCTAAAATGAATAGAGCCTTATAGAATATAAAAAAATAGAGCAATTAAATAAAACTCTAGAGTAGAATTAAAAACATTACCACTTAATTGTGTTAATACTTAATATGAACGATTAAAATGGCTTTAAATTACTTCTACGTACACGTACATCACGAACTTTTAGTATTATTTATTGAAATAATATTTATAAATGATCATAGTAAAATTACATTAGTCACTCTTGCCACAAAATACCACTACCATAGACATTCATCAATTTCATCCAAAACAAAACTGCAATTGCCATTTATTCTCTGACAAATTGATCTGACTTAACAAAGATACTACATTGAAAGAAAAAAAAATATTAACAGAAACACAATGGTTCCTTTGTAAAAACCCTTCGATCGTTAAATCGACGACTTTTGAATTTAAGTTATTGTATTTATTAGTACTGTGCTTACTATCTCATAACATTTACATTACTAATCCATTACTTGTCAAGGCTGCCCTATTTATTGGACAGTGATATTATTTATGTTATTTAGCCCACAAAAGCCTCTTTTATCTTAGATCACGGCATTATTCATACAACTAAGATGAAAGAATACTAATTTATACGACACGTCGCAAGGAAAAATCAACCCTAATACTCTATAACCAAAGTGCAATATCAGTTGTTGTATCGTCAAAAATAAATTCAACTTCCGAACTACTCGTATGTGCATGGTGGTGCAAAAAAATCGTGCAATTTTCTTGAATATTTGTTACCGTTTAGTTATATGTTTACTTGGTTTCATCGCCAGTGTAGTTGATGCCAAGATTATGGATATAGTGTGGTAGTGATTTATAATATAATTGAAGCTGAGCAAAAATGTTTTAAACAAGTGCATTTTTTAATTGATTAACTTTAGAGTATTCTATTCTATTCTTTTTGCATGGACTGTGACAGCTGAGTGTTCTTATTAAAAGTAGTCCTAGTACTTACACTGTTACTTACATAAACTGTTCAACTTTTTACCATTCACCATCTGCCAAGCTTCATCCCAACTAAGTTGGGGTCGGCTTCCAGTCTGGCCGGTTTTAGCTGAATACCAGTTCTTGAGATGGAGCGACAACTAATCCGATCATCAAAATACAGTTACTGGGTAACACGATATCCAAGGGTTTTTAAAATCACCATCATCATATCAGCCGAAAGACGTCTACTGCCGGACATAGGCAACTAAGCATCCCCCAATCGTCGCCACATCGATCGGTCCTGTGCGTATCGCATACAGCCAACCAAACCCAAAATAACCAATCAACCTTTAACTAACCGGTCCGTTTTAGCAATATTCAACAAAAACCAACTTGAGTTTTTAAAATATAAATAGAGATTGTCGGTATTCATAGAAGTCTAAAAGACCCTTTTCATCATCGGTAGTACGCGCATAAAGATCATTTATCATAATCAAGCTGCAAACCAAATATCCACTGAAAGATACCGACTCCCGAGGGGGGAGACCACTGAGTGGTAGTGGACAGAAGGTGAAATAGAGTAAAAAGAGACTTGTAGATTGAAATGTGTGGCATAGAGGTGGACTGTTATAGAGGATCGGTATAGTGACATGTCTAAGGTATTTTTTAAGGAAATTGTAAAATCAAGGATAAATCTTTTGCTGATGCAATATTTTTGCTTACTACTGCAAGAAAACGGTTTCACAGATAAATTCAGAATCTGGAAATGACTTTTGTACCACGATGTAATTGGCTTAAATAATATTGATGACTGTGTGAATCTTTCACAGATAATCATGAAAAGGTGTACTCGCAAGGCGAACATAATTTAAAAAGAAATTGCATACGCGTTGCTTATAATTTGTTATAGCATTCGGTTTAATGCGACGTTTGGGCTTTCCCTCAAGCTGCTCCCTCCTGCAACCTTCAGCAGTAAACGTCTTTCAGCCAAAATGATAATGATACAGTCTATTTCTGTGCCGGTTATTGGAAATAGGATTGCCCCCTATTACATACCTGCGACTTATAGTGTAGGTAACTGGCGTGATGTGCACCTCTGCCTACTTCTACGGAAAACATACACGTTATGATATTTTTGTGTGTGAAGCAAGCCTTCTGCTATCTTCCAATCCAATGCTAGAACCTTCGAAAGTGGGTTCGGGTAGTAAGATCCCTTCATCGAGAAGGAGACGAACAGCTCATTTGTCTTGTAATGTCAAAGTTATGATTAGATAACTACGTATTCGAAGTTTATAGGTACTGCAAACTAGAAGAAAGATCTAAGTAAATGTGTAAGACAACATTGCAATAGTGAATCTATAAAATTAATAGTTAAATCCCAAGTTCAAATTCGTCTACCTATAATTCGAACCCATTATATTGCATGCATAGAGACTTTCTTCTGCAAATTAAAACTCATAATAAGCTAGGCTTAAAAATTAAAGTAATAAAAAAAATCAACGACATTTTTGGCAGAATTTATATTTCTACGCAATGTCAGAAAAGTGTAAACTGTTGCTTTTGAGTCATCCTAAGAAACTCTGGATACTAGTTATCGTTATATTATTTAAAATGTGTATGTATTTATTTCTGGATTCTGCTTAAGCCCTTATTTTCTCTTAAAACACTTTCACAAATTTAAAACTACACTTCCTTAAAATAATAATTCATAAACTTTCTTTCCCCAGAGCGTTTGCTGAACGAGATTTCATCAGGTTTTCTGAATAAAACAGTTTGCAAAGGAATTTGTATCACAGTCGCTTGTACGCAAGTATGCAAACTGAAACAATATACGATTACAATACTCTTGAAATAACTGCAATATAAGTCTTTTCCTTTAGACATGGAATTCGTTGGAAATGTAGGGTATAGGTAGGGAAATGAGGAAAGATACATGAGTACTGAGAATTGTTATTGATAAACGTTTTGTTTACTTGAATATGGGAATACATTGAGCTAAGGATTGTTCCCAAATAAAAACGCTAACCGAATTAAGTGACGAAATATAGGCACCTCATCATCATGTTCTTAGCCATTTCCCAACTACGCTTGGGTCGACATCCCGTCTAAACAGAAGGCACTCTTTTCATATGAAATACAGATATTAAACTATCTGTATTTCATATGAAAAGAGTGCCTTTCTAACCTCCCACAACCTAGTTACTGTTACCCAGTTGCGGGTAACTGTGTTAGTATCGTGTTCGATTGTTGTTGTTAATATGGATTTCAGACTTTCAGGATTCTGACAACCCATAAAGACTATCAAAGTTCTATGTATGACAGCCGGGTACCTTAACAAGCATCTCGAAATTATCCTAAAATATTGATTTGTTGATAATCGTTTCTTAGTTGATAAACTCTTACTCATTTTGTTGTGGAATTAGGTATGGTGGCAGTCCTTCCTTGTACTAATCTTGTTTATAGCAACTATACAATTATTCAGTAGTCTACAACTTAATTCGCTCAAAACAATCTTCTTACAAAAGAATACCTGAAAATTAGACATTTACTTGTGTTATCCAAAATAAATGTATTTTAATTAAATCACCCGTTCCAACCTCGCTAATCACGGCAGCACCCGTTCGAAGTTCTTATGAAAATCAACTTGTCAACGACTGAAAACCGGTGGCATACTGTACGACAGTGTGGAATAACTTGTGTATCACAACGGACACGAAATGGTTCGTATTTCGAATAACAGCAGATTAGAGACGGCGCGTATACTCGGGTCAGAGTAGTCGCGTAGGCACCGAGGAAAAACTGTTGTAGATGTTTTATAATTTAACAAAAAAGGTGCAGTAAAAATCATAGTCAGAAGAAAGAAGGATTTTTCTCAGAAGTAGTTCAGAAAAAGCTACAAAATAGTCTGATTGGAGGTATGTAAGTAAATAAGAAGAAGCTAGGTAATGGGGTTGCAGCAACGATAGTTAAAAGTTATTTTGTGCCTCTAAACAGTGGCAAAAACCAAACGCCAAACGTATCGACATTTTACTCATCCTTGAAACCCAAAAGAACCTAAAACAAAAAGTTAAAGTGTCTCATATGCATGTCCAAACCAACAGCAAATTTGTTCACCATCATAAATAGGCAGTAACTAATTCATTCAATTACCTGCATTAATACAATAGCTAACGATAACAATCAATCAACTAGACACAGCGGTTGCCATCAAATAAAAGTGAATTAATACCTCTTATTAGTCGTATAAAACAAGAAATGCTGCTTGCCTGCTGTGTTTCCCGAGAACGGGATTAACTTGTTGCATCTATTAACCACTTACTGAGAATAAGTTCTTGATTGTAATGACTCAATCCGGAGTGCGTAAAAAGTTACAAAACAGGATAGGTAGTCACGCAAATAATAAACACTCTGAACACAGAAAATTCAAGCAGCGACAAAACATTTAGTACTTATGTCGTTCTTTAATTTAAAATTTATTTCGCTAAATGAATAGGTAGATAGTAACTGAACAAATAGGTACCTAGTAAATGTGGAGTACGAGCATTGATTCATCTCTGCCATGCCCTTCGGGAAATACAGGCGTGATGTTTGGACTTCACCTGTAGGGAAATGATAAGAACCAAGCTAACGCAGCTTTGGGATCTTGTGGATTTTAAAACCTTCTCCCATTGCTGGCCATATTCAATTGTCCAAGACTACAAACTTTGCGTTCTGTATATGACTCCTGAAACAGTTGTAAAGCGATAATTTATTAAAGATGTTAGTTTAATATTTCCGGAGGTTATTAAAATTCAAATCGACGTTGCATCGACTGTCTGACGCATTTTGATTACTGAAAATAAAAACTGATGGTCAAAACATAAATTCAATTCTTAACTTTATCAAAACGAAATTAATTTGATTTAATTACAAAAAAGCACCAAACGTTAACTTCATAAACGCATAATCCTAATAAAAATAAAAGGTCTAAACCCTCTCAGTGGATGGAAGACTAATTCAATACCACGGTTGTGCCACGGTGGGCGCACGGTTGGCGCAGTGGTTGAGCGATTGACTGCTGCGCTGCGTGTCGCGGGTTCGATTCCCGCACGGAACAAATATTTGTATGATCTACAAATAGTTGTTCCGGTTCTGGGTGTTTGTGTATGTGAAATTATATGTTTGTAAACGCACCCACGATACAGGAGAAATTCCTAGTGTGGGGCAACGTATTTAAAAAAAAAAAAAAAAAAAAAAAAATACCGATGTCTGGATCGCGTAGCCATACTTTTTGCTTGTTAAAATACCTGCTCGCAGTGAATGAGAGAACGAATGGTCGAGTGAATGACTGTTAATGGTTGATTGAATGAGTCCCGGCGGGATATCGGTGCAATTATGTTTACAATGCATGTCCTCGAAAAGAGCTTTTTCCAAGCAGCCAAACTGTGCGGAAAGGGTCACTTTTTTTTACTAGTGCTTTTTACTTTCCTGTACTTTTTTTTAATTAAAACAAAACGTCAGCCCGCCGCATAGAGTTTTTATTGTTTGAGAAAAGTTTGAAAAATCAGTTAAGTACAGGTTATCATTTATACGAGTATAGCAGGTAAAACAAAACTAATACTTCATTTAAGGCGTTTTTAATTACTCTAGAATTAATTTAAATATTCATCAAATATGTTTGGCAGAATGAATATTTTGCTCGTGCCTTTTTGCGTTACGACGTGACTGCTATTTGCACATGCGCAGTAGATATGCCCGAGGAACTATGAACAATAGTTCATAGTTCCTCGGGCGCTCAGCACATTCACAGATAAACTAATAAGTTTATCTGTGAATGTGCTGAGCGCCCTTGAATAAGCGCCATTTTATTAATTTCTTGCTTGGTTCAGATATATTTTTTTATTTCCTCGCACAATGCATAGTAAAATGTTGTATGATGCACGTGCGTAAGATGATTTCCGACTCGTGTCGATTTATCCACTCATCGGAAATCACCTACTTTCCGCACTTGTAGCATAAATAACTATTTTTACTTGAAACGTAAGGAAATGAAACGACTTTATAATAGGCATCCCTATTATAAAGTCGTTTCATTTCCTTACGTTAAATTGAATGAACTTTTGTTGTTTGTTTGTTTGACTTTTTTTTTTTTTTGTAATCGGTTTGCTCTTGACTCTAGTCTAGGTCATAGGTGATAGAGACAGAGTCTAGAGAGTCGAGAGTTTGGGTTTGGGGATTCATTTCTAGGCGAGTAAATGGACATAAATTTTTACATAAACGTTTCGTTATCTCGTTGGTTGATTGATTGAAGATACATAGTTTTAAGTTAAATGAGAGACTTACTTTCTTTAAGACCAGCCTTAGTTTCCTGATGGTTCAACTACGGCGAAGCTAGGGGGCACAAAGTCCCCCCCCGGTGGGTTCCCGCATTGTCGATGCGGGGGGGCTCAGTAACCGTGACTTGGTCACGTGAAGCGGAAAAAAAAACATCCCCACTTTACGTCTATAGGAGGAACCTCATTTTTTTATTAATATTGTACCACTTTGTCGGAATTATTAATATGTATATCCATGCCAAATTATAGCTTTCTAGTACTTAGAGTCTCTGAGCTAAGCTGCGGACGGACAGACGGACGGAGCGAAACTATAAGGGTTCCTTGTTGACTTCGGAACCCTAAAAAACCATTACTGTGCAACATTTTCCTTCGATTTTCAAAAAATTACATCATAAAATAACTTTTTAATTTCTATAGCACACTTTTAATTTTTAATTTGGAGGAGGAGCTCGTGGCTAAATAATAACAGCCGCACGGGTCGATCATAAAGGTTAAGCAACGCTTGACGAGGTCGCTCCGTGGATGGGTGACCATTTCACATACCGATTTTCCTCCGTGCCTCGGAAAGCACGTTAAGCCGTTGGTCCCGGCTGTCATTTGAAGATCTTTGACAGTCGTTACGGATAGTCAGAAGCTTGAGATCTGACACCAGTCTTGCCAAGGGGTACCGTGTTACTGGGTTGTGGAGGTCAGATAGGCAGTCGCTCCATGTAAAACACTGGTACTTAGCTGAATCCGGTAAGACTGGAAGCTGACCCCAATATAGTTGGAAAAAGGCTAGGCAGATGATGACTTTTACTTTTTAATTTATTGGCGCTTATGGGCTCATTGCTTAGATAAAGTAGTAGTAAGTACTTTGTCTGACGCTCATTGACTTAATGTAGAAAAGTAGTGTCACTGTCTATGGATGCGCGCGCTGCGCAGTCATGGTGCAATGAGAATCTAAATTGCCCGCCATATAGCACATTTTTTTCGTTTCCTCTTTTATTTTATTTCAACTGTATGAGTGGAAATAAAATAGTGTATGCGACGGCATATAATTAGGTATTAAAACACTCGCGTGTTAATATTATCACATTCGGCTTAGTCTCATGTGATAAACCCACGCTTGTGTTTTAATAACCCCTATTATATGGCCATTGCATAAACTACTATAATTATACGAACAAATATATTGGAAACCAATCATTAAACCGGAATAATCCAGTCAATCCGCCTAGCCTTTTCCCGGCTATGGTGAGTCGGGTTTTTCAGTCAGACCGAATGAACCAATATTTTACATGGAGTGACTATCCGACCTCCCCTTAAATATCCTGAAGTCTGTCTATCCGTAACGACTGGCAAATGGCTGGCAACCTACAAATAACAACCGGAAACAGCTTAAGGCGCCTCCCCGAGCAAAACGCCGCGCTTGTCGAATTTTGTGCAGTTTTTAAGAGCTATCAACTCTTTATTTAAAAAGAAATATCAATTGATAAAAATACATTAAATTTCTACATAATGTTGATTCTAAAATCGTAGTACACTTTTTTTTAAAGAGTTATATGTGTCACTAATCTCCTTCCAACAAAACCATAAAAATGTGAAATAATTATTGATAGCATGCATCTCCTCGTAAAGTGTTCATTAATTATTTTTTAAACTAACACTAATGGATAGACAATTTGATAACGAACATTTTGTAAGTTTTTATTTTTTTCAAAAGACCAAAATTCAATTTTATAAAGATTTTATACTAAAATCTGGGCGTATTCACTACCGTAATTCATGCGCCACCAGTGCCGCTAGGCCAATAGGAATGCTCATATCTCATGCTGATTTCTTGGTCAGGGTACGGCTTTAACGTGCTTTCCGAATCACGGAGGCATCTCGGTACGTCGCTGCCTTAAACTTGAACCATGTGGCTGAAATGGGCTGTAATTATTTAGCCACTAGCTCCTTGTATTTTCATAAAATCACATAAGAGAAATAAATTCTTAAATTTCCAAAGAAATACAGAAAAAGCGCGACTGAACTATCTCTAATCTGCCCCCCCCCTAATCTTTTCTCATCACAAGACTACCCTCCGCTGTTGATCGCATAATTCGGCACTAAGCTACTATCGAGTACCGATTTCCGTATCTACTCACAGAATCGAGTAAGTGCCGATGCAAGGTTATCCTTATCGCAGTCTTCCTTTGAGAACGCCGAGCAATATCGACGAAAATGGAGATATAGTTTTGCTGGAGGTTATTTTGATGATTCTAAAGCTCTAAGTTAGTAGAAGATCTTTGATATTATTTGGTTTTCATTATAATTAGGTATTAGGAATGGGATAAAGATATCTGATGTAATTATAACTTCACAGAAAAATCGTCGAGACGGATACCCACTATTCACGGTAGGACTATTTGCAAAATTAAAGCCCTAAAAAAACCTATTCGTGACAATCTAAGAAGTGGGATTTGACAGCTATAAAAATAAAACCTTCCTCGTGTCTCACTCTTTCTATTGGTGAACCGCATGCAAATCCGTTGCGTAGTAGGGAAGGTTCATATCTGACGTAAAGGTCTAAACGTACAGATGGCGGGAAGCGATTTTGTTCTATACTATGTAGGGATGGGTTACATAGTACATAGTTAACAATGATTATGAAACTGATTTTTCAATTTCTTACGTACAAAGTTATTGTGGCATGTAAAATGAGAAACGTCATTTAATTTCTTAGATTGCACGATTACAGGTGGAAAAAGCTAAGCATTATGTTGTTTTGCCCAGAATTCAACCGGTTATATCATTTTATTTTATTAAAGCGCAAATGAAATTGGCATGATAGCTAATACGTTTTTTTTTTAATTTGTTATAGGCTCGCGTTTGACCACTATCTCGCCTGTTTACAAAACTTTCAAGTTTTCGACGTAGTATAATTGTTAACGTGTATCAACTTTGCCTCAAGGCAAACACAAAAATTGCGAGCTTTGCTAAGTGGATAGCAATAGGTATAATACTTAAGTTTTCAATAACCAAAATCCAATATATATAAAATAAAATAACCATTTCAAATATCTACTGTAAGTAACCAAATGGTTTTCAACTAAGCATACACAGACAGTCGTGACCACATTGTGAATTTTAAACCCAATTTTACCGAGTAGATATGACTTGGAGAGACGCCAGTTCTAAAAAAAAATACTACCAGTGTTAGAAAACACTGGTAGATTTTTTTTTAAAGAAGAATTAGCATCAGAATTTTTATGTCATAATAACTGTTGGCTGGTAAGTTTCCTACTGCAAGGAAAAGGCTTATTCTCATATTGAGAAGGAACAAGCAGAACTGTGCTTTGGCGATTCAAAACAAAAAATCGTGGATCATTCTGAGTCTTGAGGGATGGTTAGGCGTCTTGGTTGTCTCATAACAAAAACATACCTCGTACTCGCATCAATTGGGTAATGGTTAGCCACTCTAATACCCGTAGTATTAAGCCTTTAGATACACAAGCAAGTCTTAGGACGTGGGCTAACCAAATAACGCAGGTATCATTACGTTTTTATACACACCAGCTTTTGGTAATAATAGGTAAAGTTTCGAGCTCGTAACCTTTTACATTAAGTTGGATAAATGAAAATCCGGGCATGTTTTTTTTTTTTAGTTTAGCTCATGCATCTTATCTTATCTTATGGAGGGGCCGAAAAATAACTCGGACACTTCGACCCATTGGGATCTTTTGTGGTCCCCTAGATAACTTACTCCTCCTCATTCTCGTTGAAAACTGTTTTCATGAGTTTTACAACGAGACTAGGAGATATGAGCCTATAATCTTCTGGTTTTGGGTATCCAACTCCTAGGAGACTCATTCGCTTACCAGCCAGTGCATCGCATGTGCACAGTAGGTGCTCCAATGCTCATGCATACTGCGCTACCACGCTTTAGCTCTCACTGCGATTCCACCGCGGCTGTCCGTTACTGGACCTTACTTTGGGGTATACCCCCCCCCCCCCCCATCACTGGCGCACCAGAACACATGGCCTGGAAAAACATGATGAAATAACTAAATAAAACAAGATTTAAAGGAAATCATAGGCATTAAGGATTTAATTATTTTTCTTTTCAACTGTCATAGTCCACAACTTTACCAACGGAAATGGTCATTTAATTACCCCAAAACAATAGTATTATGGTAAATAAAGTGACCTCTCGTCTAATATTATGTCAAGAAACATGACATATGACTGTATATATATTTGTCGCATTTATGACTAAAAGCCTACCGGAAGTCAGCGTAGGTTGTTTTCATAGAGCATCCGGCACGCGACCGGAAATACATCTCTACACATGAGTAAGTGACGGAAATGACGACGCGCGATGGTATGGCGTCGCAATGTTTTATGAATATAACAAGCTGTCAAGAGTGAGTCAAATTGCATTGGTGTTTTATTTTTATAATTTAATTAAGTTCATCGCTCGGTATGTGGGTTTATTATAGGTAAGTATACAAATATACGGTTACCTGACCGTCTGGAAAATCCAGATGCTATGTAGGTCATATAGGGTCTATAGTATGTGAGAACCATGTTCATATTTATCAAGTGAAGGAATTTACCTGTTAGTACTTGTAATACTTTATACCTATACATAGTATAGTAGTGCTGGGTGCATCATCCTCACGTATATGAATTTATGTATGTATGTAAATGTTGTTAAGACAGTTTTTTTAAAAGAGTAGGTTTGGAGTTTCTTGTCCATTTTTCTCCATAACAAGCATTTTTTCCGAATGGACGGTAGAATCAATTATTATTAACTCTAAAGGAGATGTTCCAGAAATGTATGGAGCCTGGGCCAGCACTATGTACACTATATGTTAAAATCGCTTTAAAATATAGCAACCGTTTTTAATTGATAACTTTCTTTAATTTCACTTCGTTTCAATGTAAACTCAAATTAACTTTAACAAGTAGAACAACACAACATAAAATTAAACATGGTGGATCAGATCATCAGTATGCGAAAAATTACAATTCTGAAATTACATTTGATTGTACTATCAGCGACATCGTAATATCAGGGCTAAAAAAAAACAACACGAATTCAATTGCAACACAGAAGCAATCAATCTATGTCTGTAGTAGTATACTGGGTTGCAAAACTAAAACAATCACTAAAAACTCCAAAACATATCATGGCTGCCCTAAAAATAGGGTTATTAAAAACTTTTCAAATGATTTTTTTTGTACTGCTTGTACCCTGCTTCAAATTAATTCGTTAGTATTTTTATTGAAAACTTCGCATTCAAATAAAGTCCTCACGACCTTACAAAGTACGATTCCTCTCGTAGTAGGTAACAACGCTCTTCAGGCCGCAAACTCGCACACTTGTCGACAATGTCGATACAGGACTGTCAGCCAACCCTCTCGCTGAGGTGTTACATACAAAGCCGGTACACGACATGCGAAGGCCTCTTGGAAGTGTATGTGAGGTTGGCTGCTACTTTTGGAGGGTCGCGGAGTTCTTCGAGAGAATATTTTCTGCTTGGGTGTTGAAAATGCACTTCAGGGGGGTGACCATAAGCTCTTAGAGCGGTATCAATTTGATATCGAATAAGGGACAGATGTATCTGACATGTAATATCTTTCACTTACTCGATATCAAATTGATACCGCTCTAAGAGCTTATGGTCACCCCCCCATGTTCAGATTGTTATAAACTCAAAAATCTTTATTAGTTTGTGAGTTTTATTGCAATGGAGTCACTATTGTTGTTGTTTCCTCTCAGAGTCACTCTGTTTAATTCTAACTAAGAATTATTTATATTTCATGGCTCAAGTTTTAATCCTCAGTGATTCTATCTTTGTTTTGGTTAAGATAGACCGTGAGTTAAAGTAAACCA
Organism: Orthosia incerta; assembly: GCA_948252205.1. Classification (NCBI taxonomy): domain Eukaryota; kingdom Metazoa; phylum Arthropoda; class Insecta; order Lepidoptera; family Noctuidae; genus Orthosia; species Orthosia incerta. The sequence continues at coordinate 14,606,330 of OX411761.1, forward strand.
AAATAAACGTGACAAAGTAACAAATGGAAGTACCCCTCCGTGGGTTAAGTCTCAAACTCATATGAGGGACACTCGGACCGCGGATCACCCTAAGTAACACATCTCATATACATGGTTATGTATATATACGTGACACTCAGATTTCGAGAGATCGAATTATGATACTTCTTGTTGTTCGGATTTTCGGGGATATTTATCATGGAATACTTCAATAGTTAATCTTAATTAAAGTGCATTTAAGAGAGATGATGTAAAGGTAAGGAGGTACTGTATGGGTCTTACTGAAGGGAATCTTGCGACATGAAGGCTGGCAGAAAATAGTTCTGGCTGGATTTGAGCACGCTTTCGAATTAAGAATAAGTTTGAAATGGTAGAATTTGTTTAGTGCGGGGCAGATTTGATTATTTGCAGAGGTAAAGAAGTAATTTGATTACATAACTATTTATAACAGTTATTGTAGATCCTTTCACTCAATTCTGGAAGTCATATCAGATATCTCCCACAGTACCGATATCAGCCACATTTTTGTCTGACAACCCCGCTTCAAACTTGACTAATCTTTTCACAAATATAAACTTTTGCTATAACTTATAACCGAAGCTTTAAAACAAATGAATGTAGTGTAGGATGGCCAGTCGTAGCTGGAAAAGAGTAGCTTTGGATCATATTGCAAAGTGAGAAGTAGCGTATGGTCTATCAATGCGATGCTTTAAGACTGACTCAATATCGTATGGCCCCCGGATAGGGCAGAGGGCTCAGTAGTTACGGATAATGTAGTACTCTAACGCTAGAGGTCACTCTTTAGCGCTCTGATACCCTTCGCTTCTGCCAACTTGGTGTGTCGCCATGTTTGATGAGGTCGGGCATGCTTAAAGGCGCAGTTACCACTGAGTAGCTGATTTTAAAATGAGAATCACGTCTTAACGACTAGTTGTAAGTTTTTGGAAAGTATACATTTTATAATCTCCGGCACGTAAGTTGGCAAGCGTCGTTATATGCGCAGAAATAGGTTTTTAGGTCACTTTGGTAGTGAAGCGGGGCGCGTCGAACGTTCCGACCGCGCGATTGGTTGGTGAGTTGACAAGGTTGACCAATCGCGTCGCGTCCACGTTCCGTTCGTTCTATGTGGTGCTTGGTCAGTTCACGCGATATGTGCGAACTTACCCCCACTACGTCAAAACCTAGCCAACTTACATGCCGGGGACTATACATTAAACAATTTTTTTATTTTGTTTTTATTATCTGCTCTAGATGGCAAGTTTAAGAAAACTTATGAATTCATGCGGTAATAGATATTTTAGTTAAGACAATTTTATAATATTTGTTTTTTTAATATAGTATGTAGGATTTCAGTATATTTATATCTAATTTAATCTTAAAAACCCAAGAACAAAACCTCAACCACTAAAAACATAACAAAACCCCCTGATTACATAAAAACCATCACAATCAACCACTAAACATAACCGAACATTTGAATTTCAAATGCTGCCACTCCACAAAAATCAACGCAACACGTGTGTGTAGAGGAAAAAATAAAGAAAAACGCAAACGTCCTGCGGACCGAGATAACGTCAATTAGTAAGATGTATGGCTGTTTCGTAAAGTGTGGCCTCAACTAATAATAAAGAAGGAAAGAAGGTTAATGAAAGGTAAATAATGGTCATCCTCAGCTCAAATAAAGGTAAATAAATAATCGCCATCCTGTAAGAAAACAACATAACATCTGTATTACCCGGTGGCTAAAACAGAGGTATACTTATGGCACAGCTACATTTTGACAATTATTTTGAAGTCCCATCAAATAGAGCCTAATGCGATCAAACCGGCAAAAATCAAAAAAAGGATTTTTTATACAACCGGCAAGCTGAAAAAAATCTGATGTGAACACTTTGCACGACTAAAGATAATAAACCCACGCGATTTACTTTTAGATGAAAAATTTTGGACAAAAAGCTTTCACAAAAGCTCACGTAGATAGTTATTTAAAAACTTTTCTGCAAGTTACCCTTTTTGCTGGCAAAATATATGTTAATCTACCCTTTGATTTTAGCTGTAAAATTCCAAAACTTGCCTGGCTGATGAGGAGATTCGAAGATAGTTTTTGCATTAAAAAGCGTAGGCGAACAAAATATATAGGCAAGCTGTAAAATAATAAAAATCTGGGTAAAAGACAATAAACCCTCGCGATTTACTTTAAGATGAAAAATTTTGGACAAAAAGCTTTCACAAAAGCTCACGTAGATAGTTATTTAAAAACTTTTCTGCAAGTTACCCTTTTTGCTGGCAAAATATATGTTAATCTACCCTTTGATTTTAGCTGTAAAATTCCAATGAATATGTTACTTATATATATGTACGGTTTGGTATATATTTGATGGGATTATATTTTTCGAATATTATATTCTATTCTTTATTTGAGTTGTGTAATGTCATTATTCTGCAAGTAGTTCCTGTAACATCCCAAGTTCCACAGATTACGTTATCTGATTATGCTTGATTTATTTTAAAAAGTAAACGTACTCCAATTCTGATTCTGAGATAATTTATTTGCTTGGTCTAGTTTTTGACTGAATTCATACCCACCATCTGTGTTTATCGCTAAAATCTCTAGGTTTACACCCTACGAAATAAAACTTTACCTATTTAGTTTGGTAGGTGCAGGTATTGCTATAAAATCATAAATAAAAAACATAATATTTGAATATTATATAAATATTTTAATATATTTGATTATTGATATTTTCAAATATTATGTTTTTTATTTAAAATATGGTTTTCGCAAAACAAAAAAAAAACGAAAATTGGTATAACCAAGGAGTATCTTATTCCCAGTTACTGTGTTGTGGTGTTCAGACAGACAATCGTAAAATACTGGTATTCAGCATTCGGCTAGCAATGACAATCAAGTCACTATCAAACCTACGTTAAAGAACTGCTCGGAAAGACTCGGACAGAAGAGTTTTGGTTGATCTGGAAACAATCATTATAAAATTAATTCAACATAGTTTTTAGGGCAGCAATCCAAACTCGATAGCAGGCTTTAAGAAGTTAACAACATCCATACCATACATTTTGAAGAAACTCAATAATCCTTGTGATATTACCATGCTCGTTCCCATTACAGTCCTTGATGATACATAATAAATATAATCTGTACATTATTGTTCCAAATTTGACTGCTTAATTCATATTTACGACAATTTTACCTTCGGGCTACGAGTCATTTCTAATAAAGATGTAAAATTAATTAAAGCCTTTGCGATCCGTCGGTGTCAAACGACTGGTAAATGACATGGTATTTTTATAAATGGTGCCTTTTATACGAGTATATGAACAATGTGAATTTCTGGTCAATTATGTGTTTTGTGGTAGATGGTTGACTTTTTGTCAGTTGCAGAGGTGGATTTATTCTTAGATTTAAACAATCAGTTACAACCTCTGTCATCTGTCGGGGACAATGGAAAATAAATAGTTTTGTGTAAGTGTGTCTTACTTGCCTTTTTTATTTTACCTCTGTGATCACAGCCACCCGGAATATTTTGTCTCTATTGCCTGTCGAGAGAAATGTATTACTCACGAGATCATATTGTGTCTGTAAAATGTTATCTATTGATATGCATAAAATCAATATTGTCACTTAAATGAAATAAAAAAATGCGATTTAAAATTCTCTGTATGCATTACCATTTAATTTCCAATAATTGAATCACCAAAATGAATTGAAACAGCATTAAAAATAAGCCAAATGTTTCCCTTTCCCGATCAAAAGCAAAATAAGCAAAATTTTATTTGACATCTAGGAGATATAAAATAAAATGATATCAATATCCATTTACAAACATAATAAAATCACAATGAAGCCAGCAATAAGTCATAACAATAAAAAAATAAGAATGGAAATTCGACCTCATTTCTTGGAACGGCTTCATGCCATAGACAATTAAAAACAAATAAATTAACGTCATGGCGGGCAAGTAGACGTTTGGGATGCTAAATGGTGGGGCAATATGTTTAATACTATTGAGTCGTATTATTGCTTAGCGTTTAACGTTTTACGGCATTTTCACGCAATCCAAATCCCACTGTATTAAAGATTTTAATATAGTTTTGATGCCAACTGGGGCAGGCACTCGGGTGAGAGATTAATCTGCGATATTAAAATGTTGTTGGTCAAACTAGAATAAATGGAACTATTATTTTAAAGCAATCAAATTATGAAATAGTATTAATAAAATTGTGATTTATTTGAGGCCAAGTGGTTCCCAGTAAAGAATATTTGAAGCAGTCATTTCAATAATAAACCTAGTTGGTTTTCCATGTTTACCCCATTGAGATAAAATGTACTATGTTTTTAGTACATTTTTTTATAAAATAGCGCTTTGCGGGTTGTCCCAGCTCATAACATAATAATTTTCAGCAAGAACAACACCACCATTTTTGCTTGACAATTTTAATTACTTTCGCAAGTAGATTTTTTTTTTCACTTTGGCCCACACTAAGAAAATTTCCTGTATCGTGGGTGCGTTAACAAACATATAAACTGACGTACACAAACACCCAGAGCCGGAACAACTATCTGTAGGTCATACAAATTTGCCATGCGGGAGTGGAAGCCGCTACACGCAGCGCAGCAGGTGATGATGATGATGATGATGAAACATTCATAGGTTTATACTTGGTATAACTTTATTCTGTGTTTATTAGTAAGAGGGTAAAAATTAGGATTTTATTTTCAGTACCTATTTTAATGAAGGAAAAGATTTTGAGGCAATCTTAGGCAATCATCAGTTCATATAAAAATCAGTTATGGCTAAAAAAATTGATCAATGGCAAACTTTTTTTGTAAAGAAAAAACTTATTTTCCAAGTTCCCTTAGTCATGAACTATTGCATATTGAAAACGCAAACTGGCATTTTGAAAGAACGGAATTAATGAAAAACGCTTCTAAGCACCAAATTAAACACAAATGAAAAATGTTATGAACAACAACAAACACACAAAACTTACAAATTAAAGTACTAAGATTAATTAATATCGGTGTCAAAGCTTTTTTTTTTTCTTTTTAGTTTTTTTTTTTTTCTTTTTTTTTTTTATATTGTCAACGCTCGCGCACGAAGGGTTCCGTACCATTATCGCAAAAAACTGCAAAAAAATCACGTTTGTTGTATGGGATATTAAGTGGGGCTTAAATATTTATTTTCTTGTGTTTTTAGTATTTTTTGTTATAACAACATAAATACGTCATCTGTGAAAATTTCAACTGTGTAGCTATCACGGTTCATGAGATACAGCCTGGTGACAGACGGACAGACTGACAGACAGACGGATCGCGGAGTCTTAGTAATAGGGTCCCGTTTTTACCCTTTGGGTACGGAACCCTAAAAACGAAAACTATTTGATGTGTCAGCTCGTTTCATACAATATAATTTTTGTGACACGCGGCTTGCTTGTTCCAAAAATCTTTTATTGGATTTCTGCTGATGTTGACGGGTGTTTGCTGGAAAAGTGTTTGATTGCATTATTGAGGTTTGTTTTGGGTTTTTAGGATTTGTTATTTTTAAGTAAGTTTAGCTTTGGGTGTTGGGTGTTTGATTGGTATGGTATAGATAGATGAGCTGGTTTTACGACGTTAAACAAGGCCTGACGGCATTCCAGCGAGAAAATTGAGGCAGTCTGCGGCAGAACTGTCTCCTGTATTGACACGCTTGTTCCGCCTCTCTCTTAAAAAAAGAACGGTGCCGAAATCCTGGAACCTTGCAAATGTACAACCAGTACCCAAGAAGGGCGACCGTGCAGACCCTGCCCACTACCGTCCGATAGCAATTACCTCCATACTATGTAAGGTTATGGAAAGGGTACTGAACAGTAAGTTGCTGACCTACCTTGAAGACAATGAGCTCCTCAGTGACCGTCAATATGGCTTTCGCCGGGGACGGTCAACTGGTGATCTTCTTGTGTTTGTCACGCACTGCTGGGGCGAAGCCATCGAGAAACACGGCGAAGCACTTGCCGTATCGCTCGATATCTCGAAGGCCTTTGACAGGGTCTGGCACGCTGGGTGACGACAATCTGGTCTCTTTTAACGCCACCAAAACACAGGCATGTCTTTTTACCGCAAAAAGGACTAATTTCATTCAAACGCCTACTTTTCGGGGTGCTTCTGTTCCTGTAACTGATCGGCTCGAGCTCCTTGAGTTGACATCCAGTCTCAACTTCGGCGCCTCCATCGAGTACAAAGCCCAAATTGCGGCAAAGAAACTGGGCGTCCTAAACAGAGTGAAGCGATACTTTATGCCTGGACAGCTATTAACTCTTTACAAAGCGCAAGTCCGATCCTGCATGGAGTATTGCAGCCACCTCTGGGATGGCTCAGCTAAATATCAGCTTGCCGCGTTTGACTCGGTGGAACGCAGAGCTAAGAGACTAATTGGCGACGTCAAACTCATCGCCGTAAGGTTGCCTGCTTGTCGGTATTCTACAGACTGTATTTTGGCGAGTGTGCTCATGAACTCCACGACCTCATCCCACCGGCCCCCTTCTACCATCGGACATCTAGACGCACTGCAAGTTACCATCCTCACCTAGTTATATATTCCACCAATTCGCACCAAGCGCTTCCAAATATCCTTCATAATGCGCACAGCAAAAGAGTGGAACTCACTGCCTGCGTCTGTGTTCCCGAACGCATACAACCCGAATCTCTTCAAAGTTAGAGTGAACAGGCTACTTATGGGTAAGCTCACTCCATCGTCGACTTTGTTACGTATCCGAACTAAACCATAACTTGTGTATCTATGGTTTCCGTTTCCTTCCACTTGTTGTCACTTGTCATTGCCCGCCGGTTATGCTGAATACATATTCTAATACAAAAGTCCAGTCGTCTTATTCATATAAAATCCTGTCCAAGCATCATAACAGACTGTCTCCGTCACCTCTGACCTAGACTAGAGTCAAGAGCAAACCCATCTCAAAAAAAAAAAAAAACAAAGTGCCACGATATTACCCATGTCGTGGTAAAGACTTAGCTGAGGAACGCCCAGAACGAAGGCAAGGAAAGGAGTCATAGACCTAACAGTGAGGTATTCCAGGTTTATTTGAAGTTGCTGATGATGAATAGCGATCAGCGCTATTTATGTATATTTCTGTTATTAAAGTAGGTGACAATAAAAGCTGTAACTAGTCAAAGTTGACATTTTGAACTTGATAGACACAGTTGACTATTTACCTACCACATACCTTACGCTGGATTAGATATATCAACTTTATATTTTCCACAAATACCACTGAATAGCAGCTGTATAACAGTTTATCGCAAATGAAATAATCAGCACCATCATTAAAAATCGTAAAAATAAAATAAAACAATCCAATCTTCAATTACTTCACCGTAACCAGTAAACATAAGCGGCACGTTTTATTTCTCAATTCTATATTTAAACAAGTTGAAATGAAATAAACAAATACAGATAAAATAATTGAAGAAAATGCCACTACATTTGTTTTTAAATGCGTCCGAAATATGGCCGTTTCGGTTTTTTCGCGTAACATGGAAATTGAGTTATAAAGTTGCCAAATAAAAAAAAAAAAATTAAAACGTACTTTAGTAATAATGAGAGATTTATTGACTGAGGTTTTATGGGTTTTGCATACCAGTATACGGTTGAACGGCTTGATGTATTACCGTAAAATGCAATTTTTTATAAGAAAACCCGGGCAATATGTGCGATATTTACAGTTTTATATTGAATAGTAAATACAAATGTGTAACAACTCCGCTGATGAATGTGTATTAATAAATGTATGGAAATTGTAAAACAAAAGTACAATTTAATATTTGTGTAGGTAATTTAACTTCTAGATTCTAATAAAACAAAAGTTCATAACTTTACCGTGTGTCAAAGAAATAGGAATAATTCTGTAACAAAAGCCATCTTGCCGGAGGTGGATGAGGAATAAAAAAAACAAAATAAATATTCTACCAAGTTAAAAAACAATTGTACGGCTCAGGTAAATTAGCAGTGAGCATGACCTGAAGTGCTTTTCTATAAAAAGCTCACTGTGTTGATATGGTGAAGTGCGGTCAAAGTGAGCTGTCAATCCAGCCGGAATGACAACTCATTTCAAGCTCACTCCACCTAAGTTTTCACGGTGAGGTGTTTATAGAATAGACCTGCTGAGGCTCTAGATAAATGACTTTCTATTCGGCTATATAGCATGATGGTAGAGATTGTCGAGAAGTCGAAAATGTATGGGATTGAGAAGCGTTGCGCTGTAGAAATGTCACGTGATGAATCACACACTTTTTGTGGTTTCGACAATCATTATCGATGGCAGAATGTACTTTGTTAACAAAAATTTTAAACTTTTAGTTATACCTTTCTTCATCACATTGAAAGCGTTCCTCTTATTTGGAAGCGATCCCGTAACTATATTACACCTCCATTACAACTCCGCAATAAACTTGAGGAGGCCGATGCGGGGGTGCGATTTCTTGCGGCCGATGCTACGACTTCTGCAAATGCGGAAATTTCGCATTCGCAGAAGTACAGCCAGAGTTCAGTTACAACCCTATTACGGGATGTATCATAACTTTTCCATTTTACAATTATTTATCAAATTTCTCGGTAAATTGGGCAAAGTTGCTAGCTTTACATGAACTCAGAATTTCACATGTTTGTATGCTCAACTGGGTAGATTAAAAGTTGGGTCGGAGTGAAATATTGTTTTGTATTTATGTCGGTGCTATTTATATACAGTTTTAAATGATGAATGTAAGATAGAATGTTTACAGTTCTGGAGAAGTAAGGGTTATATGGTTTAATAGCTTTTATGACCGTGGCTCGCTCCCGTGGTCTATTCCACTAGAACAGTGCAGTTTTATGAGATAAAAAGTAGCCTAGCACCAATATAATAGGAATCACTGAATAAGTGATCATGTAGTTTTCTTACATCGAAAGAATTTCAAAACCATAGCAATTATTCCAGAGATTACTATTACATTATTTAAACATAGGTACATAAATGAACAAAGACGGGATCAGTTTTACATCTTTATCAGAAGCTTTGCTATTGCCCAGACCGTAATTTTCATAATATTACCGGCGTATCCCAACCATTCCCCACCATGTCCATTCTCTTGCAGTCTGCACGTAAGATGACCTGTACAACACTTCTGACGCTGCAATAAACGAGGCCTACTGGGCCCAAACATGTACCGATAAAACGAAGTGAAAAATAAATACGAATAGACAAACACAGTAAGCCATTGAACCACATCATATAATTTCTGAGTAAATTAAAGAAACCTTGCTTTTTCCTCACATAAACCCATCCAATGCTATTAAGAAACCGATCGCCTGTCGAATTAACTTTACCCACATTCACCGCCGCCGTATTTTACAAATACGACCAAAAAATCTGCGCATCGAGTTCAATTTGCATGAAAGCTAACAAAAAAGTTTATACTTTTTACTGGGTACAGATTGTGACTGTTTGCATTCTAAATTGCAAATAATGGCAATGAATATTTTAAGCTTACTTAAGTAACTGGTGAATTTTAATACTAAATCGACAGCGTTCAAATTAATTGTTATTAGTCAATAATTATTGAGATATAACAATTAATTCCACCAAAATCATTTTCATGTAAAATGTTGCCAAGACGAGACCATATGACTCGCACTGTCATACATGCCAAGCTTCTTACACTACACGCCCTAACTCTACAAGCCCTAACATACTCCTTAGTCAAAATATGTGGCTTGGCCGTTTTGCTACTGTCACATTCCACGTTACTAGAAGTAGCCACTTATAGCTTTCACGTATTTCGTTTGCGCAACTCCTCGTCGCCATGTTTCGTTATCTATATATAGCAGAATGTTGGGCATACATTATAATTACCTACATACATACATTAAAATTACCTAATGAAAAGACGTCCAAATGTTTTTTAACGCCTCCCTCTGAAGGATTTCCAGAACATAAAACTCAGGGTTTATGAGTTATAATGAATCGCCACAATTTGGAATCAATCCTTCAGGTCTTCGCTATACTATGAGCATCTGTGGGTCATTTAAGAAGTACATATTTGCTAAGCAACAAACATAATCGAGTATTGACTTTCCGTACCTTTAACTTTATAAGTACCTACTTTCACCCCACTACACATTTATCAGTTCATCTACACAGAACTTTATCACAGTTTATGCGCACAGCCAAACATGAATAGGAACGCAAAAACGAAAAAGCAACCTTTATTGACGTTCGAAAGCTACCACACTCGTCCATTTTGTTTTGGCCAGACGGGCCGCACCGCCATCTTTGTTTTCTACTTTTTTTTACTTTATAAGCGGGCACAGTAATTGACAGATGCAGTCTTCGATTTGTGATCTCTTTGCCTCTCTTTGTGATTTCTTTGTTGATCTTCAAAGTCATTTATTCGGTATTTAATTTTAAGTGGCATCCGGCAAGGCAGGTGGTTATTTATGACGAGATTGTGTGAATTTATTCAAAGTGGTTTTCCATAAGGCAATTTTCAAAAATAGGGAGAGGACCTTAACAGTATGATATTCTATCAGCGATGAATATTGTCTAAAGTCGCGTTATCACCATTTAGAATATAATTTTGTCTCAGCTCTCTGGACTCTGAGTTTATGCCTAGTTAATGGTAATACCTATCCTCTTTTACATGTGACTAAAACAATACTGACAAAATGTAGCTGTAATAGCTACCACTGTTTAACCCCTTTGCCTGAATACGTGATGTTACGCTACGATGATTTATCTAACTACAAGAAATCTCTTATATCGAGTTAAAATAAGTGAAAATGAACGCCAACAGTATCGGTATCCCAAAGAGCGTCAAGCGTCAATGTTGCCAGCGCGAAAAAACTACAGCTAGAATGTGGAGTGAAACTTTGTGAAACTTCATACAAGTTGTATCGGTTTTTCTTACAAAGAAAACTTTGTTAAGATTCAGTGACACACACTTGCTTGGAGTATATACGGCAAAAGTACTCTTAAATATATAATCTAGACGTAGCCTTTTTCATGACCGTAATTAGGTTGAGGAGGTCAGACAGACAAATTAAATTTCTAGGCTACTAAGAATGTCTCGATAAAAACCTATAAGACGTTGACTGACCTATAATAATGCGACCTCTAGATTTTGTCACTTTGCAATTGTTTAATCTTGTAGTCAAAAACAGCTGTAAACTTTTAACCGTTTTAATTAATGTTTAACTCGTAAATACATAAATGATCGTTTTATTTCATCATCCTCATCATCCACAGCTCGACTTCACCCACTGCTGAGCATAGGCCTCTCTCTCTTCTCGTACCAATCACCACGTTCCTGTGCCATCCTTATCCAGGTTCTTCTTTCTTTTACTTGCAATCAATTTAATGCAATATAAAGTAATTTTTGAGCACCTAAATTGAAAGCCAATTTAAATTAAAGATACCCATTTCGTCATTCGTAGAATACAGACGTGCTCGTTAGCAATATTTAATTAAAACAATTATAATGGTGACCTTCTTCATTTTTTTGCCTACTGTGTAGTTTTGTAAACACAATGAAAACTTAGAAACAGTGAAGTGACTATCAAATAAAATGGATAACAGTCAAGCGGCCGAGTGCAAGCCTCCACCTCGCCAGCGAAGACGACGACACAAATCCCAGCCCTATCAGATTTCTCGATTGAAGTCGCATCCACGCCCGACATACAAAGATGGATGTTAACCATTGAGCAGCACTTAAATGAGGTTTGCTCTATTGCCTCGGATGGCAAACTAAACTCAGAACAGAAACTGAAAATTTCTAACTTGTGTCGTAAAATAGGATCTAGCACTTCACGGATGGCAGTCCTTTAGCAAGCTCTGAAGCAGAAAGCAACTCTAGCACACGATATGATTGATGCCTTAAAAGAAAAGCGCAATTTGTCTGAACACATCTCGGACCTGAAGCAGACGGTTAAGGATTCTGGCACTGCGGGCAATGTTTCGTTTGCTGACATGGTGAAAAAGAGAATCAAAAGACTTCGTTCGACCGAACAGTTTAAGCTCTGTGGTCATTTATCCTTGTGACAAACTCAAGTCCAGTGACGAAACTAAAGACATGGTAACAAAAATCATACGACCTGATCAAATGTAGCTGCATGTACGAGGTGTCCGCAAGACCAAAAATGGAGGTGTTATTATTAGCACAGAGACCAAGCATGACGCTGAAAAAATCAAGAACGCAGTGAAGCTTTCTACATCTGTACTAACCCCCGATGAGCCCAACAAGCGCAAACCACAGATCGTGATTGTAGGAGTGCCGTCTTCTCTGTCTGAAACTGAAGTCTTCAGATGCATTTACGAACAGAACATACCCGACAAGTTGCCAGAGATGTCAATGGATTCCTTTTTGGCCTCTGTTAAATTAAGCCACAAATCTGGGCAGAAAGATGCGTCGAACTGTAATTACATTATTGAAATACCAGCCAATATTCGCAAAGCCCTAATTTTGACATCAAGGCTGTTTATAAATTGGACGTCCTGCCCTGTTAGGGACTTCACTCTGGTTACCAGATGCTACAAGTGCCAATTATATGGTCATGCAGCCAAAACATGCAGAGAGGTCAACTCTGTGTGTGCTCACTGCGGTGAAGCTGCAGTACACTCGGTGTCCGATTGCACGAAGAAAGCGGACACATCAAAATGCGTAACTTGGTCGCGCTTTTAAAAGCCCAACAACCATAAAACGTGAGACTATGAGTGCCCTGCTAGGAAAATAGCGGAATACAGGCACATCAACTCTATCGACTATGAGGATGTCTAGTACGTCATACTCAAGGTCACACGCGTTGAACGTCTGCTGCTGACACTGCAATGGCCTACTAACCGTTAATTTGTTGCTGGCTAAGCACATTAGTCGTTAGCTGCAAAAATTAGGTATCTCTGTTTAATTTTGCAATTCTGCTTACCAATTGTTCTCCAATCTTATTATGTGTAATCAAAGTGCACTTTTTTGCAATATTGGTAAATAAGACATTAAGTAATTATGACCTAGTAATTTAGTTCTATGTTTTTTTAGTTTTAAGTAAATTAAAATTAATTTTCAAAATTATACAATCTTGCCACTATTTTTAGACTTCTTATGTTAAATATTGTTTAAATTCTGTTGTCCTACGATAATCATATTTTTAGAGCTCCTACAACCTGTGATACAGGATTACCTAGTACAGGCATCATACATTATTATACCTACTTTAGTTATCTAAGATTGAAACCTTTTCTAATTTCTGGTTAAAGATTTATAATTATTTCCTTTATTCAATTTATGTACATATTTTTTACATTTTTAAATATTAGCTTATAAAACTAGATAAAAAAAACATTTAAAATATAACAAATAGAGGCCAACCGGTATCGGGAACAGGGTCCAAGCTACCGGTGGTTAGGGCTCCAGAGAAAGGAACCTCCTCACAATGTGAGCCGTATCGAGGAGTACTGCCATCTGTACCCTAACCCTTATTATTATTATTTAAAAGCAGACATTTTTGAAACTAGCCAAACCAATAAACCAATAAAAAACATAATTAAACACAAAAAAAAACCCAAGTCTCTACTTCAATCATGCTTGACAAACTTCCATTACATACGTTCAAGGCCTGTGACCCATCGATAAGACACTGAAAGAAAAAATAAAAGACGCAATGATACACAAGAGACAGAAGAAAGCAAACTAAAACAAACTCTTATAACTTTGATCGCAGAGTGTAAATTCGCTTGGGGGCTATTAATGACTTCGGAAGGTAGCTTTATCAATGCAGCGGAGCGGATGACTTGATTGACAAGCGAATATATAGAAGTTTGTTCGTATGTAAGTTTATTTACGCCTTTCTTTTGAAAGTTGAGGATAATTTTTCAGGTGCGGCATGACGGTTCAAGTACTTCTGAATTATTTTCTTATTCTCCTCCACTGTTCTCTTTTGATGAATTCTGCTGGGTGAAGACAGTTGAATCGTTTTTTCGGGACTTATCGAACTTTCTTGCTTTTTCTTTGGTCTTTTCTTGTGGTCGCCTTTGTTGGTCATTTAGAAGTATTTTTTGGCTTTCAGCAGTCGTAGTGGTTGGAAATAGTTACTATGGCGGCTAGTCGTAAACAAAAAACAAAACTTCTAAGCTAGATACATCCTTGACTAATCATTAATTTTTGACTCAAATAGGTAGGCCATATAATTTTAATTATCGAAAACCTATTTGAGTCTGTCATATTAAACTGACTATATTATAATGTTAACAGGTTCACAGTCCCACTAGCGAAAATAATAACAATACAGCAGACCATATGGGGCTCATGGGACTGAGAACCTGTTAATTTTATATAATATTCTTTATCTGCCTGGTTTCCTCTACTAACTTAATTTTCAGTTGTGGTTTCATTTATGTCCTTTTTTTAATTTTATTTATCTAGGGGCTTTTAGTCACAATTTCTTCTGTATTCTATTGCTGTTAAGCTTTGGTCCTTTGATTGACGCACAAAGCTGTGGTATACGGTGCCGCTTCCTCGCCGCTGATGCATACTGTGATGGAACAAAAGACCATTCTAGATGTTTTTCATAGGATTGCCGTAATGGTAATTAACATTTTTTTCACCCTTTTAATTAATAACTAATTCAAAACGATCTAGATATAACGCTTTACTTACCTACCCAATATTAGACAAGTTAGTAACTCCATGTAACTTAGAACTTAGGAGAGGTTAGAAAACGGTTTATCTTGCTAAACGTTCAATATACCTGATCGTGTAACTAAGTCGTATAGAAAATATTTCCTTTGGCACCTTGAGTGACATTGTGCAAAAACTCGCACCTATAGTTACAAAGAACTAACCACAAAGATACAGATGAAACAAAGAACCTCTTTTTTTTTCAAAATCACTAAATAAGATATTTCAGTTATTCTAAAACTAATTTAAAGTCTCCATATATTTACAATATCGCAGTTGTAACGGTTTTACTTCAAGCATTCATGAATGTTCAATGTTAATGGTCGGAATAAGATTTTGTTAGAACAATGATAAGCCAATGAATGGGCGGTTATACAAACGGAGTTACTGATAACAATAATTATTTACTGTGCCATTCACTAAGGATATTACTAGAAGTACCACAGTGTTGCAAAATTGTTAATAACATTTTATCACAATAAAAGTGCATAAGGATATAACAGCGAACCTTCCTCTTTACCTTATCTTTTTGGGCGGCTACGAAAACTGAAAGGGCAGCATAGCTTAGTAATAAATACTAAGCTACGCTGCCCTTTCAGTTTTCGTATTAACTTTTTTTTATTGCCACTATCTTATAACACAAATTGACAAACTCAGCATAATAGTCCAGGAAAGAAACTGCAATTAGAGGTCAATCTGCGAAAAATATCCTAGTTAGTCTAGTGATAGCCTATTTTTTTTTGCTCTTGTGGCATTTTTATGGACTTTTCAGGCAACATTACTAGTTCATCCAAAGGTTGTCTGTAAGAGATTGCTCTGTGCGATAAGACCGCCTAATTTAAACTTATCATTATAAATGTTTTTTCCTTTATTTATTAAAGTGGTGTACAATAAAGAAGATTATAAAAAAACTAGTGACCCGCCCCGACTTCGTACGGGTGCAATACTGATACTGAATATACTACAGAATGTCTTTATATACAACGTTCATAGCTTTTTGTCATTAGACAATACAAACATGTTTTGTTGAAATTGTTACGTCTTGTCATTATACGGTAGCAATAGTAGTTCATACATGACACTGTTTTACGCAGAGGTGCACCACTGATTGAGTCAGCTTGAGTAACATTAATGCATAACCATCTTCTCCACGACATAGCATCAAAGGATATTGTGAGCTGTTATAAGATCTGTGTAACTCTGATGTTTTTTGAAAATTATCATCACGACTTGACACATGCCTTTCGATTCGTCCTTGAATTTCAATGCCAAGCAATGTTCACACACTACTGACATGGTACCTATTTAAACTATACGATCTTCCTTGTAAGGAATCGAAGGATCGTAATTCATGGCAGAATTTTCTTTATGGGTAACCATGAATTAGTTTCACTCTCGTAATAAATAAATGCTAGTATTATAATGAATATAATCCCAATGAAAGTACTTAACTAGCATTATTTTCGCAACAGATGTAACCACATCATCGCTTACCATCAGATGAGATAGTGGTAAAGCGCGAGCAGTTTCATCGGACAAGAAGAGTAAACAGACAGTGCACCTGTGCTTGCACATACACTTGTGTAGATAGAATCCATATCTCCTGCATATCTACTTGTCTAACCTCCGTTGAGACAGCAATTTTTCACATCAGCTAAGTGCGAGGTAGGCACTGTTAAGGAAATTCTGCAGTTTTCTGCATTACAAAAATAATGTTTTATACCTAATAGGCTCACTTCCTGTAACATATTGAAGTAGCTTGTCCTAGTTTTCTAAGTTTGTCTACTACCTCTGCGTATCCATTCTGGTTAAAAGAAAAGAAAAAAAGACAATTAGGGGTACAGGGATATATCGTCAATGTATTAATTTCCTTATTTACCAATCAGTTTAGTTATCGCAGTTAGTCTAAATTTATACAATAAGAGGATACTGCTCGTATTATTAAGGCAATCATTAGGCAATATTATATTGCGTTGACGAAAATATGTATTACCAAATCATTACCTAATTATATAATTTTATTTATTATGGAAGTGTTATCGCAATAGGTAACTATTTTACAATTTTCCTGCACTCCCTGAATGTTTCCTGAAGTATAGTCTTGTTTATTTATTTTTAATGATTTATTTACACACAAATCACATACTAACACAGAAAAATATACTAAAATGATAAAATAGCACAAAAGAACTGCTTATGCCAATAAAAAATCTTTAAGCAGACCTGCAAAACGAGAGAATTTTAAAAAATACTGATAAACAAAGGCTTGAAATTACAAACCGATTGAACTGGTACAAAATAAGCCTAAACACGTTAGTAATTATTTCTACCTTAGCACACCAGTTGCATTGAATAAAAATGTACAGAAGCTAATATCCTGCTCCAAATACATGACCTAAATCCAATCGGGCATGAGAACGTTAAAGTAACACGGTATTTCATAGAAACTTTCAAGTTCTCGCATACCTACACAATAAACTCTGTCTACCGGGCCTTTTCGCAACTACATAATATGTCGGGGTCGGCTTCCAATCTAACTGGATGCAGCTGAATACCAGTGTTTTATATGACGCGACTGCCTATCTGATCTCCAAAATCCGGTAACTGGATAACCCAATATCTTCTGGCAAGACTGGCGTCAGTTTTTGATCAACCCGTAACGGCTGACAAAGATCTACAAATGACAGCCGGGTCCAAAGGCTTAGTGAGCTGAGAGCTCTCTCAGATACAAGACATCTCGGTATGTAATTAATGATCCCACCCAACCCATCCACGATCCAACCTCAGATATCGTTGCTTAACCTCGAAGATCGAACCATGCGACTTATATTATATACCTTTTAAGAGAGGCGCCACTGACGCGTGCACTCCGCACGCTCAACCTTGTGGCTATTGAGACGGATCTATTCTGCTGTACTCTGGGTGAATTCACAAGGAGTGTATTGTTTAAAATTTGTTATTGACATAATTTGTTTTTAAACTTATAATTAACATAAAATCACTTTAGATATCTTATATTATGTAATAGATTTATTAACATATATACAATTGATTATTCAAAAAAAACAAACCTATATACAAATAGAAAAGGGAGACGGAAAAGAGCTCATTGTGCATCAAAAAATTCGTCCACATCGATGTCAATGGGAAAAGTGCCCAGAAAACTGGCACCATTGCCACGTTGGATGGCAATGCTGATTGTCTGGCCTAAGAAAAGGCCAGCCCTCTGGTCACGTGAAGAGTCTTGTGCAAATTTCTCGAAAAAGTCGATGCGCACTCGGACCCCATGGACCTAATGTTTCAACCCCAAACGGCTCAAACATATAACTTCCAATAAGGTTGTTATATTTGCGCCGTTTGAGGTTTACTGCACTAGCAGCAGCCGCCCCAGCACAGCCCGCCGTGCTAAGAAGATGGGATGGCGCAAGGGTGTCGACACATGTTGCATCCCACACCAAAGGCCTACCCACCTTCCAAGGCATTATGGTCATCCCGTCTGGTTTCTTCCCATCGTCGCGTGCCAACCATTGGGTTCTAAAACAACTGGCACCCCGGCGGTGATAAGAGCCCGACGTATGATGCCATTAATAATAGATTAATGTAATAGATTATGTTTACTGTACGATGTGAAGTAACTTAGGATAAGCGCATTTATCGTTTTGGGAGCATTCCTGTAATGATTAATGTGATAAGGTTGAAATAAATAAATAAATTATTTAGCCACTCCAATTATTTCAGCAGCATTTGTGTGAAGGGTGCCTTCATGAGTGTCGCTTCTATATCATTACTCTATGGCAAATGTCATCAGTATAGTGAATCGGTCGAAAAGACCTGCAGCTACCAATGTACGTGTCATTCAATAGTGGCTACGATAATTGAAATCGTGGTGTTTGGTATTAAATCTAAATGTGTAAATGCTGGCCATAATAGGATATTTACCACTAAATCAGTGATTTTGGCCATAGATAAAATTGACGCATTAAATTGGTTACAGCGCACCAGGTCATTGGTCTATCTTGTAGGAGGTCTTCCAACGGAGCGTCTTCCAGTACGCGGTCGCCACTCTAGAATTTTTCAGGCCCATCGACCATCCCTTCAGGAAACATTGTGCCCTGCCCACTGCCTTTTAAGTTTGGCAATTCTCAGATTCAGTTCAGGGCGGTTTTTCTACCAATTGGGTTCGTTCTTAGCCTAGCCGTTTTATCCTTGGTAAGAAAAAAAAAATACTGGCAGACATAGCTCAGATACATATTTGTAATATTAATAAAGAAAATATTCGATTCTCTTTTGTTTTTTTCTGAATGTAGTTATTTGTTTGCTTCGTGTCGGAACGTGTTCTTGAAAATGGAGAAAAACGAAGTGCGAGCCGTTATTAAACACCTCTGTTTATAAAAGTTAACGACTCAAGAGATTCATTGTAATTTGGAGGCAACATAAGGAGAGTCTGCTCCGCCCTATTCCACTGTCACAAGGTGACCTTCTCAATTTCGAGTAGGGAGAACGAGCACGGAAGACGAACATCGTTGCGGCCGTCCATCGACGTCAGTCACCCAAGAAAATGTTGCGAAAGTCGAGAAAATGTAGTTACTCATAGATAAATAATGCTACACTCATTAAACAGTTTTCTTAAAATGAATCTAGTTCTACATTTGCAATATTTCGTGTAAGAATAAAAATAATTCGAAATCTAATAACATTTATTTCTGATACAGTACATTTCTATACAACTTTTTGTAGTAACTTTTCTTTAGACTATATATGATTTCCGTGCATTATTATATGCCTATTTTATAACAGTTGTTTGCATTCCAATTAATTTGCAAAGAATAAATCAAAATACCTAGTTAATAATTACATTATTTGATTGCATTTTTTAAATTATGTTTTTTTGCTGTTTTTTGCTTGGACCATAAATTTAAATATTGTAGATACAAAAAAAATTGTTTATTAAAAAAAATATGTGTTAAGAAATAACATTTTAAAACCTTACAATCGTAATCAGAATTACAACTGTAAAATAGCCTTACTAAGATCAGGACTCATAGTGGTGGTTGTAGGCGCACAACGCCCGTCTGAAAATCTGTTCATAATTATAACCAAGAGACATTTTTCAGAGGCATTCAGTTCATCTTGAGTGTTAAACAGTGTAGTCAACAGTTTGTGACATTTGTATTAATAAATACCAATTTAAACTAAGTGTACAAATAACAAATAATTTTGACTATACAAAATCGTTTAAGAATAATGAGGATCTTCGAAAAGCTTAATTCTTATAGGTGCACATTTTCTGTTTTTAAATCTGTGCATATTACCAGGACAAGGCTTAAATTTCGTACGCATAATATCACCTTGTCCGTTGACGTTGACGTCAATGGCGTCAATGAAGTACAGCAGCACCTCTGCAGGAGTAGCAATATTACTGCTCTCATCGTAGCGGTTCTGGGCCGACTATAAAATAAATATAGAAACCACATTGATGTAATCTAATCACACTAGTTTTCTCTAAAAGGGATTTCTCAAAAATATTGGTCAGCAATTAATCCAAGTAAAAAATCTCAATTGCCGTTCAATGGTGGCATAAATATAAAAAATGTGAGTCTATAATATATATATTTATTTATTTATTATAATAGGGAAAACAAACAGTAGTATACTAAAAATATACAAATTGGCTTAAACATACGACTTAACAAATATACTACCCACTACATTTTCCACAGATTACTACTTATACTAAGACAAACTGATTAGCAAACGTTATTGTAGTCAGGACCTATGTAGAAACATTAGAAGCTACTGTTGATCCTTCAAAATGTTGATTATGTTAGTTCTAAAGGTATATCTGCTTACATATAATATGTCAATTGCACAAAATAGTTTATTGTATGTATCGACTAGACGGCGTAGTGGTGAGCGCACACCAGCATTGGATTTGCAAGAGATAGTAGTGAATAGTTGCCTGGAGCGCACCTCCCGCCCCTGCACTGTTCGAGGAACCAGGTGACACAAACGGTTCACCAAGTCGGGGCAATCAAATTTATTTCGGCATATACTGTATAGAGTCATTGTCTCAAGGAGCGTGCGCCTTGACTGTAATGTAAGTAGACCATATTTTTTTTAAACCGACTGATATGACGATATTATATAATGTGAGGCCGAAAAATAACACCAGACCTCTGGTCACATGAAGAGTATGTAACATATAAATGTATGTTTGAAGCTTTTAGGCTTTAAATACTAGGTCTGAGTGCCTACTTAATTTTTTGGGAAAAAATTTGAGTATATGCACCGTTGGAGGTTTTGTGCAACTGTAGCAGCCGTCCCGTGTTAAGAAAATGGGATGGCGCAAAGGTGTCAACACAATTTGTATCTCATACCAGATGGATACCCAACTCCCAAGAAAATTGTTGATTTACTATCTGGTCTCTTTCTATTATCGCAGACCAAGCCATTGATTTCTAAAACAGACCCAGTCACGTAATGCAAATGTCCAGTATACCTAACGTACCTTCGTGGAGAAATGCTCATGCATACTGCGCTACCACGGGGAGATGGCGCAGTTATGTGGGACTCTAACCCACTAAAACTCCACGGTGTCCTCCTATGCCGCTTATGGCGGGCACACGGGTACGCGTTAGCACTCACCGCGAACCCGCCGCGGCTGATCCTCCTCTGGGGAGTACCCCACCATCACCGGCGCACCATAGCACACTGTGTGCCCTGACGTGACCACCCCAGGGACCAAACCAGCACATGGGTGCCAGATGACCCCGTGTATGGCACCCTTGGTCCCCTTGTGACGGGCTAAGGTCAATGGCACCGCCACCTACCATTTTTCGGCCACAGGGGATAGGGAGAGCGGCCAACGCTTTAACGACACTCCTCCCCCCCTGCGGCCCCACCGCGTCCGCCATCAGACGGTGGCGACACTGTTCAGGCCGAGGAAGGTAAGGAGAGCGGCGCACCGCAATAGGGCACTCCTCTCCCGCTGCGGCCTCCAACCCTCAGCCGCAATATTTTATGGGTTTGGGAGACCCCATACGACAACGCGGCCCGCCCTAATTGCAATGTCGCCCAGGCAGCACCGCAACCTACATGTTGGCCGCTACGTCGTCGGCTTATCGGCAAAAGCCCTGACGAGCGGCCCCTCCTCGGGTTCCTCTTCGCTTCACCATGGGTGACTAAGCCACGGTTACTGAGTCCGCCATGCCTCGACAATGCGGGAACCCACCGGGGGGGAATATTTAGGACTACCTAGGATAACTCCACATAAATTCCAGTTATAACAATGCGATTTCATGATGATAAGCATTTATTAAATACCAGTTGTTGTACACAATAACAGTACCTAACCATCTGTATCCTACTTCCAGCTTCCTATACCTATAATATTATAAATGTGATAGTCAGTATGTTTGGATGTTCACTAATAAATGTCATCTAAACGGATTTGGCTTTACCCAGTGGGTAAGCCATGACCTGGGTTAGGGCATAGAATACTTTTTACACCAGCAGTACGTTTCCTTAAGATACAACAGTTTTCACGCGGTTGAAGCCGAAGGCAAAAGCTTGCGCGTAGTAAATAAAAAAGTACATATTAATGCAAAACAAACAAATTGGGAGGAAGTTATAATAGTAATGATAATGATAACAGCCAATTTAATAAATAAATACAAACATTAATAAAATTTGTATAATATTTGCGTTGCTGGAAAAGTTCAACTTACGCTAAATCCTAAGATTACCAAATCTTAGTGTTAAAATGGATCCACGTGAATCGGTTCCTCCTTCGACTTTATCATGATAATAACATTGTTTATTAAACACTAAACAGTTCCACAACACACTTTTTATCCCCAAAACAACCATTTCACTAGCCATTATTACTAAAACTCGTATCCCAGATTATCAAGCGAAAATTATTATGAAACAGAAATATGTAATCTAAGGTAAATACATGCAAATTTCTTAAGCAGAAACAAAGAAATCACAATTTGAAATGTAAAAATTTTGATGTGTGTCTTAAATGCTTTGATTGACTGTTGAAAATACATTCAACCAACCGTTTTAGTCAACCGGTCAAATTGTTTTTGTGATCATTTGTGTTCGAAAGATTGGGTATTAAGAAAAGTCTTATTAAGTAACCCATGTTGGCCAATCCTAAAAATTACCAATAAAACCTAACATTGTCAAATGTTCGGGATTTTACAGCAACATCATAACATTTTATTTAACTATTTGATAAAATATGTAAAATTTCCTGAAAATATCCTTGTTCTATGTTACTGTCCCAATAACTGTGCTGAGCCAAACACGTTCTTCGTGAGGTTATTAAAAGTAAGTACCTACTATAATTTTTATTCTTAATTTGACTACTATCTTTTGACAGCGGCTTACCGTGTGAACGTAAAATTGGCATATCACCCATCGTCATTTCGAACGGGTACGAAGCAAAATTCAGCAGAGTATATGTAGTATTTTATTTTATTTGGAAAAAAAAAACCATATTACATTAAATATAACACTTAACAGTAAGGTACTTATATAAAGCAAGTCAATGTAATAACCACAACATTTTCCACATATTAACAAAGATACATGCTATAATGAGGACTCATCGGTAGGGTAGTATATACGTTGAATTTAATTCAATTGCAATTTAATTAAGCAAGCTTGCACCAAACATTGCACAATATATTTTTCTGTTAAAGACCATTATGTTTTTTTTATAATAAATGGAGGAAATCAGTTTACCACCAAACTTACCTAGAATCACAAAACAGCATTGCCGAGTCTCTTTTGAAGGAACAGGAAGCATAAATGTATAAATAAAATGAATAGCTTCATAAAAAATATAATTATTATATTGAAAAATTAAGTTACATGTAATTTTTAGATTTCAATACTCCTCGAATAAAATTCTAAATTATCCAAAGCAAAGTATTACAAATACGAGACTTCAGGTGTTTGTGTGAGAGTTGGAATTTTTAACAGGCAACGGATTTACATGCTCGCTTACATACAATATTGATATATTTTGCAAATAAACGAAATCAAATTAACTTTTCCTTATACCTCAACTCATAACTCTCACTCTTTGTACTGGAGATTTTTAGTACAAAATCTATACTAAGGAGCGCGTTAAGTAACCGTTAAATGTATCTGAGTGCGGCAGTAAGTCCTTATTATTAAACATTAAGATATCAAGATATATTCTTTTTATAAAATAATTAAGTTTTTGTTTTATGAGCCGAGAAACTATGAACAATATCGGATAGTTGTGGTAATAACAATTATTTAAAAGAATGGATGGATGTTTTTTTAAGATAAGATTTTATCATCTTAATCAAGATTGCTACTACCTTACCTATTATTGATAATCATATAATATATCTTCTAGTTTGAACATTTTATTAAAATCTTTATTATCATCATTGTAATAGTCGTCAAAGTTATTAAATGCAATTTTAACTAAGATACTACATTATTAATATTTATTGGTATTGGAGCTGTTCGATCAATTTATAAATTACCTAAGTCCGAGACACTCTCTCAGAGAGATATTAATGAGATTAATGTAATGACTGTGCCTTCTCAGTATATTTATGAAAATCTTTTATATGACCATAAAAATATAAAATTGTTTAAAAATACAGTGATATCCATAACATAAATACTAGGAACAAACACAAATATCTAGTACCTTCAACAAGGCTCAAGAAAATAGGTGGCTCGTTTAGATGTCTATGTGTATGCTTTTATAATAAACTTCCAAGCCACGAACAAGATCTTATTTTATTTATTTATTTATTTAACCATTTATGCACACACACATAATATACAGACAAGATTAAGAAACAGAAAAATAGGTACATAGGTAATGCTTATTTCTATAGAAATCTCTTCCAGCATACCTGCGAAAGGAAAGATGAAAAAAAGAAGAGATGTAGACATAGTGTGTAGAGTTGAAAAATAATTAACACAAAACGATTCAAGACTAAGTAATAACTAATAAACAATACTGATAACAAATTAAATATACCTGCTGTTATAATAATATATACAAAGATATTTATAAAATAAATATTAAAACAATAAATACGAATACCTATCTAATATATAAAAAATAATAATACATAATTATGCAACTATGACGGAATGGAGAGGTAGTGGTCTTTCACTCTTCTCTTAAAAACTGCAAGAGTTTGGCAGTCCCTAATGTCAGGCGGTAGAGAGTTCCACAATCGCACGGCGTACACAGTAAAAGAGTAGGAGTAGAAGTCGGTAGTGTGGGAAGGGATATTAAGGAGATTTTTAAGATGCGACCTGCAAAGCGCTTCGGAAGGACGGGAGTAGGAAAAGCGTTCACGGAGGTAGGAAGGTGTTTTAGGACTGTGAAAGATGTTAAATAATAGACGCAATATGCGAGAGTTCCTGCGAAGTCGAATAGGGAGCCACTTGAGTAACTTGCGAAAATCTGAAACGTGATCATACTTTTTAAGGTTGAAAACAAAACGAATACATACATTTTGCAAACGCTCAAGTTTATTTAATAGCTCCTCGGTGGCATCCAAATAACAGGCGTCGGCGTAGTCAATGATGGGCTGAATGAGTGTTTGGGCAAGGGAAATTTTGGTTTTCAAGGGCAAAAAGCTCTGGAGGCATTTCAGCGAGTGGAACGAGTAGTGCACTTTGCGACTTACCTCAGCGACATGGGCAGTCCAAGACAAATAGGAGTCCATGATTACCCCCAGGTTTTTAGCCGTCTTAGTGTACCCAATCTGTACTCCATTCAACCAGAGTGGAGACAGCGACGCAACATCAAGCCTGTTCCGCATATGACTACCGCCGATACCCATGGCCTGAGATTTCCTAGGGTTGATTTGCAGCCCAAAGGATTGCGACCACTCCCCAATCAACTCCAGGTCACTGTTTACGGCAGACACGGCAGCTTCCGCATCAGAACTAAGAAAATGATGGTAAAGCTGGAGGTCGTCTGCGTAAAGATGGAAGTTACAGGAGATGATTCTAGTAACAGTGTTAATAAAAATAGAAAAGAGAAGAGGAGAGAGAACGCCACCCTGGGGCACACCCGCAGCAAAAAACACTCATCAAGGCGTACCCGCTGCGAGCGGCCTCTGAGATAGGAGTCGAACCAATCAATCGTGAAAGAGGAGAAATTGCAAGATTTAAGGATCCCAAGAAGGATATCGAAGTCAACAGAGTTGAAGGCACTGCTGAAATCAAGAAGCACAAGTAACGTCTCGAAAAGGCTTTAGCACCGTAGATCACATACATACGCTGCGGCAGGTTATACAGAAGACCAAAGAGTACAACTTGCCTCTCTGTTTAGCGTTTGTGGACTACGAGAAAGCCTTCTATTCGATCGAGACTTGGGCTGTACTGCCGTCTCTCCAGCGGTGCCAGATCGACTGCCGGTACATTGAGGTGTTGAAGTGTTTGTACAGAAACGCCACCATGTCAGTCCGTCTTCAGGATCAGACCTCGAAACCAATCCTTCTCCAGCGTGACGTGAGACAGATAGAAGTCATTTCTCCGAAACTGTTCACTTCTGCGCTTGAGGATGTATTCAAGGTTCTGGACTAGAGCGGTCTAGGCATCAACGTTAATGGCGAGTGCATCACTCACCTTCGGTTTGCCGACGACATAGTGGTCATGGCTAAGACCATGGAGAGCCTCAGTACAATGCTCGATGACCTCAGTAGAGCTTCCGAAAGAGTCTGAAAATGAACATGGACAAAACCAAGGTGATGTTGAATGCCCATGTTACACTCACTTCTATCAAGGTTGGAGACTCTACACTCGAAGTTGTGGGCGACTATGTCTACCTGGGACAAACGATCCAGTTGGGTAGGGCCAACTTCGAGAAAGATGTCAACCGTCGAATCCGACTCGGCTGGGCAGCGTTCGGGAAGTTGCACGGTGTCTTCTCGTCCAACTTACCACAGTGTCTCAAGACAAAAGTCTATGACCAGTGTGTGTTGCCAGTGATAACATATGGCTCTGAGACGTGGTCGCTTACATTTGGGCATCATCAGAAAGCTTACAGTCACCCAAAGTGCAATGGAGAGGGCTATGCTCGGCGTTTCCTTGCGTGATCGAATCAGAAATGTTGAGATCCGTAAGAGAACCAGGGTTACCGACATAGCCCGAAGAATTGCCAAACTTAAGTGGTAGTGGGCAGGGCACATTGCTCGCAGAACGGATGGCAGATGGGTCAGAAAGGTTCTGGAGTGGCGACCGCGAACCGGAAGACGTTGCGTTGGAAGGCCTCCCACCAGGACCGATGACCTGGTGAAAGTTGAAGGGATCCGCTGGTTGCGGGACGCCCGGGACCGGTCAATGTGGCGACGCTTGGGGGTGGCCTATGTCCAGCAGTGGACGTCTTTCGGCTGATATGATGAAGTTCGACACTAATTGTGGTTGTGGTAAGCGCACATTTTTCGTTCCAAAACCTTACCATGAGTCCAGGGCAAGGTTTTCTTTTAGCTATATGAAAACGTTATCACACCGTCACACATGACGGACATAAAACTCAGACACGGACATAAAACAGCGCTACTCCTGCAGAGGTGCTGCTGTGTACCACAACGGACAAGGGGATACGCTTGTCCGTTGACTTCAGTTCTAAAGTGTGACGTAAGCACTACGTAAATGTGGTACAGCAGCACCTCTGCAGGATTAGCGCCCTCCAGTATTGTGGGGACTGGCTCACTCGTGCTGGATGATCAGCAATATTATTGCTCTCATTGTAGCGGATTTACGCTGGAGAACTGGCAATCAGAAAATTATATTAGCAAAATAAAAGAATAAAATGTATGTGGTAAAATTTCAAAGTATGTTTAGATGGCTAACTCATCTTGGGAGGATGGAAGAAGTACGAATTTACATTTATTTAATCATTTCATTGGTAAAACAGTTTTCATTTGACATTTTTGCATTTAGGACTTACATTTTTTCGTTTCTACAGCATAATACAGTTTAAGACAATCAAAAGGCCAATTCTCATAAATAAAAACGATAAATCACAAGTCAATCGTCAAGTCGAATCTCATCTCAGTGACTATTAAATTATTATCAAAAATTAATCAAATTGGCCTAATCACTAATCGCCATTTTGATTTTCTTCAATGTTAAAACACCTGGGGGTCTTTAAGTCAAGAGTGATCAGGTTACTTCTAGGCAAGCGTGCTTCACCACCGACCGCATCATCACTTAGCATCTGGTGAGATTATAGTGGTTAAACGCGAGCTTTGTATTAATAAAAAAAAAGTTGCTGCGAGTGATGGTTTCATTATATTACCACGGTAATGGACACTTAAGCCCGTATTCCGGTTAAACATACTCGACTAAAACTCATAATTGGCCACACCTTTTTTGTTTGGAACAATCTTACCGCACTGTTCCCAAACCACTGCAACTTCTGAAAGCCAGAATCAACAGTGGTGACCACCAGAACAGCGCCGAACCACTGAACTCGACGAAGTCTTGGAGAATGAATTTAGCTTTCTTGGATCCCGCAACGAAACAGAACTGATTGACCTGTTAACAGAAAAGAATAACAGGGGATGAGTAGGAAAAAAACGT
This sequence comes from Orthosia incerta, assembly GCA_948252205.1. NCBI lineage: Eukaryota > Metazoa > Arthropoda > Insecta > Lepidoptera > Noctuidae > Orthosia > Orthosia incerta. The sequence goes on from OX411761.1 coordinate 14,634,654, forward strand.
AATTTCCACATCCCTCCATATCAAGCTGGAGACAGAACAAAGAAGGCCAATAGGCACAAAGGGTCATTTACAACTGAAAAAAGGCCAGTTCACTAGTACCATAGATAAAAATTATCATTAATAGGGTCCTAACATTGTGAACTTTGTTGGCTTTTTCATTCCAATCATTGGTATGTCAAAAAAACTTGAACGCACATTTGTTCTAGTTGCCACAAGGTCCGTATAGTAAATAACTCTGGATGCAGGCTATACATTACCCAACACAATATTGCGTTCATTCTGTCAAAGAATAAACTCCCATAAGATATGATGTGCAGATTGTACATATTCGCAGTCAGATGTAGAACATTGACATAAAGGCGAGACAAAGCTTGAAGGAAATAAGTTAATTTACTCTTAAAGTTACCATATCCTGTGAGCAATTGGGCAACACAGTGATCCACCTCCAGCCGTCTTGGCCAGCCTATCACGATGGATGGAAAGAATCGGTGGAGGTGTCGGCCCTTGCTGGCATTATCACACCTACATTACCATTCGGATAAAACTTCTTCCCAGACGTCATTTTGTGGTTTAAATAATCTAGAGATTTTAACACGGTCACTCTGCGTTAAAAAGTCCGCGTTCATGATCTTTCGTGTGGAATAGTACATTCAAGCACGTCGCTGCACTTTGAGATCGACCGGAAGTACGCCAGCAAGTACCGTACCGTGCGTCGTGCCTGGCGCAAATAAAAATTTCGTTACACACTTGTTAATTTTGACAACAACTGAATTTATTCACAGACACAAACTACATGACAGTAACCACAGATATAATACAACATCTTCCGCTTGAATTACATAATCTATACTTAATATTATAAAGAGGAAAGATTTGATTGTTTGTTTGCATTGAATAGGCTCCGAAACTACTGAACCGATTTGAAAAATTCTTTCACTGTTGGGAAGCTACTCTATCCCCGGGTGACATAGGCTATATTATATTTTCAAAGAAATTAGGGATCCTTACTAAAACTCCAATAATGTAACCCAAGGTGTAAAAAAATACCTAAAATATTCTTTACATCGCGTGCGCTGCGAAAACTATTGATGATAGAATAAAATAATGTGCTACGACTTTGCAGAACACATAATTATTTACAAAAAGTGTCGCAACAGCATATGTCTGTGTTCTTTTATTTAAAAAATTTAATTGAAATGGCGCCGCTTGAAAAGGCTCTATATTTGTATCTTGGTATCAATCCTTATCAAAATAAATTACTTCATATTCAAGACTGCTTCAATACCTTTATAATTTATTGGTTTTTGGAAATTCTGCCTCTAAAGAGGGTAAAAAAATGGATGAAAGTTTGTATAATTTTTTTATAGTTTGTAAGTAGGACACATGAAATTTGATTTACGCTCTTGGTTGATAAAAAGAATTCATGTATTTATTGGTTTTTGGAAATTCTACCCCTAAGGGGATACAATAGGGGCTGAAACTTTATGTGAAGATTTACGCTTTTGGTTGATAAAAAGAATTCATGTTGAATTTATTGGTTTTTTGGAAATTCTACCACTAAGGAGGTGAAAAGGTGGAAATTTGTTGGGCTTATAGATTTGAAACTTGGCATAAATACTAACCTAAGTAATAGTAAAGGTTTTCATTATTAGTTTTTACTACTAAAAGACGATTTAGGGGGTTTTAAAGATTTTTGATGAATTCTACTGTACAGGGCTTCTTTTAATAATGTAGGGGACCACTAAGAAGGGGTTTTTGGAAATTCAACCTTTAACGGGATAAAACTAAAAAGCCATCTGTAGGTTAAAACACGGATCACGCGAACGAAGTCGCGGGCGAAGTGCTAGTAATAATAATAAAATAAAAAACTATATATAGGATTTTGCAGTCACAAGCAGCTACGTACTAGCTTAGCAGTACCTACTTAGATCTTGGCTATGCAATCTTTTGCTCAGCAAGTTTCTTAGCCCTAAAAGTGAGCGGTCCAGATGGCGGAATAGGTAGAAGCTCACTCTCCTCACTTGTACCTTCATCTGCACGTGCCTCTTCATTGATTGTGTCAAACACACCGGTTTTAGGTAATTCCGATTTGCATTTATTTAGATGACGACGATTGCGTCTGTTCCTGCCACCAGCCTTTGTTTGCACAACATATGATTGAGGAGTACAAGCATGACTCACAACTTTTGTTCTATGTCCTAACTTCCCCTCTAGACAAATAACGTTTTATTTATTTATTATAAGGTACACAAACAGCATTACATACAAAACAGTTTGTTGTAAAAAAATAAAAAATAAAGGTGCTGGTATGTATGCCTATTACAGGTATACGCAGCTTACACCATATGGTCAGAAACAGAAAATTATTTAAACTTTCAAAATATAAATATTAATCTAAAGTTAAAAAAGATAAAAACATAGTAAAAATAAAACATACAAAATGAAAAACAGACAGAATAAAAAATAGAAATAGGATGTATATGTTCGTAATTAGCCTAAGTTGAAGGATTTGCGCACTCCACACTCACCGCACACCTCCGAGACTGCTCTTATAAACTTATTGAGTGAAACACCGTGTAAGTCAGTATCTGGAGTTGTAAAAAAAAAAAAAGGAAAAAAATAATTGTGGGTAGTCAAAACACAAACACCAAAATTTTATCTCTTCATTTAAAAAAATTAATTAAAATAGTAATAGTCAAGAATTTTATATATTAATGATAAATATTAAGAGTTAATCATCACTACCTGCCAGTGAAGTGTTATCAGCTCCAAAACATAACATTTATTTTTACAACCACACCATGGAAGCTATAAACCGCACAATCATGGATATGAGCAATCTATTCAGTCTCAGAATGGCTGAATTTGAAAAGGAGTTGCTAAAGTCTCCGTGCACCACACCAATAACCACCTCAGGATTGGCGGCAGAGTTTTCATCATTCCGTACGTTTATTGTTCAGGCGCTTGGCTCTCTCCAGCAGCAAGCTGCCATGCTAGCGCAGAGCCTGGACAACATGGAGACGCGTGGGCGGCGTAAAATTCTGTTGTTGCACGGAGTGTCGGAGCAACAAGATTAGGACACTGCACAGGTTGTGGCCCAAGTTGTCACACAACGTCTGAAGCTTGACTTGTCTGTTTCCGGCATCAAGAGGTGTCACAGGATGGGGCGCAGCGCATCTAACAAACCAAGACCAATCCTCTTCAAACTCCATGATGTGGTTCTCCGGGATAAATTCTGGTTTATCAAAATCAAGCTGAAGGGGTCCGGTATAACTTTGTCGGATTTTCTCACGAAAACCCGGCATAACGTCTTCATGGCAGCACGGAGCAAATTTGGCGTGAACCATTGCTGGACCACAGAAGGCACTGTGATTGTGCTTGACGCCAAGGGATCACGACACCGAGTGACTTCCACTGCCGACCTCAACAACAGCTCTCTGGACAGGCGGAGCCGGGCGTTGCTCAACCAGTCGCAACAGGAAAGGTCACCACAACAAAAACTAAGCGTACTGTGGCCAGAAAGTGAAGTTCGTATTTCGTTTTATCCTTTTTGTGGTCCAGGTATTTGTTTGTGCATTGTGTTTGTCAGTAGGTAGGTATAATTAACTTTATTTTTCAAAACTTCTCATTCTCACACCTTTTCTTATTTAATTTCTCTTTTGTTTGTGTACCTGTTTTTGATGCTGGATCGATTTCTAACATGTCATGTCATTATGTTATGTCACTGTCACAATTTGACAGCTCACTGCTTATGTTTGTTGCGTTCCATATCACTGTATTGATGATGCCGTTCTGAAGTGATGCGCTTGCATGCATTTGGCAATTGATTTTTATCTAAATGGATAGATTAGGTTTGATAGTAGACTTGTGTGTAGGTGCTTTGTTTTATGCCTGGACTGCAAAATCATATTTAATTTTAAAGTTTTGTTGTTTTAATTTTTTTATTTTTATTTACTTTTGTAACACAAGAGTAAAAAAAAATAAAAAAAAATTACAGCACAACTGGCAGGTGGACAGTAAATGTTTTTTATTTTATTTTAATCGCGTTGTATAATATTGTTTAAGTTTAAGTATTTATTTATATTTTTATATTTATGCTCAGCCTTGAAAGTAGCAGTGATACTGATACTTATTATTCGTTGGATAGTGATGATGAAAGCTTCATAAGTGTTCCATCTTTAGCTGACACTCTTGTTTCACTGTTTTCCGATGTCTCCAGGAACTTTAATGTAGTCCACATAAAAGCCCAGAGTATTCCGGCTCACTTCTCCGATTTGCTGGCAACCTTTGACTGTATGAATATTCATGCAATTCTTGTTTCTGAATCATGGTTGAAACCTTGTCTTCCCTCTTCCTCCTACTCTCTTCCAGGTTTTAAGCTTATCAGGAATGATCGCGCAGTCGGTGGTGGTGGCGGGCTGGCCATTTATCTTCGTAATTTCATTCCATTTTCTATTGTTAACATGTCCACTCAGCCACCCCCGCCGAGCGGCGGTGAACATCTTTTCCTGGAAGTTGAACTGCATCATTCCAAGATTCTCCTTGGGGTATATTACTGCCCTTCTCTTCGGATATTTTTTTTTCTTCTTTTGAGCATATTTTAGAAGCTTTAATTCCCTCTTACAGTCATAGTATCATAATGGGCGACTTTAATACATGTCTCCTTAAAAATGATTCCCGCTCTTTTTCTCTTCGTCATGTTATTGAATCTGCCAATCTTTCTATTCTTGATCATGGTGTGGCACCGTTTCCCTAACTCTGTGCCCTCGCTTCTTGACCTTATTGTTGTTTCATCCTTCGATCATGTCGCTAAACATGGTCAATGTTCAGCTGACGCCTTTTCTTGTCATGATCTGATTTACACTTCTTACAAAATTCGATCTCCTAAGCATAAGTTTAAAACTCTTCTGCTTCGCAATTTTGATGGCATGGACATTGATCGTCTTCAGGAGGATGCCAGCAACATTGACTGGACGCCACTGGTTACATCCTCGTCCGTCGATGAACAAGTTGAAATCTTGTCTGCTACCCTCATTCAGCTTTACGACATACATGCACCTATTCGAACCGTGAGAGTAAAACATCTTCCATCGCCATGGCTGACTGACGAAATTAAACTTTTACTCAGCAAAAAAGCAGCTGCGAAGTTTAGGTTTAAAATTCGGCCCAATGACGTCAACAGAGAAAAATACATCCTAATTAGAAATCAATGCAACAAGGTGTGTAGGAACGATCAACGCCAACATATTCATATTCCAGTTCAAAACGGTGATCCAGCTAAGGTCTGGAAATTTCTTAAATCATTAGGTATCGGAAAAAAGTCTCATGACATGATTCTTAAAGACTTGGACTTCAACTTACTAAACAATCATTTTTCTACTTCACCCTTATTGGATCGGGCTACCAAAGCTACTACGCTTAGTTATCTTTCAAACCTTCCGATACCGGATTATTCCCCTTTTGTCATAAGTCAATTCACTGCTTGTGATGTTAAAAAGAGTATTGTATCGATTACATCCAACGCTGTTGGTAGTGACTGTGTCAGCCGTAAGATGATCATACCAATCCTTGAAAACATTCTTCCTGTCATCCTTTACATTCTTCCTGTCATCCTTTACATCCTCAACTTCTCTGTTTCTAGTGGTGTCTTCCCACAAGCCTGGAAAGATGCCCAAATTATTCCTTTACCCAAAAATACAAATCCTGCATCTTTCTCGGACTATCGTCCCATTTCTATTCTTCCTTTCCTATCCAAAGTACTTGAAAAGCTTGTTCACCATCAGGTCAGCACGTTCCTTTCCAAGCACAATCTGTTAAATCCTTTCCAATCTGGTTTCCGACGTGGACACAGCACTACCTCAGCACTTGTACACATCATGGACGATATTAGGTCAGGCATGGAGATGGGGAAGTTAACGGTACTTGCTCTGCTTGACTTCAGCAATGCCTTCAATACCGTTGACTTCGACATTTTGCTTGGGGTTCTACGCTCTTTTAACATATCTCCTCCGGTAATTGACTGGTTTCATAGTTACTTGTTTAGCAGCCGGCAGCGCATTTGCACTGATGAGTCTTTCTCTTCTTGGTGTCACACCTCTGCCGGTGTGCCGCAGGGTGGCGTTTTATCTCCTCTTCTCTTCGCACTCTTTATTAATGCTATCACTCAACGACTTTCTTCTTTCTACCACCTGTATGCTGATGATCTCCAAATTTATACCCAATCCTCTCTCGGAGAGTTAACTGTTGCCATTGAGACAATTAATAAAGACCTGGCTCGAATAGGTGATTGGAGCACTGAGTTCGGGCTTAAGATCAATCCAACGAAGACACAAGTTACAGTTGTTGGTAGTTCCCGGACTGTCTCTAGGATCGACTGGTCGACACTTCCCCAGGTTTCTTTCAATAATACCATTATCCCTATAAATCATATTGTGAAGAACTTGGGGATTTATATCGACAGTACTCTATCCTGGACCAACCAACTGCAGGAAGTCAGTCGAAAACTGTTTGCATCTGCGGGTTCCCTGAGACGACTTCGTAATTTTCTTCCCATCACCACTAAAATTGCGATAGCACAATCTCTTCTTCTCCCTATCCTGGACTATGCTGATGCCAGCTATCTTGATCTCACCCAAGACCAATTGGACAAGCTTGAGCGACTTCAAAATCTCTGTATCAGATTCATATTTGGCTTGCGCAAGTATGATCACGTTTCTGAATTTCGTACTAAGCTCAAATGGCTTCCTATTCGCCTTCGCCGGAATGCCCACATACTTTCTTTGCTTCATAACGTCCTATTTAATCCTTTTACTCCTTTTTATCTCAAAGAACGCTTTCAGTTCCTTTGTGACACCCATTATAGGTCCTTGAGATCATCGGAGAATCTAAAATTAAGTATTCGTATGCATTCCACTTCCTTTTTTGACAAATCTTTTACGATTCAAGCGGCTCGGTTGTGGAATGTATTACCAATCAAAATAAGACGTGCTCAAACACTGCCAATGTTTAAGAAAATGGTAAAAGAGCATTACCTGTCACTATAATTTTTATTCTTCTGCTTTCTCTGTTATATATTTGATATGTATTAGTATATTATATATAGTATTGTATGTATGTATTTTATGTTATTATGTCTAAGTAATATTATTTAAGTTTGTAATTTTGTACACTGACAGCCCTAAATTCTTCTCCTAACGTACAGTCCATCCAAAGGTTGTTGATTGATTGCCCTGTACGATAAGACCGCCCATTGTACACATGTTTTTGTGAATGTTTGTCCTTTATTTATTTTTTTGTGGTGTACAATAAAGTATATAATAAATAAATAAAACTATTATAGTTTCTACACATGCGGAGAAGTGGAGCGTTGAGGCCTAGGTTGGTTTTGCGGAATGAAATATGGAGTAATTTTGTGATGGGATGTCTGGGTAGTTTTGAAGGGACTGAATATTGGATACATTCTACTAAATCACTGCACTTAATAAACCCGTTTGCTACTTTGTAAAGGAAAATTAGATTACGCGTACGGCGACGGTCACGCAGTCTTTATTTTGAAAAAGTGTAGGCGCTGTACATACGGACAGCGATGACTAATTCCCCTTGATATAAATGCAAGGTGTTTAGTGAAAGCTCTTTGAATTTTTTTAAGTCTGTGCGAATGAACAGCGTAGAGTGGGTTCCAGGCGACACTGGCGTATTCCAACCGACTTCGCACTAGATTGGTAAAGAAAACTACTTTTGTATTTGGTTGTTGGAAGCCTCTTGTGTTGCGTTTAATAAAACCCAGCATCTGCGCAGACTTCTTTACGACGTCGTTAATGTGTGACTTGAAGGTGAGCCCATCATCCACCAAAACCCCTAGATCCCGGTTTTCTCCTACCTTTGACAACGAGGTGTCGCATAGTGTGTTGTCACCCTTATTTAGCGCAGGCAGAGTTTAACAATGTTTATCGTAATAAATTTTTGCACAATGTTGTTCGTTCAACATCGCCTGAAATTCAGATGGGTCGATAGGTTTAGGTTTGAGAATGTTGGGATGAACAGGTAGCTGGCAACGAAGCCTTTGACCCATCAAAAGTTGTGCTGGAGATCTCAAACCATCCCTGGGCGTTTTTCGGAAATTTAAAAGTGCAAGACAAAACTCACCGTTACTTTCTATTGATTTCTTCAATATTTTTTTAACGGTTGAACCGTGCGCTCGCTTTTACCGTTAGACTGTGCATAATTAGGTGAGGATGTCACGTGATTGAAACTCCACACATTAGCAAAACTTTTTAATTCGCGGCAAGAGTACTGAGTACCGTTATCGCTTATCAGTAAGCTCGGAATGCCATGTCGTGAAAAAATGCCTTCATCTATTGTATAACTTCTATTAGACGTTATTTTATTTAACTTACAAACTTCAGTAAAGTTAAAATAATAGCCAACCAAAATAAGATAATACACTGCCGAGCAATGAAAAAGTTCCACCCATAAAATGCCGACAAACACCTTAATATCCCCTAAGACATAGAACCTAGCTTCATAAATTAAAAAGTATAATGAAAACTATTTTATTATGAAAACTTAAACTCTTTTAAATACTGGTATTTTTGAAGCCATGGATAAAAAAGTAGAAAAACAAAAATTTGGGGTTTGAAAATTTCGGAATACATTTGTTTCGTTTTTTGTTTTGCTTTTGATTTCATCCTTGTTTTCGCCGTTGTGAAAGAATTCTTAAATTGTAAAGTCTTACGGCTCTCGTACCCATAAATCATGCCTCTATCACCCGAGGATTGTACGAGAATCATCACTATGGTGGAATTGGGGACCAGCCAAAGAAATACGGCCAGAATAATGGGCGTGACACATACTACTGTCCGAAGAGTGATCCAAAGGTGACTGGATTAAACCTGAGAAGACCAGGTACTGGTAAGCCAAGGTGCACAACAGTCCGAGAAGATCGTTTCATTGCGGCAGCCATGTTAAGAAATCGACATAAGACGGGGGTTGCGGTTCAACAACAACTTCTGCAAGTTCGAAGGTAGCCAATAAGCGAGTGGACAGTCAGGAGACAGCCAACAGGCTACATGATCTGGCTGCATCATACCTGTTTTTTTATAACGGATTGAATTGACGAGAAATAAATCGAATATTGTTTGCATTTTGCGCAAAAAAGCGAGATACGTCCACCAAGCAGCGCCGCAAAGCGGTAACTGGCGAATTACACTGGATGGAAAGAGAAGCACGATGGAATTTGTATAGATTTTTTATAAAATATTATAATATGAATTACTACAAAAAATAATGAATTAAACTGCAAAATATTGGCAAAGAAGTTTTGCGTCCTGTTAAGATACGTTATTGTTCTTAATTGTACGAATGGACGTTGGTCAGTACTACTGGAAAAAAAAAGGTCACGGTAAGAAGTTACTTTGCCGTTCAATTGTACCAAGGTTTTTGTGTTTATACGGGTTACGGCCGCAAAATATTTTTCTGAAATATGATTAAGATTAACATGTTTTTTTTCCGCTGCCACATCTTCAATAGATTTGGCAAAAAAAATGTTTTAAAGGAAGCCTATTTTCGGTATTCTGCCCTTAATGGTTAAGCAGTAGTAGATCTCATACTAAAACAGCAACGCGCCATGCCATGCGCATCGGAAAGGCTGGTTTCAGAGAGCAGAATTTACTGAAATCAAATTGGCTTTCTGTAGATGTATCAATCGATTTGTCATTCTTATTAAAAATATAATATTTTATTGCCAGCTCGTCTGCCTAGAGCCGCTACGATGAGAGCAGTAATATTGCTGATCGCAGTCACCACTGCTGCGGCCGATCTCTCCGGCACGATTGAGCCAGTCCCCACAGTGCTGGAGGACGCTACTCCTACAGACGTGTTGCTGTACCTCATTGAAGTAGTGCTTACGTCATATATGGATACTGAAGTCAACAGACAAGGAGAACTTATTTCAAGGAAAGTTAAACAGTGTCCTGGTAATATGCACACACTTCCAAACGGAGACTGTGCGTCTACAACAACTACCATGAATCCCGAAGATAAAATATTATAATACTATCTTGATCAACATAGGTTAGGCGCAGGTACAATCTGAAATTAAAATTTGTGTCTTGTCTTGGTAATATCCACCACTATGAGTCCCGAAGAAATAAAAACTAAATTGATAAGTCGTAATTGTAATGAGCTAATTTCAATCCATCGCTCAGTTTTTCTCAGTTCAAAGCTGATATACTGGTAATATGTTAAGATATCAAAATGGAGTTAAAAAGTTAAGATATCGAAATTTTAGGCGAAATATTGAATAAGTACTCAACAACCTGCATAGGCTTTTTCCAACCTTGTTAGGTTTTGCTTCCAGTCTAACCGGGTTACCTGACCTCCAAAGCCCAGAAACTTGGTAACACGATACCCCTTTGCAAGACTGGTGTCAGAGTTTCTGGTTTCTGACTATCCGTAACGACTGTCAGAGATATACAAAGGACAGCCAAGAGCTAACGTGCTTTTCGTGGAACGGAGGTGTTGCGATTTGTAAGTATGGTCACCCACGGATCGATCTCGGCCAGTATTGCTCAACCTTGAAGCCTTGACCCGTGCGGCTGTTATTATTTTGCCACGAGTTCTTCAAAAATTGAATAAATACTTATTGTGAGTATAAACGATCGAATAATAATAAATGGTTGATGTTCGATGAATATTGTAATTACAATAGCTGAAATTGTTCACTGTTTTAATAATTTTTAACAGTCACTTTGTGTTTTTCTGTTTGTGCGCTTCATTTTTTACTTCACAATGGATTTGATGCGATTTTTTTGAGATTTTAAATTTGAAGGTTTTATTATATGAAAGATAGATTACTTTTAGTGCGATAGGATAATCATAATTATTACTATGTTAAAGATTAATTTCACAATGGATTTGATGAGATTTTTTAGACAAATTGAATTTTAATGTTTTGGTGTATGTAAGATAGATGACTTTTAGCAAGATATAATAATTATAATTATTACAATTATGTATTATAGAAGGCAATAAAGATATTTTGTATTTTACGTTTATCACTTTTAATCATAATAATGTTAGATGTTCTAAAACTGAAACCTAATTTTAAAAATATCACTTCATAATATTATTACGTCAATAAGTTATAATAATTTAGGTTATAATGGCAATAAACCTTTTTTTTGTTTATCAAAATTGTGTTTCTTTATTTATTTTTATTTATTTATTTATGTACACACAAAACACTTTAAAGGGACAGTACATATCAAGACAGAATAGCACAAAGGTGCTGCTTATTTCTAAAGAAATTTCTTCCAGCAGACCTACGACAGGAAAATTAAATAAGAAACATAGACACAGTGTGACTTTATTCTATAGTTATATATTCTGCTCCCTGTGAGGTTAATTTGTGCCTAATTAGGCACAGTTTCCTCACGATGTTACTCTTCGTTTTGAGAGCAGAGGTGATGCAATAATTGGGGGCGTTGTTTGGCCATCACTGGTCAATCACCTACCATGATTACTAGACAATAAAATAACTCTTCAGCATAGAAATATAAAATATCTATGCTATTCAGGAATAACATGTATTTTATATTTCTATGGGAATAACACAAATAACATTATTAAAATCATCAAACCCAAATAAATCCAGCCACAGTTTTCCTTTACAATGAGGAAACTCTCATTAATCAAGTGTTTTCCTCTCAAATAAATCTGATATCCCGTAAATATCACATATTTGAATTCATTGGACAATTTGACTTTCCTTTTTATATAACTCTGACTCCATGAGTACCACCTCATTATGCCAGCACACGCTGGCGAACCTCAAATATCAATCCTTCACAACTAACGTAGGGACAGACATACATCTACGAGTATATGAAGTGTTAGTAGATATATGTATCTACTTGTCTGTTTTTCTTTGGCTTGAAATACTCTCTGTGTTGTGTTATGATAACATTGGAAAATAACTGAGAATGTTTTCAGTAGGAAAGTTGGATTTTGTATGTGGAATTTCTCAGTCGTAGCCAAGAGTCTGGATTTGTTGCTGGTAGATGGGATAAGGCTCGTCCCTTGTGAGATGGGAATTAAAATATCTGTGACTAATCTTCGGTAAATAAAGATTTTATGTTCATATATTTGTTATTTTTGTACTCAATATGCGCATTACAGTGGGTGCCGAGTGGTAACAGCCCGACTCACGTGTCGTAGGTCGTGGGTTCAAACCCAGGCAGGCGCTTTACTTTGTGTTAATTATTTAATTACCACTGCTCTAAAACTGGTGAAGAAAAACATCGTGAGGAAACCGGCATCTCTCAGAACCAAACATTCGAAGACATGTGGCAGTCATCGCATTGGGCTCGCGTGGTGGATTAAAGCCCATTTCCTCTCATAGAGAGGAGCCCTGTGTCCCAGTAGTGGGAACATAAAAAGGCGGATGATGATGATGATGTACTCAATATGAACTTTTAGACCACTAAAAGCATCTCGGTCATATGATTAAGATTTTATTTATATTCGTTTAACGTGGGTATTTATTCTCTCAAGAAAACAAAAAAAAAAAACGCCAGAAATTCATGTCCTACAAAAAAATTAAAGAAATTCATTAGCAAACAAGATCTCATCCTAACCCCAGCCTTGAGCATTCTAAGCCTGAATTGTACATATATGTTGTAAGCAGAAAGCTCAAAATTATTTATAGCAAGTCTGTTAGGATTCAGTACTGAAGCCTAGATTCAAAACAAAAAAACAGAAAATGTCCTCTATAGAGGACATTTTCTTGTTTTATTTACTTGGCTTAGTATTTTGTTTTGATTACGAATGTGGATGGATTTTATGTACGAGTAAGATGGCTAGTGCATGGGTGACTGGACGATGACTAAAAGAAAAGTATTTAAAAAAATCACGAGAAATAAATCTCCGCAAAACTCACAGCACATCAATCACAAAACCTGCCATCGATAAAAAATGGCGGCCTCTAGGTACAGTGACTTGGCACTTGCATCAGTTATCTCTGGAAACGTTTCACACTTGTCACCCCAATTCATGTCGACTATTTCCTTGAGAGATATGGTATAGGCAAGCACAGAATTGTTAAAGACTGAATGATTCTTTCTTTATTCTTTATTGTATACCAAGACATTACATTTAAACAAATTGCATGTACAAAGGCGAGCTTAACTCCAAATGCAATGATGACTGAAGAATGTGGCGTTTTTTTTTAATCTATCTAAACATTTAAAAGAGTAAAAGGACTGACTGACTGACTGACTCACTGACCATCAAGGCACAGCCCAAACGGCTGAAGTAGCAAGGGGTTGGAACTATCAAAAGTATCTGGCTAGTGAGGAAACATCATCTACTTATTACCCAAGTATTATATATAAAAAACAGTTTTTATACTATAACGTAAGTAAAATTATAATTTCATGAACATTAAGGGTGTCTGGCAAGGGGTTGCAACGATGTTAAGTTTCCGGCAATGAATAACGTGATTTTTAATAATATTCTGAAGGTAATACCGAAAAATCGCACTTTATTATTTTTTGTATTTAGATCGGTATTTTACACACCTTTAGTACCGTTTACCTGCCAAAGCCACTGTAATCCAAACTCCATAATGGGCCATCGTTCTTACCTGTGTTGGGAGCATGCGCTGACAAACTTTCAGCTTTTATAAAATAACGTAGGTTTGGGGTTCACAGGCTCTTGCTCTAATAGTCAGTAATATAGGCAAAGCTTTGCTACTTTGGGTTGCATTATTGCAATTTTCATAAGCATTTTTTTTTAATAATTCATAGCCTATGTCACTCGAGAATAATGTAGCTTTCTATTGGTGAAAGAATTTTTTAAATCGGTCCAGCAGTTTCGGCGCCTATTCGGTACAAACAAAGAAACAAAAAAATCTTTCCTCTGTATAATATTAGTATAGATTAAGAAAGTAAGGAAAATATCCGCTTGCAAAGGCGCAGCTAAAAGTGAGGTTAAGTCTGCTCAACAACGCGGAGTCAGAGTTAATAATTGCTCTACTGGTAAAGCAAGGCAGGTCTGAACTCAAATAACAGCATGATTAAACTGGAAGCAACCAGTAACTGGAACCATTCTAAAGATCGTAGCTCATTATACGAACCCGCTCCAACACCGCCTCAAACGGAGATGACTGCTCGCTTTCCATACGCTGACAGCTAGCAGGTAACCGGCTGTCCACGCGCTTACAGCTACAAGTCAAATGTTTGTCCACGCACCGACCGCTTTCACCTGCCTTTTTCAACAAGCTAGCAACACATGAGTTTATCTACTCATGTGCTAGCAACGTGCTCCAAGCGAGCAGTCTGAGTACGTATATCGCGCGGGCCACCCGCTTGAAGCGCTTGGTAAGCATGCGGTTAGCGAGATGTCAACTATCAAGTGGTACGATGGCGGTAAGCTCGCTAAATATAAAACTTAACTGACAAAACCTTTCAGAAACCAAGTTTGACACACAAAAGACAAGGTTTTACAAGGTCCCCAAATCGAGACTTAATTAACACGTCATAAACAATCTATAGTGTCTTTCCATTTTCTTTTAATAGAAATACTTATAAGTACTCTTCGAATGGCATTAGTTAATTTATCTGGTAATTTGATTTATCTCGCCAAATCTCTTATTTTTCTTCCACTTCGCTCTTTTCCAGCGGCTTTGGGCGAATTAAAGTCGAAAATGTCACGTAAACCATTACAGAGATAAAAAAATCTAAAATTGCTGTCATAGTCTTGCCTTCTAAATCCGTTCTGCCGTTGAGGCGTGTTTACCAAACCCGAAAATAAGACCACATTTTTTCACATTTGTAACATACCAGCTTCTTCCAGTACAATGCCGGGATAAAAAGTATCCTCTGTCCATTTCCGAGATCCAATCTTTTTTAGGGGTAGGAAGTGTACAAATTTGATAATTATAAATGGAGCGAATTCGCCAAAACTCACAAATCTTCATTAAAAAGCGATTACATAAAGATTTATTATTATTTTATTTATTCTACGCTGTTCCGCTTTTGTAGTAAGATGCCAAGGAGCGTCAATAATGAGAACTAATGGATGAACTACTTTCCATAGTAAAAACCTTCTGAGGTTTTCACTAGGGAAAGTATTTGCTGTTCCTTAGACCCATATTCTAAGTCCAGGCAACTTCCTGCACTCCAATCGCTTCAGTCACCATGACAGCGGTTATGGACAAAACCCTCGATTCATAAAAATAAATAACAAGCTATAACTGACAATTTAATTGAGTCGAGTAGCGGAAAATACTCAGAATGTAAGAGTTAGTCTTTTTTTGCTCATAATTACCCAAACGAAGCACGACAAAATCTGTTTATCACTAACTTCAATCTTAATTATTTACACAACAAATTCTCCTACAAAATATACCGTTACAAAAACATCTTGAAGGGACACAACTCACGCTTGACGATTTTATTTATAATTGGGTATTCACTCATTAGAGCACAATATGGACCTTTCGTGAACGAGGATAAGCTTCGTACAATAGTAGGATTCCTTCTTTTTTCCTGAAAAAAGAAAACTTTTCAAATAAAACTTACTATTACGAGTGGGTTGTTGAGCTACGAATCTGTATAGGAAATTGAGAACTTATATGTACCATAATGTTTGAATTTAAGATGAATAAGAACTCCTTGCCAACTGTACGTTGACAGTAAGCGGACTGCGTAGTCAGTTGGCAGTTTCGATATAGTTATGTCACATCACACATCACATCATCAGCCTATTAATATTCCCACTTCTGGGACACAGGCCTCCTCTCTGTGAAAGGGAATGGGCCGTAATCCACCATGCGGGCCCAATGCGGGTTGGTGGTAGTCACATGTCTTCGAATCTTTGGTTCTAGGACAGGCCTGTTTCCTCACGATGTTTTCCTTCACCGTTTTTGAAAGCAATGGTGATGAAATAATTTACACAAAGTAAAGCGTCTGCCTGGGTTAGAACCCACGACCTGCAAATTGTAAGTCGCGGCCGATACCGTAGTGCTGTTCTGTGGAAAAGCTAGTTCTTATGCAGCGTGTCTGTTTAGAGCCTTAGCAATGACCTGAGGCGATAGCTCAGCATCAAGAGGTTCAAAACATGCGCTACTGGAACGTCACGACCGACTTTATCGCTATAGAATGTTACTTTGCCCAGGCCCTTTTTTTTGTGTGGGTCCCGTGAGCATGTTACAAAGTTCGTATTACAATATGCTCCAAACAGCATATGACAGTGTTTTATGTGAAGTTATAAACAGTTCATAACGCACAGATAAACGATGTTGTTATACACAAATAAAAACTAAATTTGATCACGTAAATAAGTTCATCACTTAATAAAGCAATCCATTTGCCAATAAGTAGGTATCGCATTATACTTATTCCATAATTCGATTAAATTTCGTTCAATCAAACGTTCAATTAACCCGATATTTGTGAACACTTTTATCGCTCTTAATGTAATGTTTTTCGATAGTTATCACTTTACTGGCTGTTGCCCGTGGCTTCACTTGCGTTGTAGAGAAACTATAACGTGATATCCTCAACATGAATATTGTTAAGAGTATGTTTCATGCCAAATATTATTCAAATCAGATCAGCTTTAAAAATGTGATGAAGTATCAAACAATCATATAGTTCCATTCATTCAGTTCATTTAGTTCAGACCTTAACGACAAACCATTCACTCTTAAGCTACAACTCAAAAATATTCAATCAATTTTGACAGCAGGCTACTCAAGCATTTTCGCACATCCCATTCCCCACACGGTATAAGATAATAGTCGCCTCGTATCGTGTGGGGTTGAAAAGGGTACTCGGCTGCGCCAAAACGCCCCTGATAGGACCTGAATGTATTTCACAAGATATATTGCCTTTATTTCCCCCGTTTTTATTATTTCACCCTCTCAAACATATGTTTGACTTTCATTGCAATTTACTTACTTGAATCTTTCTTTTATTACAAGTTGAAGTTTTTGGTGAATGACCGGAATGAATGAAAAGTGTATAGCTAAGATAGACGCGTTGAAAGATGGAAGGGTTCGTGTCTCTCTGAATGGTTGAACGGAACAGATTCGGTGTATGTTTTTAGATATCTGTGGTTTCTTATTCCTTTTTGTGAATGTAGGTAAAATCAAGAGCTATATATTTTATTTCAGTTAAACCATTTAAAGGTTCTTTTTGAATTGTCAAACAAATGATGAATCTAGTTGCACATTCGCAAGCATCAGAAGAATTCTATGAAGAAGAATGTGCAAATACACACACTCAGACGTGTGTACAGACACTCTTTTCCATAAGTTTTCATTACAAGTATTTGGTTACATCATTCTAGTTGGAAAAATAAATTTTTAAGAGGACGATGTAAAAAGATGTGCAGGCCCAGCCCAGCTGTATTCTTCTATTAGCCTCCTTCTCAATGTTATTCTTACCAAACTGCAGAGTTTGCCCGAGGTAAACGTATTCTCGAAGTACTTTGAGAGCACCACCATTGACCACAATAGAACCCGTGTCGTATTGCTTATTGTTTATAGCATAGCAGATAGCGTAATAATTTTATTTATACCCTAATTAATGTTGACCGGACCGTTATGGTTTAAAGATTGGTTTGTGTCAAATTTGAAAAGAATCTGTTTAGTAGTTTCGGCGCCAATTGAAAACATTGCGCAGACAAAGAAACAAAAGTAAAAAAAAAAAACTTTTTTTACATATATTATCCTTTTTAAATATAAAATAGTAAAAGCTAAGCTTTTTTTTTAAATATTGAATATAATGTATTGGCGTCTATACGTCGTATTTGTGATATGTAGTTATTTTACTCATAGATAATTGTCTTACATAACATACTGAGGTACCCCAATGTAGACATTAAATCCCGACAAATTGATACCGTTTAGATCTTAATGCTATCTATGGTTCAAGATTTTGCTAACTTTATTGCTGTTTTGCTTAGTCCGTAATGTTCAAGTTTCAGGATAATGTTTCTTGATGTATTCAATCAAACGCCTTAAACTGTGTGGGTAAAATACCTATATATTAATTGTGGTTTTTAATAAGTCACACTAGTGTCAAGTTAGGCTTAGCAAAATTTTAGTACAAAACCCTCAAAAATTGCATTTTACACTTAAATCGTCTGAAGATGTCAGTGGCTAATGTTGGTTCAACACAAAATTACATCACGCATATATTCAATTAAAACAAAATTAAATTCAAACAGGTAAAGTCTTCTGTTTGATCATCACGATGTTTACATGTCAATTTCCATCAATTTCATTGTCTGTGAAGTTTTACTAATCAAATTACCTTGTATATTTCATTTCCAGCTCGTCTGCCTAGAGCTGCTACGATGAGAGTAGTAATATTGCTGATCGCACTCACCACTGCTGCGGCCGAGCTCTCCAGCACGAGTGAGCCAGTCCCCACGATACTGGAGGACGCTACTCCTGCAGAGGTGTTGCTGTACCTCATTGACGTAGTGCTTACGTCACACTTCAGTACTGAAGTCAATGAGCAAGGGGCAGTTATGCCTACGAAATTTGTGCGCTGTGCTGATGATATGCACAAAATAAAGGGTAATTGCGCTCCTGCAACAACTACAATGAACCCTACACTAATAAAAGAATTATTCGGTGATTCTGATTACTAGTTATTTTCTACTTCTCCTTAAATCTTTATAAATTATAGCGTAAAGTTTTATCAAAATTCGTTCAGTAGTTTTTACATGAAAGACTAACAAACATACCTTTGAAAATTTTAACTTTTACAGTATTAGTAGGATAGAATAAATAGTTAGGCGAACAATCTTATTTAACATTTAACTATTAGCGTTAGAAGACAGAAACATTCACTATTAAAGCGGCACTTTTTTTTAACTCGATGTGCTTCTTCTAAGACCGCGTTTTTGAAAAGTATATTTTTTAAAATTTTTATACGCACATTCTATTTAGAATGAGTTTTTAAGTCAAACTGTGTTATTTTATGTAATAAATTATTAATTGCATACATACATTATTTCATTTCATTAAAGTAAAATAACTGAAAACTGCATCAAAATCGGACTAGTAGTTTTGGAGAAAAATGGCAACATGGATTTGCACAAACAAACATCCTCTCACCCCAAACGCATATACCGTCTCCGTTCCGTCGTGGGTAATTAGTAAAAAAGTAAAAATAATAATAAAAACAATCTTCATGTGCCTTGATTACAATTAATTGGACAATATCAAATTAAACTTTCAAAATTTACTATAAAATCATAAATTATTCAATAAAATTTGAAAATTTAATCAAGAAGAAACAAATTAAAATCAAGCATTAAATCATTAATCATTAGATTATGGCATTACATTTGATTATTAAAATATTGAGAATTGGTCGGTACCTACTCTCAGCGGCGTAAACGATCTACTAAAACCGCCAGGCACCGTTAGGTATGCAGACGACAGCTTTGTTGCTGAGAGATACTTATCAAACGCACGGGCTACTGAGCTTCAGGCCCGGTCTCTCCAAGAGGCCTTGGTGGAACGTTTGAACTTGTCCTTGGAGGCAGTCTGCAAATCGGGCGATACCAATCTGGTCAAGTTCAATGCCGCTAAAACACAGGCGTGCCTTTTCTCCGCTAAAAAGAGCCAATTTCACCACGCTCCATCTTCCCGAGGTAGATCCGTGCCGATAACGGACTATATTAAGCTTCATTGCGGTATCTTCTTGCATTGAGGCAAAGGTTCAACTGCCTGCCAAAAAGTTGAGGATCCTTGCGAAGGTGAGACGGTACTTCAAGCCAGAACAGCTGCTAAGTTGTATCAAGTGCAAGTTCGATCTTGCATGTAGTACTGTTTCATCTCTGGGATGGATCTGCCAAATACCAGCTCGGGAATGAGGCACTTGTCGATTCAAAACTCCATATCTTTGGACATTGTCGCCGAGTTGTCAGCTTGAAGGTTTTTTATCGGTTGCGTTTCGGGGTGTGTGCGATGGAATTGAAGGATCTAATTCCACCTAGCCCGTTTCATCATCGGAATACAAGACGTACGGCGATGCGCCATCGGTACATGGTGGACATTCCACCCTTACGAATGGTGCTAAACGTTTTGGAAATACTTTCATTATGTCAACGGCTAAGGAGTGGAATGCCCAGCTGGAGTCTGTGTTTCCCGATAGTGTGCGAAGCGTGCTCCACCGTCGACCACATCATAGCTTACCATCAGATGAAATAGCGGTCAAGCACGAGCCTATCTATAAAACGAAAGCACAGTTTTCTATCAATAACTAATAACCTAATTATGGTGGAATGAATACAAAATTATTAGTGATAACAGTCTCACGGGTCAATTTTCAAAGTTAAGCATCTGTCTAAGTTAAGTTAAGCATTCGTTCGCCGCATTAATGCTTAACTGAACAGGAACCTCACCGGGCGATCCTAAAGTGAACACTTCCCAACAAACCTGCTTTCAATATAATTAATTCGGTTCCGCAAAATTCACCTTAATGCCAACTGACACAAAAACAGTATTTAATATCTTGAAAAACATATCCTCAAATGCACAATGAATTGACGGTATATTGAAAAATATGTTAACTCTTACACTATCACAATCTTTAAATACAATAACCGAGATAGTAAACAGATCACTTAAGTCAAACGTATTTCCTGATTTGTAGTGTAATGCGATAGTGAGGACTCTTCCAAAAAATAATAACCCACAAAGTTACAAAGGTCTTCATCCAATAAGTATTTTACCATGTTTGTCCAAGCTGTTGGAGAGAATAGTGTGTCTGCAGGTCACCGATTTTCTCGAGGAGCATGGTATGCTGCCTGAACTGCAGTCAGGTTTCAGAAAGGGATGCGGAACCGCGACTGCTTTAGCGGACGTCGTGAGTAACCTCCTTGAAGCACGAGACCGTGGTGAGGGTTCTATTATGGTGCTGCTAGACTACTCGCGTGCATTTGACTAAATTAATATCGATTTATTATTGGCCAAATAAACATATTACGGTTTTGACAGCCAGACAACGGGTTGGTTTAAAAGTTACTTAACGAGTAGGTCGCAGCGGGTAGAGTTGCGCAAGAAAGACGGTTCCACGTATCTTCTGCCCCGAAATTAATCACAAGGGGAGTTCCTCAGGGATCGCTGCTCGGGCCGTTACTCTACATACTTTAGAGTGCCGATCTAACTGCATGTATTAAAAACTGCAAGTGCCATGTATAAGCGCATGATACTCAGTTGTATGTCTCGTTCAACACTAGTAACACAGTAGCCGGCGTACGTACCCTAAATGAAGAGCTAGACAGAATCGCGATGTGATCTATGGACAACTCACTTGTATTGAATTTACCTACAACACTATGCCCCGTGCTTGCAACATTTAAAAAAAATTCTACGTTGCTTTTACTTGCAAAATAGGAAAACGAATTGTTATTCAGCCTTAAGAGGTAATAAAAAAAAAACATTATTTAAACTCGCCACTCTAGAACTTTTCAGGTACATGGAGGTGTTGAAATGTTTGTACAAAAACACCACCATGTCAGTCCGTCTTCAGGATCAGACCTCGAAAACAATCCTTCTCCAGCGTAGCGTGAGACAGGGAGACGTCATTTCTCCAAAACTGTTCACTGCTGCGCTGAGGCAAGTTTTCTAGGTTCTGGACTGGAGGGGCCTAGGCATCGACGTTAATGGCGAGTACATCACTCACCTTAAGTTTACCGACGACATAGTGGTCATGGCTGAGACCATGGAGAGCCTCAGTACTCGATGACCTCAGTAGAGCTTCCGAAAGAGTGGGTGTGAAAATGAACATGGACAAAACCATGGTGATGTTGAATGCCCATGTTACACCCACTCCTATCAATGTTGGAGTGGGTGCCTGACTCTAAAATCGAAGTTATGGACGACTATGTCTACCTGGGACAAACGATTCAGTTGGGTAGGGTTAACATCGAGAAAGAGGTCGACCGTCGAATCCGACTCGGCTGGGCAGCGTTCGGGAAGTTGCGCGGTATTTTCTCGTCCAACTTACCACCGTGTCTCAAGACAAAAGTCTATGTCCAGTGTGTGTTGCCAGTGATGACATAAATGGCTCTGAGACGTGGTCGCTTACAATGGGCCACATCAGAAAGCTTACAGTCACTCAAAGGGCAATGGAGAGGGCTATGCTCGGCGTTTCCTTGCGTGATCGGATCAGAAATGTAGAGATCCGTAAGATAATGAGAGTACCGACATAGCCCGAAGAATTGCCAAACTTAAGTGGCAGTGGGCAGGGCATATTGCTCGCAGGATGGATGGCCGATGGGGCAGAAAGGTTCTGGAGTAGCGACCGCGAACCGGAAGACGTTGCGTTGGAAGGCCTCCTACCAGGTGGACCGATGACCTGGTGAAGGTTGCGGGGATTCGCTGGTTGTGGGATGCACGGGACCGGTAAATGTGGCGACGCTTGGGGGAGGCCTATGTCCAGCAGTGGACGTCTTTCGGCTGATATGATGATGATGATGAATGTTTTTCCAAATAAACATTCAATTATTGACAGTGATTTTATTTCCTGTACACATCCCGTGTGATTCGTACCATCCACATAGTTACTTCTCAGTGTACGGCGCTACTGCTCGTACAGCTTGGCAAATTCGTACATGACACTCACTTGGAATTTCATTTTGACCCCATATTCACATTGAGCGACCCCTAAAACCATGAAAATGAGATATTAGGGACTGCCAAACTCTTGCAGTTTTTAAAAAGAGAGTGAAAGAGCATTATCTTTCCATTCCGTCTTAGTTGCATATAATTATGTATTATTATTTAAGTATTTGTGATATTAGTTAGTATTTATTATTGTAATATTTATTTTATTAATATGCATGTATATAAGAGTATATATTATTATCTATACAGTATTCTTCTTTATTGTGAATTGTTTAATATATTTTTTTCTTTTTATTCCCCTCTACACACGTTGTCTACATATATTTTTTCAACTCTCCTCTCGCAGGTATGCTGGAAGAGATTTCGTTAGAAATAAGCATACCTTTGTACCTATTTTCTGTTCCTTCTTCTTGTCTGTGTATTATGTGTGTGTACATTAATGGTTAAATGGTTAATGGTTAAATAAAATGATATCTATGATAAATATTTCAGTACCTTATCTCAGTCGGCGCTATTTTGAATTTTTATTTCGACCCCATATTCGCAATTTCCGAAACCAATACAACAAAATGACACCCATGACGGCAATTTCCGAAATTAAACATGAGTATAATCAGAAAAATCCAGTCCAATCATGGTACTTGTTATAGTAGAAGCTATCAAATTCACAATCTTAACTATCATAAAATTGCTTATGCGACTGGGCTTGAGATTCCTCCTTACAGCTTTCTATAACTCTCTAGATGGTAGACGCGACGATTAAAATTAAAGAAGATAAGGATTTTACCTCTTTAATACATCTATAATATTTTCTTATCTATGGACCTTGATTTCTCTGACATTTAACAAAAATGAAAAAGTAACACATATTTTACAAGAAAATGGTAAAGGTAATGTTTTATTTTTAATTACTACATGTCACCGGTGGTTGGATAAGACAAGCACAATACCGGTCATTGAGACGTAGCGCGCAGAGAGGCTTATGTCAAATTCCAACTCCTCATTTGGCTTTCGTCCCATGTCCAACAATGGACATTTCTCGACGATCATGATGACACATCACGTCTTTATGAGACCCACGGAAGCCTGATGTGCCCAATGATCATGCTCACTTGTAGAGGCTGAGGCAAACTTCCGTAACTACCCTTAAGGAGCCTTATTTAGCCATAACTAGAGAATTGCCTCGGCTTTGCATGAGACAAATTGTTTATCAAAATCTTCCGTATTATATTATCTTCGGTATTTATATTGGTAATAACTGTTTCAAAATCTGTTGCACAGTGTAGAAGTTATGCTAAAGTTAGTGCTATTCCAGACTATAATCTATCTTGTGCCAAAATTCATCCTGATACGTTTTGGCGTGATTGGGTAACAAACATTCATCCATCCATCCAAACTTTCGCATTACAATGTCGACAACGTCTTTAAATAAATACACGCAATGAATACTGTTGCAGTGACAAAACGAGAGATAGTGCGATCGATTGCATGAATTGATAAAAAAGAAGCAATTAAGTGCAGTTTCGTGCGCACGGTTGGCGCAGTGGTTGAGCGATTGACTGCTGCGCTGCGTGTCGCGGGTTCGATTCCGGAACAATTATTTGTATGATCTACAAATAGTTGTTCCGGCTCTGGGTGTTTGTGTATGTGAGTTTATATGTTTGTAAACGCACCCACGGTACAGGAGAATTTCCTAGTGTGGGGCAAAGTTTAAAAAAAAAAAAAAAAAAAGAAACACCAAAAGAACATTACAAGAAAGTGATGCAGTGGGATTATTGATGGAGTACTCGTTTTTGCCAGCGGCTTTACCCGCGGGAGTGTCAAATATAATCTCTTGGAAGAGTACTACCGGGATAAAAAGTATCCTACGTCCTACGATAAATAGTTTATACATCAGAATAATACATTAATTATAAACATCCTAGCTGGCGCCCGCGGCTCCGCCTCCGTGGTTTTAGTACTTTTCCCAATATCTTCATAAATTATATTATTTATCATTTTGCGTAAAAGACAAACAAATATCCATTCATCCTCCCAAACATTCATATTAATAATAGAAGTAGGATTAGTAAGGCGTACTCGATATCAGCTATTGTGAATGCCACTTTTTTTCCAGAAGTTACGTTACATGAAGATGCTCTGGCGATCAAGGCGTCCATTTCATGCCGTCATGTTGGCGCTGACACTAAGCCCAATAATGATCTTCATAGTGGACCGTGCGAAGGTTATTATTGAGGATCTGAGTGAAGCCAACAGGTATCTACTTGATATAACACAAGTCATAGATATAGAACCTATGGCTATCATATGGTTTAGGTGTTTGGGCGATGGTGGTGTGAACACCCATGCCTCGAAAAGCTCGTCAAACTGTAAATCCTGCGCCTGATCTCTTTTGGTTGTGTCGGATTCACATCATTTATCCAGAGAGAGATGAAACAAAGAGTGCACCTGTCTATGCGCACACACTTTGTGCACTATAATATCTCCCGCGCCGATGGCTATTAGTCTCCGCTGAGATTGGCCGCTGTGGCCGAAATACGGTCCGGAGAACTATTGTTTTTCTAGCTCTAATACTATATTTACATCATGACAGATAGAAATAATAAGAAAAATACTAAAAATAGCAAAAATAACTATCGTTTCGGAAGTTGGTGTCTTTGATACCTTTTATTTTTTTTGTCGTTTTGCGACACCGACTTCCGACACGAAAGATATTTTTGTTCTGTTTAGTGTTTTCCTTTGGTAGTCGGTTTATTTTTTGTGAAAGAGTTTTTATTTTTCTCTTTTTAGTTTTGGTACACCACCACTAAAAAGTGAGCACGTTAAAAGTACATAAATATTGATAAAATACCCATAAAACTCAATTTACACATTCTTACAGTTTGTCGTTAAGGTTACACTAGTCGAAAATTCTTCCATACAAACGTAGTCTAGGGATTATTCCACTGTTTGACGATATACGTTCAAAATAAAAAATTATATCAATTTGTCTCATCATTATCTAGCCCTGTATGGAAGCGAAAAAGTAAAAAAAGAAAATATTTGAAAGTTATGAGCGTCGAAAGTTTCACATTTCGACACTAATTTTAACGCATTTTTGGGCGCGAATAAATACTATAAGAAAATGGAAAGTTGCAAAACGGCCTCCATACAGGGATAGATGAGTAGTTCAACAATGGAAATAATTTTATTTTGAACAGATACGTTTAGTCGTTTTTTCATGATATCCAAACTCCCAAAGGTCTGTTCATAAAATTTCGCGCGCTCGGTTTCGTCCTAAATCATTATCCACTTCGCTACAAATTTGCAAATGTGTGTATTCGTACGCGAACTAACTTCCTACTGCTCATCAAAGCATCTATCTCTTCCGCACATGTTGTCGGTTGATATAAAATGCATTTTAACCCCGCGCACAAAATAGTTCGTGCCGTTGACTAGTGTACCCTTAAGGTTAGGTTATAAGTTACATATCTTGAAAACTGCTGAACCGATTTTGATGAAACTTGTATTTTTCCCTAAGGTGAGAAAAACGTAATTCAATTAAAAAAGAATAATCATGATCCGACAACTAGTTTCGGCGAAATACGTGGACAAACACATGTGTTAAGAACACCATATGTTTAGAGTAACATGTTATGTGAATATTGTGCAATTCCAACAATATTACAAATTTCATAGTGTATGTATGTTTGTTTGTATTTATATATGTATGTTTGTCCACGCATTTATCCTAAACTGCTAATCTGATCGTGATCATTATTTTTTATTGGATTACTTGTAGTCTTTAAATAATCCTAATTAAGAATAGTAGTTTATGATACTGTTGCATAATAAGGGGTATTAAAACATGAGTGTGTGACTGTGTGTTTAAAAACCGAGCCATAGTTGAGGTTTTTAATAGTATTCACACGAATGTTTTAATACCTAGTTATGTGCAGTTTCATACACTACTTTATCTACACTCATAAATTTTGGGATTGAACCTACGAAATAACTTTTTTTGCATTTTCCATGCCATAAAGTCATGATAAATGCTTCATATAATAATCTCGACTTTGCTGGTAAGAGATTATGAGTAATTTCCTTCGCCGCATATAAAATTTTTGTCGGAGTCAAATTTTCTTCACATTCACCAATATCAGACATTTTAAGGAAGAATTTAAAAAACTCATGAAAGTACAGCGAAACCTGCAAAACGTATGAATGGCGCCAAAACCCAGCACATCACCGCATTATCCGCGCATGCGCTAAGGCTTAGCACACGCACTGCGATATTTATTCGCGATATTTTTCCCGCCCATTCTGCGACCTATGGCATTGTATGAAGCTGCTCGCATTGCCGTAAAAAATCATGCGGCAATTAAACCGCATGAATTCGGTTTTTTGCAACAGAATCCACTGCACCGCGGCACGAATTTAATTCGGGCGAACATTTTGAGCTCTATGAACAGGTAGAAAGAGACAAAATTCGCTTGAATAAAAATCGCAGTGCGTGCTAAGCCTAAAGCGGGCATTGTCACAGACAATTTAAAATTGGAATCAAATATTTTTTTATAATAGGTACTTAAATGGCATTAAAAAAAAATGATGGAAACTCCTTAGTGATTAACTTCTTGGATTTGTCCTTTATCGTAATAGAAAAAAAAATGTTTTACAATGCATGTCTTCGAAAAGAGCGGAGCAGCCAAACTGTGCGGAAAGTGTCTCTTTTTTTTACTAGTGCTTTTTACTTTCATGTACTTTTTTAATTTTTAACTCCAACGTCAGCCCGCCGCATAGAGTTTTTATTATTTGAGAAAAGTTTTAAAAATTAGTTAAGTACAGATTATCATTCATATAAAAGGTAAAACAAAACTAATACTTCATTTAAGGCGTTTTGAATTACACTAGATTTAGATTTTGATCAATAAATTAATTTTAAATATTCATAAAATATGTTTGGCAGAATTAATATTTTGCTCGTGCCTTTTTGCGTTACGACGTGACAGCTATTTGCACATGCGCAGTAGATATGCCCGACGAACTATGAACTATTAGTTAATCTGTGGATATGCTGAGCGCCCTTGAATAAGCGCCCTTTTATTAATTTCTTGCTTGGTTCAGATATATTTTTTATTTCCTCGCACAATGCATAGTAAAATGTTGTATGATACACGTGCGTAAGATGATTTCCGACTCGTGTCGATTTATCTACTCATCGGAAATCACCTACTTTCCGCACTTGTAGCATAAATAACTATTATAGTATTATTTTGTTAGAGAAAAAGTGTTATAATGAGATTCTATTTTTAAATTTCGGTATTGTGTTTATAAAGTATGTCAATATAAACTCGTTATGAAGTTTATAATTCGAATATTTCGATATGAGAGTAGATAAAGAGTATTTGTTATACTCTTTCATGGGAGCAAACCCTTTGCCTTGGCGAATCCACTTAGGCAAATAGGCTGCAGGTTTCCTGACGAAGTTTTTCCTCACCGTTTTTAGCGATGTCCAAGATAATTTAAGTCACATTGTTTACGCCTGAATTTGAACCCACGACTTTAGGCATGATAGGTGAGGTCGTAGACACTGGGCCACCACGACAAACTCAAGATCCCAAGAAAATTCTCCACAAAAATAATCTCTCCATATAAAACGCTATATATGCTAATTAACTTATTTCCAGGTTTATCCAAAAGGGTCTGAAGAATTATATAGAACATAAAAGAGGTAGAGGCTGCATTATGCCACAGCTCGAACCATTTTCCGAAGGCATGGCCAGGTTTACCAAAGATTTACTCGTGTCATGCGAGGGAACTGACTGGGTTGATTGCTATGTAAGTAAATGAACAGAGAAAAGCAATAAAATTATAGATTGAGGAATGATACGATAAGACATCGTTATTTAAAAGAACATGTAGTGGTGACAAAAAAAAAAGTATATAAAAGGCAGAAGTTAGTGAAAACGCCGGGAAAGACATAGCAATCTTATTGGTCTTGTAACTCTGGGAATTGCTGCAATCGCATATTTCTTTATGGTTTACACCATTTCATTTTACGAAGACACATAACGGAAATCCATAAGTTTCATAGAGTCATTATGGGCACTATAGGTACTTAAATAAATATTTTGTACTAGGTATCACAAATAAAAAGTGAAAAATTAAAACTTTTATCCAAAAAAAAATACAACCGATTTCGAAATAAAAACACTACAAACTGAAAAATAACAGTTTTGAAAGTTGGTGTCAAAAAGAAAAATAATGACACCGACTTAAGTTTTAATTGTGTAGGTACTTTGTAGAGGATTTTGGGTGAACCATTTTCTACACAATTTTTATTGCATTTTTTTAATTGAATATACAGAAATCTCAATGCAACATCACGATAGCAATCCAGAAGACTGTAAGGGAAATAGTCTGCATTTACAAAGATATCGTTTACGTGGATGACAGAAACTTTTATATCGGCAATCCTATCAAAGTTATTGGAAACGAAAAGTATACTCTTAACAAGAGCGACCATGTCAAAATAGATTGTACCGGCAAGGATATAAATAGGTTCGTTATTGTTCTATTTATTATTGCCTGGCTGGAGGCTATATAGCTTAGTCTCCACAGGGAAGCCCTGTTAAGTAGTTGTCAGTCACTTTGACCGAACTACGAGACGCCACATAGAAAAAAAAAACTATTTATTACTCATAACTAGCGTGCGTGTATGACTAGACGTATGAACGTAAGTGAAGCAGAGGAAGTATGTTAGGACCGTAGCAGGTATTGTTCTGTAGTTTCAGCCTACCCTCTTGGAAAAAAGGCGTGAGTTTATGTATGTATTTTCGTGTGTACATTATCACATATTTATTACATTTTTATATCAAACAATAAAAAATATAGAAAAGCTCTTTTTCAGTCCAGACGTACGTGCCCATTGGTCTGGTTTTAAGATTGGTTTTAGACCAGCTTCTACTCAACCAATCCCATCGGACCGAAAGGATTCTTATAACGTCATGATCTTATGTTTCGACTCCACATCTCGCAACGGATTCATAAGAAAAATGCAAAATAGTTACAAATACTTGACTGAACAGTTGGGTGCTGTTGTTTTAAACAGGTCAGTTTTAAATCAAATACCAAGGTCCGCTTTCATCATTCCCCTTTATAGGATTCCAGACTCGAAGGATCATCGGAACCCTATTGCTGTCACTCACATGTCCGTCTGTCTGTCCGTCGTCTGTCGCAAAATTTTGTTCCGAAGAATTTTTTACCGTCCCATCGACCTACGAACTTGAAATTTAGTGATAATGTTTATTAGTACGTATATTTTACTAACAAATACCAACATATTTTACATTTGGTACGGAACCCTAAATGTGCGAAGTACGACACTCACTTGGCCGCGTTTGACTACTATCTCACCTGATGGTAAGCGATGATGTGGTCGACGGTGAAGGACGCTTGCTAGAAGTAACCTATTCACTCTTGACTTAAAGACCCTCAGGTTGTAGCTATTAGTTATAGCTTCCCTGCCCTCATACCTCAGCTTTAGGATCTAGACAAAGTGTAATTCTATCAGTGATAGCGTTGGTCGAAATGCCAAAGAGAAAAAGATGAGAAGGTTGATTGAAATTTCGATGGCTCTTGAGATTTTCATAATTTTTTGAACTTACCAATCGCCATGGTGACGCTTTCGTTGATAGACTGCCACAAGTTTGTCTAGAGCCTCAGTTGGCAATGGCGACTATGCATTCATGTCACTTTTACAAGCTTTTACTTTCATCTATCCCGGTGTCTGTTATCAAATCTTGCAATTTAGATGTGACCCACTTCGCAATGATTATGAGCTCTATTCCGTAAACATAAGGATGATATAAAAATCACAAACCTGTTACAAAAAAACTGTTTTCGTCATATCACCAACGAGTCGTCAAAACCAGTTGAACGGGCTGTAAAAAGTGATTGTTTAAAGTAATGTTATTTCAAATGAAGTATAGTATTGTCCTACTGCAAAGCAAAGGTCATATCATAAAGGTTTGTTTTTATTATTTCCAGTTACAATATCGTAGGTGATGGGGCACTGTATCCGATTCTAACAGGGAAATCTGAAGAGGATAACATTTACCACAGAAAGCGGACCACGAGAAAGAAATATGTCGACTATAAGAAGTTTATTTTCCATATGTTGAAAGAATATGGGTAAGTTCTATAATTTAACATACATAACATTACATCGTGCTTGTATTCCCGGAAGGGTTAAGCAGAGGTGCACCTGTAGTATCATTTAAACATACACACATTTCTTCAGTTATGTTTTTAAGTCCCATGTAACAGAAGGCGAGCCTACAAGACAGTGTTGCGGCAGACTGAGGAAACGATGTGGTTCGCCTTGTATGAGGGAAATGGAGGCAGGGCTTTGCCCAGAATTAGGACAATCCAGGTTAACAAAAAAATAGGCAAAATACAATTAATTTTACCGACTTACGAAAACTAGGGCTGAAAATAACAATAAATTTAAAATAAAAACCTCTATTGCTCAGGTATCGCACAGCGTATTTCGAAGACATGCCTTGGATAAGGCCAGCTCAGAACAAGTTTAACTGGTGTCTAAGACAACCAGCTGACCACTACCTACGAGTGTCGTTATTTGCAGATATAGGCCAAGGCGAGAACGGGTACCAAGGCCGTTCAACCCGGCATTGCTTTGGAGCCATTCCACAGTACCAACTCATGATGAATCTAGCTGATCAGGTGCGTAAATTATGATGTTTTATTATGATCCTGTTGTGTCTCATTGCAGGGCAATGCCCTTCCTTTCGTTTTACCATATTTTCCTGTCCCTTGCTACATCTGGCCAATCCTTTAGAGAGGAGTCTAACTCGTCACGCAATCTCTTTCTGGGCCTAGCACATCGTCGGTTCCTGTTATTCGGAATACAATCAATGGTTACTTCTAAATATTCTCTTTTACCGATAAGGTGTGATAGTGGTCAAGCGCGAGCCTACCTATAGTAAAAAAAAATTTAAAGCCGGGATCAAACCATGAACGTTTAAGGCGAATAGTGTCGACGGCTAACGAATTGAACGCGAGTCATGTAATCGAGTTGTACCACTCAGTTAACATGGACATGTCGGATAGAAAGGTCACGTTAGCTGAATTTGCTGAAATTATAATCAGTTTCTCCACGATACAACTACCAAGAACGCCGTCTAAGCACTATACAGTAGGGTGGAGTGTTTTTTATTTTATTTTAAGATTCCTGTATTATCAATGACGATTCGTAGTATAAGAAATATTCACAACTAAACGGCAGAGCCGATCATATGAAATTTGGTATGGAGATAGTTTTAGACCCTGAGAAATATATAGGACTCTTATTTATACCAGTAGTGTGTTCGCTTGGGATGATTAAATACTTTTTACGTGGACGAAGCCGCGGTCAGAAACGTGTAGTTTGTAATTAGTACACTCAGACTTAATAAAATTATTCTGTTTAAAGTTTTTCACTCTTGTTATAGTTTCTTCAACTAGACGGCAAGAAGTTTTGTTTCACATTCGTAATAGACATGGAATATGAGAAATGCAGAGTGACACCTTCAGCAGATAAGATTCTTCTTTCATTCCTTCAGACCTTATCTGCAAGAAATGCACTTGAAGACACCCTCGTAATGATCACGGGAGACCACGGATCAAGGTAACTTCTACGTTATTTCAACTCAGAAAACATGTGCGTGTGTGTGTGTTGAAATGACTACAGTCAGTGACCGAATAATACCAAGAGGCCGCATAAGAACTGACATCATAAAATCCACAAGTAAAGTTTTCGTTACGATTCAAACTTATAGACCAGGGTAGAAGCCTTTAAAAATAATAAAAAGTGAAAAAAAAATATAGTAGGATGAATCCCATTAGAAAAGGAGGTGAATATTATAAAAATGAAAGGAAAAATTATTTACGGGCGATCTGAGGTCGGGAAGGGGATGGGGGTGAGTTTTTAAGGGTAAAAAACGGTTTTTCTTGATTTCCGGCAAAACTAAAAGTCCTATCGAAAAAAGTCAAATGGCAAAGTTGTAGGTAATAAAAAGATCTAAAACTTTTGTATTTACACTTTTTTCACATAACCTCAAAATTTATGTGAAAAATTCAAAAAACCAAGTTTTTGGTTTTTTATTTTTATCTTTTACAATTTTTTTTTTTTGACGAAATTTGGTGAAAACTTACCTTTTTATGTCCCAAATACGCTGTAATTTATTTGATTAAAAATATTTATTTTTTCACCTTATTTTGCATTTTCTGAGAAGATTTACTATAGTAACATATTTTTTTTTTCACCATCGGAAAGTAGAGATTTCAACGAACAGAAAACATACCAACTTTTTAAAAAAAGCCATAAATTTGACGTGAGAATTTTCGATTGAAAATTAGGGTGTTTTTTCGATATTAATTCAAAATAAGGTGAAAAATAAATATTTTTAATCAAATAAATTACAGCGTATTTGGGACATAAAAATGTAAGTTTTCACCAAATTTCGTTAAAAATTTTTTTTTGTAAAAGATAAAAATAAAAAACCAAAAACTTGGTTTTTTGAATTTTTCACATACATTTTGAGGTTATGTGAAAAAAGTGTAAGTACAAAAGTTTTAGATCTTTTTATTACCTACAACTTTGCCATTTGACTTTTTTCGATAGGACTTTTAGTTTTGCCGGAAATCGAGAAAAACCGTTTTTTACCCTTAAAAACTCACCCCCATCCCCTTCCCGACCTCAGATCGCCCGTAAATTATTTATCCTTTCATTTTTATAATATTCCCCTCCTTTTCTAATGTGTTTCACCCTACTATTATTTTTTTTGGTTTTAAAAATTATCGACCCTGGTCTATTATTCAACCGTCTGACAACAACCGTTGGGCAGTTCTGCATACCTCCAAATTACCAGGACAAAAAGGCTCAAATCTCCAATCTATATCTTGATTTAATTCCACTTTGCTCGTTCCATCATCAGCGTACTAGACGTATGGCGATGCGCCATTGGTATATGGTTGACATCCCACACATACGCTCTAAATGTTTTGGGAATATGTACTTTCATTGTGTTCAGTCAGTGTTTCCTGTTAACTACAACCTGGGGATTTTTATGTCAAGAGTAAATAGGTTACTTATAGGCTAGCGTTTACCATTAGGGGAAATAATAGACAAAAAGAACATATAAAAAAATGCATTTTTAATGTTCATACAGGTGGTAAATCTAAATAAAAAAAAATATGGAACTTGTTAGGCCATTCGGGTGGAGCCGCGGACGGCAGCTAGTAATATTATAAATAAGTAAGAGTGAGGAATAGCATTTTTTTAAATATTTCTATGTAGCAAGTCGAGCGTGATACCGGAAGGTTTTTAATCAGCAAACAATTTATTAGAAAGTTATTAAACCGATTCTAACAAAAATCTATTCTCTAAAACGAGATAATAGCAGACCTACCATGAACTCATAGTGCACGGTTGTTTCCATTGTGCTTAAGGGACAGACGTATGTGGCATTCAAAAGGCGCCTGGACTTTTGGAAAAAAAAACAGGGGGCATCTCCCCGGAACCTCGCTATGCACAGCATCACGTGTTCACCGTGCCATCGTCTTTCCTAGAGTCACTTGGTGGGCGGACAGAGTCCCCAATCTGATTGCCGGCGGAGTACCGCCTGTGATGCAGGCAGGGTTTTGGCGTTTTAGGCATCGAGTCGGTTACCTCCCCGACGCCTTCTTTTTGGGCGGGGTCGGTTCTCTCACGATCCCGCTCGGCGGAGATGTATATGACTTGTATGCATCTCTTTCTTACGCACAATAGAAATAACCTTGCTCTTAGAGCTTATGGAAGGGCCCAGTTCCCTACATTTTGTCGATGTTCACTCGATGGATACTATCATGTATAGGTATTTCAGATTCTCTTCCATCCGGGAAACAGCCCAAGGCAAGCTAGAAGAACGCCTACCTCTACTGGCTATTCTCTTGCCAGAAAAGCTGAAAAATCGAAAGCCTGCAGCTTTGACGGCGTTGAAAAATAATAAGGATGTCCTAACAACACCTTTTGACATACACGCAACAATTTTAGATATATTGGATCTAAAGGATAAGAAAAATACATACAAAATACCAGGGTCTACTCTCCTAAGAGCAATGAGTCTTTTGGAACCGGTAAATTTATCTTATAATATTGTAATGCGTACATGTCCAGATGTATGAACGTAAATGAAGTGAAAGGAGTATTTAAGGATCATAGCACGTAGCCTTCTACAGTTTCTGCTAACCCTCATCCGAAAAAAGGGGTGAGATTCTGTTTATGTACGTTTAGATCTAAATAATATAAAACAGCAAAACGTGCTTTCCATCACTGAGAAGTGATGGAAAGTACGTTGTGAGGAGAGAGTGCACCTGCGTTTGGGCACACACTTGTGCACTGTGATATCTTCCGCGGCAATGGCTAGACTCAGCTGAGGTGTTAAAAAAATGGCCTCTTCTCCACGATGATTACTTATGTTTGCTCAATGCGTGTATTTTATTTTAAACTTATAACTATACGTCCAGGTTTCCTCACGATGTTATTCTTTACCGTTGTCAACGCGAAACTGGGCAAACGAGACGGAGATGAGCTGCGAGTGAGGTAATTTGGTGTTGGACATTGGAACGACCGGGGTCACCTTCTGGCCAGTTTTATGGAGAAAGATCTATTTGATGAACTCCTTCTTCAGAAAGCGTGAGCACAGGCAGTGGACTTGGCAGAGCCCTCAAGGCGCAATTAAAAACGAGATTGACTTCATCATGTCAACCAAGAAGCAAATATTCAATGATGTCTCCGTGATCAATTCAGTGAAAACCGGGCACAATCACCGCATAGTAAGAGGCACATTGAACTTTAATATCAAGCTTGAAAGGTCTCGACTGATGGAGTCTACGCTCCGTCCAGCACAGATCCAGATCCAAAACCCCGAGAGCTTTCAGCTCGAACTCCAGAATCGTTTCGAGTGCCTAGCTACATGGGCGAATACAGTGATGGGTTCGTGAAAGCTGTCCATACGGTCGGGTCTAAGTTTTTCAAGACCCGTCGTACAGATAGAAACAAAATGCTCTCTGATACTACTTTCAAGCTCATGAAGGATAGGCGCGAGATGATCCTGAGTCTTCAAACAATGCGTTGAAATACCGGCAGCTAACTAAACGCATCTCAAAGTCCTTGAAAAGCGACCACCGCCGCTTTAATACCGAAAGTATTAAAGACGCGATTGACTGGCTTAAGGGCTCCAAGTTCTTTGCAAGAGATCTGACTATTGGGCAGAGCCAGGTCACGAAACTGACGACCAATGATGGCAGAATCGTAACCGCCAAACCGGTGCTTCTGAGGGAGATCGAGAGATTCTATAGGCAGTTGTACACGTCAACCAGTAAACCCGTTGTGAATCTGGCAAACGACCCTAGAGCTAGATTGAACCAACACTATACCGAATACATTCCGGACGTCAGCCTGTACGAGATTGGGATGGCTCTTAAACAGCTTAAGAAAAACAAGGCACAGGGTGATGATGGAATTACGGCCGAACTTCTGAAGGCGGGTGGGAAACCGGTCCTTAAGGCCCTTCAGAATCTGTTTGATTCCGTCATACTCGAGGGGAAAACGCCACAGGCATGGTGCAGGGGTGAGGTGGTACTCTTCTTCAAGAAAGGTAACAATACCCTACTGAAGAACTATAGGCCCAGCTCACTTCTTAGCCATATCTACAAGCTGTTTTCAAGAGTCATCATGAATTGTCTCGCATGCAGGTTTGACGATGTCCAGCCTCCCGAACAAGCCGGATTCCGTAAAGGCGTACTCCGTAGACCACATACATGCGCTGTGGCAGGTTAAACAGAAGACGAAAGAGTACAACCTGCCTCTGCTTTGCGTTTGTACAATAAAAGAAAGCCTTCGATTCGATCGAGACTTGAGCTGTATTGCAGTCTCTCCAACGGTGCTAAATCGATTACCGGAACATCGAAGTATTGAAGTGTTTGTACAAAAACGCCACCTGGTCTGTTCCACGTAAGAATCTGGCCTCGGAACGTATCTTTCTGCAGCGAGGTATGAGATTGGAAGACGTCTTCAAGGTTCTGACCTGATGAGGGCTAGGCATCAACATCAATGGCGAGCACATCACTTACCTTCGGTTTGCCGACGATATAGTCGGCAATGTTTGCCGACGGTATAGGTCATGGCTGAGACCATGGAGGACCTTAGTACAATGCTTGATGACCTCAGTAGAACTACCGAAAGAGTGGGTCTTAAGATGAAAATGCCCAAGTTGCACCCACTTCTATCAAGGTAGGAGACTCTACACTCGAAGTTGTGGATGACTATGTCTACCTGGGACAAAAAAATCCAGTTGTGTGGTATCTTCTTGTTCAACTTACCACAATGTCGCAAGTCGAACCCACCTGATAACCAGAGTGTGTTGCCAGTGATGACCTATAGCTCTGAGACGTGGTCGCTCACAATGGGTCTCATCAAAAAGCATACAATCACCCAAAGATATAGCCCATGCTCGGTGTTTCCTTGCGTGATCGAATCAAAAATGTAGATGTCCGCAAGAGAACCAGGGTTACCGACATAGCCCGAAGAATTTACTTAAGTGGCAGTGGGCAGAGGGCAGGGCACATTGCTCGCAAAACGGATGGCCGATGGGGCAGAAAAGTTCTGGAGTGGCGAGCGCGAACCGGAAGACGTTGCGTTTGAAGGCGTTATATAAGTTGGACCGATGACCTGTTGAAGGTTGCGGGGATCAGCTGGATGCGGGATGCACGGGACCGGTCAATGTGGCGAAGTTTGAGGGAGGTGTGTCGAAAGACGTCCAACATTGGACGTCTTTCGACTGATATCATGATGATCAGTACACTGTTCACAAGGCAAGATCTTTAAGCATAAATGTTACTGTATTCTGCATTTATGTAAACGTGCAAATTGTTTGTATTAAAATTTATAACATTGACTTAAAATAAATAAAATAACATTAAAGCGCATGGCATGCGATTTGTTCCAGATTCCTATATCCCGTACGTGTGGCGACGCCGGTGTCACGCCGCACTGGTGTGCTTGCTCGGAGTGGACCAATTTGCCCGACTCCAGCCCGAAGTACAAACAAGTAGCAAACATACTGGCCGAGTATATTGACAGCATCAGCAAGGAACAGAGGTTTGTTTTACATCTTTCAATATAAGAGGTATGCGGAACAGGGTGGAAAGTCCCGGGTTGACTTGAGTTCGCCCTGGCACTTGAAACAGTATTATGCTCTCAAATGTCTCTCTGATGGTGGCACATGTATTGGATCATCCGGTTCCCTTATGATGGTTGAACTGAGTGGTGCCAATCCATTCGTCATGTTCGTAAACGGGCGCCATCAGATATGTTGGCTGCCTTGGCTTGTTTTAAATTACTTATTGTATTTTTGAGTTGTTTATTTTATTCTCCAGACGCAATATTTGTTTGCAAAAAGAATATGGATCATCATTTTTCAACAAGAATGATGTAACTAATTACTCGTACTTTGTAATTGAATTATACTGATTAAGAAGAGTGCCCGTGAGTTTCTTGCACGTTCTTCTCCATAGAGATATACCGACGCTTGCAAATGTGCAACTATCTTTGACTTTAGCTTTACAATTTAAAAGTACCTTCTTCTTCTTGTTCGTCGTATCGATGATTCCAAAATTAAATATATTTTGACAAGAATTCAGCCACGCCAACAGCGTTTCCATTTGCCTCACAAAGGTATTTTAAGGTGCAGGTGTTTTTGCACAGAGAGCAAGACAAAAGGTGAGGCATTGTTTGGGTCGTGGCTCGGCAATCGCACTGTGGGTCATTGGAGTACCCCCATCTAACTAGATTGTGCCTGCAGCGACCCACCTGGCTTCGTAGTCGGTTTAGAGATTTCCAGGTGGGCCAAGGCAGTTAGTGGCCCGCAGGGAGCTTTTCTATAGGCTCAATATAGTCAGTTGGAGGGGGGTGTTGGAGGGGGGTGTCTGAGGAGCCATAGATTTTTGTTTGTTTCCCTTAACTCGTTGCCGTCAATTGTTTTAGTGAACGACAGGAAGCTGTTTCGACTTCTTAATCTACCCCTTAGCTTCTCCACGTTATATAAAGGATGTCGTTTGTCTGTCTTTTGCTTGTGCTTCTCTGAATAACATGCCACTTCTCTTCGGATATCCGGAGAGGCTATTCCTGCAAGCGGGTATAGTGCAGCAAGTGGGGTTGGTTTTAAGCACCCTGTGATAATCCTGCAAGTCTCATTGAGAGCTACATCCACTTGTCGGGCATGGGCGGATCGATGCCACACTGGGCATGCAAATTTCCCAGTCGAAAAGCAGAGAGCTAAACCCGATATACGAAGGACATTTGGAGAGGCACCCCAGGTAGCAGTTGTTAGACGGCGGAGTAGATTGTTGTGGGTGCTGACTTTAAGCTTTTTTTTTCAAACAGTGGTGTTTGTAAGTCAGTGACTGGTCCAAGGTGGGACCTAGGTAAACAGGGTGGTCATTGTGCTCTATGTTAGCACCTCGCCATTTGATGCTTAACTTTCTTGCGGCCTGACGGTTTCTCAGGTAGATTGAGCATGACTGTGTTTTAGATGGGTTTGGCCTTAATGCATTATTTTCGTAATATCCACTGAGATCCGCCAGAGAATTTTCGAGGTTTGTTTTAGCATGCAAGCAGACGTTCGGAGAATCCTCAAATTCAAACTGTGCTGCGTCTGTTGGGTAACTGACCTGTGGTTGTTGTCAGACTATTATGTCATAAATAGACGACATGGTTAGCGTAGTAATTAAGCGATCAGCTGCTGCACTGTATATCGCAACAGAGACCGATATTTGGCCTACAGATAGTTGTTCCGGATCTGGGTGTCTTGTGTATGTGAGTTTAAATGTTTAAACGCACCCACGATGCAAGAAGAAATTCCTAGTGTGGGGCAACGTAAAAACACAACCAATATCGCTGAAAACGCGATGCTCTCTGCTTGCGCGATGCACGACTTTTGTGACATCTGCGACGTCATTGTGTAACAAATATAAATTTATCGCGTGTTTTACGATATCGAGTAGATAGATGCCTGGATGATAACTGATATTATAGCCAATTTGGTCCCGAGCTACAAGTTTAGCAAATTGTCAATCTTCCCAGTCTAATTCCAATAATGTGGAATTAGACTGTGGCTTTTTAGGGTTCCGTACCCAAAGTGTAAAAACGGGACTCTATTACTAAGACTCCGCGATCCGTCTGCCTGTCTGTCAGTCCGTCTGTCACCAGTCTGTATCTTATGAACTATGTTATGTGCTAGACAGCTGCAATTTTCACAGATGACGTATTTCTGTTGCCGCTATAACAACAAATACTAAAAACAGAATAAAATAAATGTTTAAGCGGGGCTTCCATACAACAAACGTGATGTTTTCGCCGTTTTTTGCGATAATGGTAAGGAACCCTTCGTGCGCAAGTCCGACTCGCACTTAGCTAGTTTTTATTTACGATAGGCTCGTGTTTGATGATGTGCTCGACGGTGAAGCTCGCTTGCCTAGAAGTAACCTATTCACTCTTGGCTTCCAGTTTTACCGAATGCCCCGGACTATCATCATATTAAAAGATAATCTAACATTTTCAGGTCAAAATGTGCTAAAAGAGGCCTAATATCCACGGAATGGGTGATACATCAAAGTGCAACGGATCAAAATTCGATAGTGAATTATTTGAATACCATGGAACTGACACATTTGTATATGCATCCTCATAGTTACGCATTGCAGACTCTCGACGAATACTATCAAGCTAAGGTAGGAAAAATAAATTCCTAATGAGATGTCGTAGAGGCCAAGTGGCTAAAACCTCGTTTCTCGTGCTTGAACTCGTGGACTCAAATCCGGGCAAGTACCAATATGGCTTTTTCAATTCATGACTACTTTCTTATTTTATCTTGGACATAGCTGATAACGGTGAAAGAAAACATTGTTAAGAAATCTAGACTTAGTAGACAATGAAAATCTAAAATCGCCAAACCTTCCTTGATTAAGCGTGGTAATTAATACGTGCCTTTTATGTATGAAAAAAATCCTTTGCCCTGCAGTGGGGCAGTAACAGGCTAGTATTATACTAATGAAAATGCCCAATAAATATGTGTATTCTCCGAATTTTGACCAATGGTGCACAAACTTGGTCTTTCATAAACATTCAAAGGCCCAACTCAAGGTTTCATCATCACCAGCGTATGTCAGTCCACTGGTGACAATAGGATTTCACAATCGCCCGCTATTTGTCTCAATTGTCAGTAGCACTCAGCAGCTTAGGTTAGCCTATTGTTGCCGCTTGGGAAGGCCTTTGTCCAGCAGTAGGCATCTTTCAGCTGATGATAAAAAATGCTCGGTGTACATTCAGTTAAATCTTTAACTAGATACTTTTCCCATTTATAGCAATGCGGATAATTTTTCACAAAAATCCTGCATCGCGCAAGCAGAGTTTTCGGCGCGATATGAACGTATACAACAGTCCGACAACAACTGTCGGTCAGTTGCCCGGACCAGACACAACACTTGTCTGGTCCCTCTCTTTTCAATGGAGGTTTGCGGGACTTAACACCATGTTCTGAATACCTCCAAAAAAAATTTCCCCCTCTCTTTTCATACCTACTTGTACAATCAAGGAAAAAATTATAGCCTCAATCACCCAACACCCACTTAACTGCCTAAAATTGATTTGTGAATAATCTATCTATCCTTGATTTAGTTTATAGATTTCATACTATAAACTAAATCAATTCAATAGGTAGGTATTGTCTTAAATGTGAATACTTAATATATTTTTTAAAACATTACACATAGGTGTAGGCAGAAACTACGGAACGCCACGATCCATACATTATTCCGTTTGCTTCATTTACATCTAGTCATACCCGTCGACAATATGAGTAATGCGCACCGAGTGCGCACCTGACTATTCTGAAGAACATCACTAGTAAGGTAAGCATTTTTGGTTTTCAGATAATTATGAGTCCCGGTAAGAGTGTCTTCGAAGGGACAATATTATATAATGCAGCTGGCGATTATTATATGTTCACCCAAAGGGATATATCTCGAGTTAGCGCGTAAGTAGTCTTCTTGCAGTACAAAGGGATATATCACAAGTTAGCGCGTAAGTAGTCTTCTTGCAGTACAAACGGATATATCACAAGTTAGCGCGTAAGTAGTCTTCTTGCAGTACAAAGGGATATATCACAAGTTAGCGCGTAAGTTATTTTCTTGCAGTATAAAGGTATATATCTCGAGTTAGCGCGTAAGTAGGCTTTTTGCAGTACAAAGGGATATATCACAAGTTAGCGCGTAAGTTATTTTCTTGCAGTATAAAGGTATATATCTCGAATTAGCGCGTAAGTAGTCTTCTTGCAGTACAAAGGGATATATCTCGAGGTAGCGCGTAAGTAATCTTCGCTCTTGCAATACGAAGGCGTAAATAAAATAACATCACGCCTCTATTCCCCGAAGGTTTGTGCAGAGGTGCATATATAATCATCATTATCGTTATCTTTGTATCTATTGTGTTTCTAAAACTACCCACTAGTTATTGTAAGTGTTATTTCTGCACTATTATTGTAATTTTATTGATGTTATAAATGTGTTTTTGTATGCTATAATTGTGTGTCTATCACTTCATATTGTGTACTGTGCTTGTGTCATATTGGTTGTATTATTAGAATAAACAGTGTAAGAACCTCTGCCGAACCCTTTGAGGGAATACAGGTGTGATTTTATGATGAAATATTTGAGTATCTATATCCATCAGTGGACGTGTTTCTGCTGAATCATGATTGTCACCCAACGCTAATCTTAAAACCTATTCTAGGCAGGCAGTGATTAAATCAGAAACATTGTTTCAGAAGACGTTGCGTTGAAAGGCCTCCCACTAGGTCGACTGATGACTTGGTAAATGTTACGGGAATCCGCTGGATGCAAGACGCACGGGACCGGTCAATGTGGCAACATTTGGGGGAGGCCTATGTTCTGCAGTGGACATCTTTCGGATGAAATGATGATGATTGTTTCAGATATGGTGACGAATCAACGTGCATCAGCGACAGTCATCCACATCTCAATAAATTCTGTTATTGCAAACAAAGTCTTGGCAACAGAAATAGGACATTTGAAGCAAAATAAATGGTGATAAAATAGATCTTGAATTTTATTTGTAGCCGTAGCCTGCAGCGCGTGATAATAGGCAATTATCCCACGGGTGAACTAATCTTATCTTACTAAGTCTTTGAGATCTAAATGGGTGCCAAATGCAATCACTCTATTTACAAATCTAGCTTGTAAACACAAAACAAATAGCGTACAATAATTAATCTTGTAACATTTGAACCGTGTGTCACAAATAAAAAGCTCACAAAAAACCGCGAACGTGTAGAAAAACAGGTGAAAACACACTTGAAACGCGTGTTAGTGACTAGTAAGTACCTAGCTGTGCGGCCCAGTCGCGACGCCTGTCTTTACATAGGGCTGCTGTTGACGCCGAAGTTATAAGCAGAGCGATTCATTAAGAAAAATACAAATTCTAGAAAGAAAGAAGTGAAATACCACATAACTGACATGCATACCTATAAACTATGAACTCCAACTAGGTTAAGTTTAATTAAAATCTAATAGGTGCGAGTTTAGTGCCACTAACCGGGCAGCTTCTGGGAATAGATTCAGGCTCCAGAGGCTTTATACAAAGTGACATTCTATCGGCGATAGCGATTGTCGGAAAGTCAAAATTATAATTCATCACTTGACAATTCGGTAGC
Organism: Orthosia incerta; assembly: GCA_948252205.1. Lineage (NCBI taxonomy): Eukaryota > Metazoa > Arthropoda > Insecta > Lepidoptera > Noctuidae > Orthosia > Orthosia incerta. Next base: position 14,678,118 of record OX411761.1, read on the forward strand.
GTTTTGGAGTTTTTGACAATCGTCATCGCTGATAGAGTGTAACTTTGATTCCGGTAGTGTCTTGACAAAAGTTAAATCGCCCCCACTACCGCCTCCACCTTGCACTATATTCTAAACCCAGCCAGACTACGTGAGTGGTGTTCACGTACTATTCAGTACACTTGTCGTGTAGCTAATGTATTTCTTCCTGTATTTATGTATAAATTAGTCTCGCGCCCCAACCTCTAACAGCATTTTGACACGTAGTTGGGCTCTTGAAAGATGGTGCATTTTTTGCAGCAGTTTGAACACTTTTGTTCGGATTTTCGTTTTTTTTTATCAAAAGCTCTTTATCTGGAGATCTCTGTTGCATAATTTGTAATATTCTGACCAAGTGATAGGATAATAATCACCCAACACTAGACTACTGTTCTAGAACTGGCTATTCCAGACTATTATCACTTATCAGGCATACTGCCGAAACGAAGTTAAGGTCACCTTATCTGGAAAATGAGCTCGATTAGTGTAGATAACTTCGATAAAGTTCTTGAGAACATGAGCCCGGATGTCTTACAAATTGGTGTAGGTACCTACACAGTGTATAACAGCTGTTAATAAAAGATTAATTAGGAAATGCTACACAAACTTCCGTATTCTATCATGTGTATGAGCTACTCAATACAAATAAAGAGTTTCCAAGATAACTACCTACATAGACAGACATACAGACCCTCTAAGTGCAAGTTTGTAATAATGCTCGTCTTTTTTCACATGAGTTGATCTCTAGAATGGCATGATTTTTTTCTAATTTTGAGTTCAAACACAAGTAACTGAGAAGACTTGAGTCAGTTTGATAGCACAATTTTGTGCCTGCATAGTTTTTGAATTACTAGGTAGGTTTTACTTTATTATGAAAACAGAGCCGGAAATGATTGCGAAACCAAATAAAAATATTGCTACTTTTAACTAACATGCAAAAATTTTGAATTCAAAATGTTGATAAATTATATGCAACCCAGTTTGTGACAAAGTATACTTTTGGTACCGATAGTAGGTTCCAGTGGGAATTTTATTTTCTATCAAGCGGACGAAGCAGCTGACAAAAGTCAGTTAATAAACGTAGGTCATCAATTTTTCAGTACAGGGTACCAATTATTCTATCTGAAACATATCCTTCTATTCAACACCCAACCCTTACCTTAACCTTACAAAGGCCATGTAAAATCCGTCATACCCGAAAACAAAACACGATCACAAACATTCGATTCTGAACACCAAATCGATTATACTAACCCGTATCTCGAGAATCTATGAGTCGACATCGATTCTGAGGGTTCCGTCAATAACCCTCATCATTTTAAGTGACACCACCACATATCTTGATGCAAAAATATACGTGACTAGCTGTGCTCCGCAGTTTCATCTGCCCGGGTTTTTGCTCGGTTCCAGAGGGCTGGTTTCCGAATTGAGTATTTTGAGTTATGAACAGGTCTAACCCTACTTTAACCCCTTGAGTGCCCAAAACGTGGATCCACGTCAGCCACAATGGTTTTTTTTATTGTTTCGGCATTTACTGCATTCAATCGGTTAATGCTAAATTGTGAGAGGTTATCAGAAGAAAGTAGAGTTTGACAAAAAGTCATATTCTTAACTATCTTCTACCACAGCGGCTTCGCCGGCGTGAATGTCGAAAAGTATCCTGAAGGCACAAATACCCGGGATAAAAAGTATTGTATGTGCTATTCCTGACTATAATCTATCTCTGTGCCAAATTTCATCTAGATCCGTCCAGCCGTATAAGCGTGAATAAGTTACAAACATACAAATACACTCACAAACTTTCGGCTTTATAATATTAGTGTAATTCAGAAATCGTGGTTTTAAGGGTCGTAGCGCTATGTTAAATAGTCAATAACTTTCCTAAAAAATTGGCATACCAAATGAAAAAAATATTTACAAAGCCGACGCGACTGGTAGTTCAAGAGACTAGCGAGTTCACATAAACAAACTCTTCAGCTTTGACATTTTATAAGTACCTATATGATGAAAAACCTAACATGATGAACCTAGTATCCTTGGCGATTACAGTCGAGGTTGCGGGTGACTTGCTAATGCGGGTGGGATAACTGTTTAGTAGTAAATTAAATAGAATTGTGTGTAAAATTAACATTTTCTGGAATTGAACATAAAAGAAGTTATCCAAATTTCGAAAAAAATGGTAAATGGTCTGTTGGAGCAACGTCCGGGGATTACGGTGGATGTCTTAGACATTCCAATTGAAGCTCCTCTAATTTGGTAGCCGTCTGTTGTGCAGTGTGTGGTCTAGCGTTGTCCTGAAGCAGCAATCGCCTAGAGCGATTGACCAGCTTCGGCTGTTTAGCAGCTAGCTTTTCCATCATGGTTTGCAGTTGCTGACAATAAACATCCGCCATAATCGTCTGGTCAGTTTTAAGAAAACTGTAGTGAACGACACCGGCACTAGTCCACCAAACGCTCACAAATATTTTTTTTAAGTAAATTTTCGCTTGGGCAGGATTTGGCTGGTTCGCCAGGATTCAGCCATTGCGATGAGCGTTTCCGATTATTGTACAGGATGCACTTTATATTACAGGTAATGATTCAATTAAACATACCTTCATTATTGTGCCGGTTGAGTAATGTAACGTAGCAGTCGACGCGCGTTTGTCGGTTTGCTGCACTCAATTCATGAGTTACCCATCTTTCAAGCTTTTTCACCGTCCCAATTTGCTTCAAGTGGATTAAAACAGTTTTATCACTAACACCGCAGCCTGCAGGTAACTCGGACGTGGTTTGCGATGGATCCGCTTGCAGAATAGCCTTCAATTCTTCATTATAATTTTTGGTCTCCGGCCATCCACGGGGCTTGTTCTTCAGGTCGAAATTTCCAGAACGAAAACGTTGGAACCAAAAACGCAAGGTGTTTTCTTTTGCGACTCCGTCGCCATACATATTATTAATCCTTCGAGCCGTTTCTGCATCACTGATGCCACGATGGAACTCGTACTCGTAAATAACGCGATATTTCAAGTTTTCCATTTTGTAAACTGACTGGCGCAAAGAAAAACCAAAAGAGGAAAAAACAAAAATGAATTACGGTTTTCCAAACACAAAAGCATGAGTAAATAGCTGTATAAATTTAAAATTGGAATTCCATACCAAAGATATATTTGAGATCAAAGTGGCCAGTGCGACAAAACGCCAATTTCATAGTAAGGACCTAATATTCGCTATTTATATCTGAGAATCAGCGCCACCAGTATTTGAATTGTTAATTTTGCGTAATTTTGAATTTGTGAAGGAGTAATTTTTTTTTTTTTTTTTTTTTTATCTCTTCTTTCTTTACAATCTGTCTCAGTACTATTGGACATTAAGTAAATTTTTTGACGTGTTTAGATGTCTTGGTCGGTATGTGTCCTATGACACAACCTATTTACTAATGTAGCATAATAATGTAGCTATGTTTGTCTGATGAAGTCTTGAGGTATTTTGTACTTAAGCCTTCTGGCCCCTGTCCCATCCATAAGGTGGCTTGCCAGGATGTTTGGGTGGCGTGTAATTCGTTCCTTGTATGACTTGATGTAGTTCATTACCTCTTCTTTGACTGTGGGAATCGTCAGATCATGGTGTAGAGCCTCATTTGGTACATACCATGGCGCGTTTGTGATCGTTCTCAGGATCTTATTCTGAAAACGCTGTATGATCTCAATGTTGGAGTGTGATGCTGTTCCCCATAGCTGGATGCCTTGACATAGCGTTGTAGATGGATAACAAGAAGTTCAGTCCAGAATCTGGAAGTTGTCGCAGAATCATACCAGTTATTAAATCATAGCCCGGAGCTTTTTTAGGTTTTATATTATTTATAGCTCTAATTAGTTCCTGCTTTGTGAACGTTTTGATGGGGCTTTTACATGGCTCACAATCCAGCTGAACTTCACGGAGCACTTTTTCTTTGTGCTCTGGAGGCCCCTCGTACGGGTGGGGCTGAAAAACACCTTTTAAGTGTTCGGCGAATGTCACACATTTTTCCACGTCACTTCGAGCCCAGTGCCCATCGGCTTGCCGAAGTGGAGGAGACGCTGTTTTAGGTCGTTTTAGTTTTCTCGTGGCTTTCCACAGTGAATAGTCGGTACCAGCTGTAGCATCTAGATTACTCAGAAACGCCTGGACACTATTGTTCCTGTCATTTTCCAGAAGCTTTTTGAGTTTTCTAACAGCATAGTTCAGTTTAGTTTTATCGCCAGGACATCTATATTGCTGCCATTGTTTTCTCAGTCTTCTTTTTTCAGATAATTTATCCAGTATATTATAAGGTATAGATTTCTTTTTGCTATTCAGTTCTGTAGTAGGTGTAGATTGCCAGGCGGCAGTTTGGACTGAATTATTGAAATATTCAATTGCAGCTACTATATCGTCCTCTGTTTTTAAACTGGCTGTGGATGTAAAAGCCTGGTCGACCATCGATTTGAAGACTTCCCAATCTGTCTTTTTGGTGTGGAGGACACAAGCTTCTGGAGTTTCTTTGAAACGGCTCAATAGGGTAACTAAGACTGGTGAATGGTCCGATGATAGCTCACAGCTACTCTGGCACTTCAAGTAATTTTTTGATATGCCTTTAATAGCACAGAAGTCTATTAGATCAGGTACTTTTTTTCTGTCGGTGGGCCAGTAAGTGGGCTCACCTGTTGATATCATTTCCATTTTTAGTTTTTGCACAGACTTTAATAGCTCACGGCCCCTGGGAAGGGTCAACCTTGAGCCCCAATAGCTATGCTTTGCATTAAAATCCCCGCCAGCTATGAACCGATCACCGAGGGAGATAAAGAACTCACTAAACTCTTCCTGCTTAATTATGTGCTTCGGTGGACAGTAGAGAGCTGACACAGTTACAGGGCTTATCCAATCTTCAACTATGACAGTTGTGGCTTGTATTGGTGCTTTGCAGTATGATACTGATTGATAATGTTTTAATTTACTCCTGATTATAATGGCTGAGCCACCATGCGCCTTCCCATCGGGGTGTGTGGTGTGGTAAAGATTATATCCAGGGATATCCATATGGCTTTTTGTTGTGAAGTGAGTTTCAGAAATTAAAATAACATCGATCTCATGTTGATATAGGAAAAGTTTTAACTCCTCTGAGTGGTGTGACAGGCCATTTGCATTCCAGATGCACAATTTTAATGCATTAAATTTGGTAGCATGGACATGAGGTCTCCCAGCATCTTAGTTATAAGCATCATCTGGTTCATGAGTGACTGCATGAGTGCTTTAATGTCTGTTGACTGGTCTGGCTTTGGCTGAGTCAAGTGTGTTGTTGGTTGGGCATCTTTAAGCGAGTGTGGTATACCTGTTGTTATTTCCGCATAAGTTTTGTTGTCAGTGGTTTTAAATGTGCTATATTTTATTGTAGGCACATTTTTATTTTCAGCGTCTTTGCTTTGTTTTGCTTTAGGTCTTAGCGCAGGATACTTAATTTTTTGCAGCTCCTTATATACCGCACAGCCCTTATAATTAGCAGGGTGATTTCCCTCGCATAGAATGCACCGCACACTATCTGAACGCATTTTCCTGAGGCAATCATGAGTGGCGTGTTCTCCAGCGCACTTAACACATCTGGGTTGAAGGTGACAGAATCTACGTGTGTGTCCATATCTCTGGCAATTGGAGCATTGAGGGATTTCTCTTTTAGGTCTGGGTGGTTCAAATACAACGCAGCAATGTAGAAGGCGCTTCACATTATAAATGGTTTTATTATTTTGGTTTGGTTTGAGATCCACGTAATACAGTGGGAGAGGTGTTTTGGATTTTCTGTCCTTTATATTCCATATATTTGTGACCTTGTGGTCTAATTCTTCAATTGCCACTTTTATTTCTTTAGTATCTGTAGTTGGGTGGATATTTTTGAGGACAACTCTAAAACTCCTGTGTTCTTTGGGTTTGTAGGTGTAAAATTCAGTATCTCGTTTTTGAAGTTCCTTGTAAATTTTAGTGTATGCTTCAGTTGATTTTGGCTGAATTTTCACTTGTTCCCCACGGAGGATCTTGATTTCATACTGATCAGTGACTGTATTATTTAACATTTCATAGAGTGGCTGGATGTTGCTCACTTTGTCTACGAACAAAGGAGGTGGTTTGATGGGTTTTTCAGTTATATCAGCATTAGTTGTGACATCAAGACCAGCGAATCGATTGGAGGTAGTGACGGGAGTACTCAGCCAGTAATTGTTTAATTTACTTTGTTTTTGGCTATTCGGGAGTTCATCTGGGCTGCGAGGTCTTTTGCGACCGGGTACTTCCACCCAGTTTTCTTCAGTAGCATTTTCAGAATCTACTAGGTTAATCGTCTCACTGGTGTCGCTAGTAGGCACCGCACTACTGCAAGAATTTGATCTGGGCCGACTAATAAATAGGCTTTTGTGAAATATTTGCTGGCTTAAACTTTTTGTAGAATTTCCACTATTCTTTTTGGAATTTTCAATTTGGCAATCCATTCTTACTGAGGTAATTTTACGTTTTAAGTAGCAACACTAATTTGAGGTTTATATTGACACTTTGACAGTGACATTTCAAACAAATTAAAGAGACAGGTACAATATAAACTATTTGTGGGTAGATGTATTTCCACTAGGAGAAGCTTGGAATTTTAAATTCAGTTTTTTTGTAATTTTTAGTTTTTTAAATCACTAGATAACATTAACACGGAATCCGAAACACTTTGGCTACACTTTTATCATATTTACGGGCACAATTTCACAGTGTTTACGAAAACTCGCGATTTATTTCAAGAGCGTATGTGCTTATGACAGCAGTTTGACATCAAGGAGTAATTGATGCGACCCTGGTTATAAGAGGTTCAATGTTATCCTGCGTGCACATACAATAACATTTTTTATTATGTTTACACATGTTTTAGCAAATAAATATATCTTATCTTACCTCTTATAAAGGTCTGTTTATGAGGTTAAGTAACCAAACAAACAAACACATAATAAACAACAAATTACTTCCTTCAAACCCCACTTTTTTTTTTTTTTTTTTTTTTTTTTATTTGTAATGGGTTTGCTCTTGACTCTAGTCTAGGTCATAGGTGACAGAGACAGAGTCTACGATGGAGTGAGCTTACCCAGAAGTAGCCTGTTCACTCTAACTTTGAAGAGATTCGGGTTGAATGCGTTCGGAAACACAGACGCAGGCAGTGAGTACATAAACACACTCGTGTTACCGCTATTATTGTAGATCGTATAAATAACAGCACTAGCCTGGTGTCAGGGGCCAATACAAAGGTAGCGCCACTTCGATATGCGAGACCACAGACAATGCAGAGCCATAATTCGGGAGCCCCCAAAACCCTGGCTATTTGCTTGACTATGTGAAAAGACTTCTCGGAAACACACTTAAATAAAAAGGTATATGCTTGTTTTGGAAAAGCATAGGTAATTTGTGAATGAGTATTATGGGTCCCTTATTTTCCTTACAAATAAACATAACCCTCCTTCGGCAGTCGGGTAAAAAGAAAGCCAGCTCTTGGTCTAAATCGCTGAAGAAATAAAAATACCTATTCCTTTGTTGTGAATCTCGGCTTTCCTAAACAAAATTTGAAGAGGAAATCCTTTGAACAATGGCGATTATAATTCACAGGTTACTCTTCTAGATTTTATTCGTTCGAATCGACTCCATTTCATTGTTGTGCTAGGAAAATTTTTAAGCGTTTTATATCCTTGTAGTGCATTGGATTTAAAGAGAAAAGTTCTCGCAAAGTCATGTTGTGGTCCATATCAAAGCGGGCAAGAAAATTTAATATTGTAAGTGTTCGCGACAGAGTGTTCAGTGTTAGTGTAAATAGTGTAATGACAGTACGTTAGTTATAATCGAAAGACAATAGTGTTTAGAACAGTGATTTAGAGCAGTGAATCAATAGTAAAGTAATAGGAACTATCGAGAAATACACGGCTGTAAGTAATTAACAGTTCAAAAGATAACGCCGCGGCGTCGCGAACCATCTAATTGCTCAAAGCGGCCGCCGTTGTCGAAAATCCTTTGTACGCGCCGACACTGCGCGGCGCACGTGTGGATACAATGTTATCGGTAAACCAAAGGAACCGCCGCCGGTACCTACCATCTTTAAACTAGCCGACACGCGTGTGAATACAATAGGTCAAAGAAGCCGCGCCGGCCGCGGCATCTCGAATCGTCTTGACTGTATTATTATTAGAATTTCGACCGTATGCCGACTGCCGAGAATAGTTTTTTGTATACACTTTTGTTGAAGTCGGCATCTCTTTAATGTAATTTTCGTAATAAATCACGATAAGCGAACAATGCTATCTTCCGCCGCGGGCCGACTTTGTCGGCAAGTTTTCTGGAATATTTTGTAGACTCACGGAGTAGTATAAAAGAGCACCGCGCTCGCCATTACGACAGTTCTGATCCAGTCCTCGGCCAGTTCACATCTGGTATTCGTATAGGCAGTTCAGTTTTATCATTCAGCCAGTTCACAACTAGCATTCGTACGTTCGCATAGTATTGTTCGCCAGTCGTCATAATAGTTAAAGAGTCTTTTATTTATCTCCACCTTCTTCGCCCATAAAACAACAATAGACCAGTAACTTCCATCCCATCATACTTCACACAACTGACGCAGCAGTCGGAACCTATAGGTGCAGGACGCCAGCGGCTCAGCTTGGACTTCGCTATAGTTTTCACCCAACACGAGAACGCCCGTCCGGTACAGTAAGTATATACTTAGTTTATTTTACCAAGTTTTTATTTATGCAATGTTTTACATTATCAGATATGTAGTCTCCCAATGTAACTCGTTACCCCTTAGCAAGCCAGTCAAAAAAACCGAAAAAAAAAAAAAAACTAACCGAAGCTCATCGTCAAGCCAGGATAAGATTTGCAACCATTGCAATTTGTTATAATAATATGGTTAATGGAATGAGATCAAGATTAGAAGTTATAGAAAATAAAGGTTACCCTATCCGTTATAAGTATAGGTTTGACCCCACAAGCTACAGTTAAGTTTTTTATAGTTAATTGTTTTTTGTAAACAGTTATGAAAAATTTCAAGAGATGTAAATTGTTGTTCTGTTTGTTTCAAACGTGAGTAACATGTTGACTTTTGAAATATTCAAAACTATATCAGTTTTTTCAGTAAATAAATATTTGTTAATCTAAATTGGGTTACTATATTAATTAATACCGGTACCGGATACCGGTGGGCTAATATTTTTTATATTTTTAAATGTTGTTTTTCTTGTTTTTTTTTTCGGTTTTATAAAAATATTTAAAAATATAACAAATAAGAAAGAAATTAAATAAAGGACATAATAAATAATACTACGTACATAAGTGAATCTCCGCCAAAATACCGCCTTTTAAGCAACTGATTTTTCTCTCAACCCGCAACACCCCTCTATAACCATAAAGTGTTGCCTAAATATGTTGATGTTGGTTAGCGCATGACAATTTTGTTTCAATAACATAAACAATTATTGTTAAATGGGTATCTTGTACTCTTACTTGTGGAATCGATGTCAATAAAATAAACACATCATCATCATTTCAGCCGAAAAACGTCCACTGCTGGACATAGGCCTACCCCAGGCGTCGCCACATTGACCGATCCCGTGCGTCTTGCATCCAGCGCCTTCCCTTAACCTTAATCAGGTCATCGGTCTACCTAGTGGGAGGCCTTTCAACGTATCGTCTTCCGGTTCGCGGTAGCCATTCCAGAACTTTTCGGCCCCATCGGCCATCCGTTCTGCGAACAATGTGCCCTGCCCACTGCCACTTAAGTTCGGCAATTTTTCGGGCTATGTCGAGAAATTTGGTTCTCCTGCGGATATCCTCATTTCTGACATGATCACGCAAGGAAATTTCGAGCATAGCCCTTGCCATTGCTCTTTGAGTGACTTTAAGCTTTCTGACAAGGCCCATTGTGAGCGACCACGTCTCGGTTCCATATGTGATCACTGGCAACACACACTGGTAATAGACTTTTGTCATGACACACTGCGGTAAATTGGACGAGAAGATACTACGCAACTTCCAGAACGCCGCCCGGCCGAGTCGGATTCGACGGTTCACCTCTCTTTCTCTAAGTTAGACCTACCCAACTGGACGTTATCATCATCATCATCATCATCATCATCATCATCATCATCAATCATCATCAATACATATAATAAATCTGTAGAAAAATATTTTTTGTACATCGAAAAAAATTCCAAAAAAAATAGCCAGGGTGTTAAAGGATAACCAACAGAACCCATTTCTAGCATTTTTGGAATTTTTGTCTGTTTGTCTGTTTGTTTATTTGTGCACGCATCACGTGAAATGTCCGAAACCAATGTAGATAACTTTTATACATAAAAATTGTGCGTATCTTTAAGAATTACTTAGTTTTTGTTTCATCGCAATCGGATCACTCTATCAAAAGTTAGATGAATTTAAAGTGTTCAAGAAGTAAAATTATCATAGCTCACGCAATTCAGTTACTCGAACAGTTGAACTCGCTATTCGATAGATGGCGTTGTGCATTTAAAGTCATTTTCTGAATCGCGGTGTTAAGATTTTACGCGAAAGAATGACCCTAGAAAAAAAAATTGAAATGTAGTATGTATATTTTTTAACCGACGACTTCCCAAAAAGGAAGAGGTTCTATGATCGACAGTATGTATGTTTTTTTTTTTATGTGTATGTTCACCGATATCTCTGTCAATTGTGGACCGATTTCAAAAAATCTTTTTTTGTATGTTCCGAAATTGGTCCCATTTTAATTTGGTGTAGGACTGACGAAGCAATTCAATCGAAGATATACAACAGAACTCTTCAATAAATAACGGCAAATCTCTCGGGATTGCTGCAATCGCATGTCTGTTTGTTGTTTATACCATTTCATAACATAACATCACGCCAGTACGCTCTTAAGGGGTACGCAGATCTCTCATTTCACCGGTTATGTTCAAGTTTCATGATATTTGGGTAATATATTCTGGCGTTATACGAGTAGGTAACTTACTAAACAACTTGCCTATTAGGTAGGTACAACTGAAAAGTGAAAAATAAAAAAACTTATTACAAATAAATACTACCGACTTCCAAATAAAACTACAAAGTTAAAAATAACTTTATTTTTGGAAGTCGGTGTCCATAACGCAATAAATTGGTACCTACGAAAGACACCGACTTCCAAAAATAAAGTTATTTTTCACTTTGTAGTTTTACTTGGAAGTCGGTAGTATTTTTTTGTAAAAAGTTTTTTTGAGTATGTGGAGTAGGCAGGCAGGCTGGTAAGTATGGTAGGGTTGGCAGGCAGATGACGGGAGCGAAGCCGCGGGCACAGCTAGTACAGAAATAAACACGTAAGTGGGTAAAAATATTTTAATTTGTAAAATCAAATAATAATCGTAATAATCTCAGTACCTACTCAGTTCACGAACTTTAAATCAACAGAAGCTATTTTTATATTTTACAAACTTTTATCATTTTTAATTTTAAAAGATTTTATATTTTTTAATAAACGTTAAAATAATTAGCGATGGAGAAAAACTGTTTGTATTCTATTAGAAATTTAATAATCAGGTAAGTATTTTGTTTTTTTACTTTATTGTAATTGTACTAGATAACGTTTTCATTAAAGAAAATTATCTTTCTTGTTAAAATTTGTAGAGAAAAATATTTAACTCTTAATCTAAACCAAATCGGAATGCTTCTTAAAAGAATTAAAGTTTTTAATAGAATTATTATTTCTTACCGTGAACTGAGTTATCTTGTAACCGTTATCACATTTAGTATTCATACTCATATTTTTTTTACATAATTTATATTAACAACATCGCTTTTCCCTACACAAGTAAACTTTCATATTCCGAAATATTGTTGAAACAATATTTCGGAAACAACAGATATTAACAATCAGTACTATTTTAAACATTTTTCACTTTTAAAGCGTCGATATTTTTTTATTTTATTAATTTATTATTGGCTCATGCTTGACCACCATCTCACCTGATGGTAAGTGATGATGTATGTATGATCCTTCTTTTCGTATTTATCTTTAGGGTGAATACATCTTTACTTATTCAGTTTCATAACAAACACAAATGTTAATCAAAACTTATCATTAATAACATAAAAGCTCGATTTTGTGACAAAAATTATTTTTTTAGTTACATGTTATTTACCATTTAACTAATATGGCCACATTTATTATAAAATACTTATAATATTTACACTATCTACATTCACAGTTGCCTTTAAACAATCATATGTTTTATTACAAAAAAGAAAATAAATACAAATCTAGCAAACAGTACACCATTCTATTAATCAAATTAAAACTTATTTTGTGCGGTTTTTAAAATGTTTTGTTATTAATAACAGATAATGTAATCATATAATTGTTTTATCTAAACGTGTGTATCTTCTACACATAATTTTTTAGTCTTATCATCATAAGGAAGATGCAAAAATCATTTACAACCTAGGTATTTTTCATTGTATCAAATTGACATTCATCATCATCTGCCTAGCCTTTTCCCAACTATATTGGGGTCGGCTTCCAGTCTTACCGGATTCAGCTAAGTACCAGTGAAAAAAATGACAATAATATATCAAATTGATATTAATATCGTTAATTCTAATTATTATATTCACAAAATCAAAATTCAATTTTCACATTGTTTTGTTCAAATTAATTAATTGGCAATACATATTTTAACAAAGAGAGTAAATTTATTGTGTTAACATTGGTATCCAACATGTTGAAATAATTTAATTTCATGAAATAAAAATCCCACTTTCTGGTAAAAAAATTACGACGGACAGGTCCAAAGTTCCAAACCGATATTCACCTAATTTAAACAATTTAATGTACAACTTTGCACGGTTTATTTACACTAACACTTAGGTGCATTGAGGTCTTTTTCCTAGGCCACTGGGTTTTCAATGGTCACTTAAGGCATTTTTACCTAGTTCGCTTTTTAAGTCACTTTATCAATTTATTTATAACACTGAATGTGCTTTGTTCCTTTATATTATTTCTTGTCTCAGCAACACTCTTTAGTAACTTTTGAATGTTCTAGGGAAGTGTCGGAAGATTTTGTCACACATTTTGGATCACTTGGCATTTGAGTTGGAGAGATTCCTGTAAAAGAATAATATATTTAATTAGCAGTTCCAATAGAAGGCAGACACAGATAACAGAAGCAATATACATTTTAGTAGATATAATAGCTAAATAATAATCGTATTTTTTTGTTTCAGCCTGATTGCAAATAATGACATTGGTTCCACCTTTTATAGGCATTAAACAACACGAATACCTAGTATGTTATGTTTGTGTATCATTTAGATTGTAGTTAAAGTTCTTACCCTAAATTTATTCGTGCTTTGTCTTGTCGTACCTTAATAATATATTATGCTATTATGTTATTATTCGAGATTTCCTGGTTATGTCTAGTACCTACCTGAATACCGGATATAAATATTTAAGTTCTTACATCTAGCAACATATTAGTAAAACTAAACATTATTTTAAAAAAAATACTTAAAAATATATTCAGCCGTTATTTCATCAAGGCCACATACACACCGACACTCGGAAAAGGTGCTTGGTAGTAGAAATAGGTATGATAGTTGTATTTTCCTGGATAATAATGGCTGGATAGAAAAAGGTCGATCACCTTTTTTTTTGCCTTTTTATTTGTTTATCTGCTTACTGTAATCTACCCCTGGACATTTTTACTCAAAATCTGTAATTTATTTAAAGGTAGAGTCGACGGCACGAACTCATTGACAATTCACTGAGAATTGTAATCAAAATTAATCGGAAAGGTAGATAAAGAATGCTTTAGAAATGAGCCATTAGTATTGTTGCCAAGTGAGTATCTACCTTCCTTCTACCTTATTAAGTAGGACTTTGATTAAGTTTTTTGTCTACAGCATAATTTATGCCAGGCTCTATGCCAGGCTACTCAGAGCCGAAACACGAATAATCCTCGAGTCTCTTCTACCTTGCTTGACCTATCAAGTAGACTTAGTTCATTAAATCTCTAAGAACGATCTTAAAGCATTTGGAAGGAAGAAACCGTGAGAAAATATTTTCTAGTTTTGACGAGCTTCGAAACTAATGTTTAATATCTACCTGTCGCATACCGTGCGTGTACCTAAACATTCTATATTCCCGTAAGTTTTAAGTTAAAACTGATTATAATTCATTGCAATGGCTGAAATTGACCCACCTTAACTAAATTAACATTCCTTTCTTTCAGAAACGAAAGTAAAGCTCGAAATTGTGCTGCTATTAAAAAAAAATTACCAGTGAAAAACTAGCTTTGGAATGGAAAACAAGCTTCATATTTCTGTCTGACCTCCTCTGAAAGTGCCTGGAATTGTTTTTAGAATTTGGGAAAAATAATGTTTTAATAATGCTTACCATTTATCCTGTTAGGCTTCAAATGTGGTAACTTATTAGTAGTCGTATCTAGCACACCCTTACTATAGTACACACTGTTACTCTCCGGGCTGAATCTCACTGGCGGCGAATTGGAGCAACTTCTTGAGTCCATCGCCAGAGACCTGTGCTCTAGGTGGTATTGAGGCTCTAACTCTGGCATCTGAGCGAGGTTCAGTCGGTTTCTGCTGGAGTTACTGTACAGTGATGGTGGTGGGAGCGTCGCGTATAGCTCTGGAGGGAGCAGTTGTTCTGCTAGTAGCTGAAATAGGAAAGAAAAGTTAGTTTCTTGGGTGTATGCCAGAAGTGTTGTTAACATAAAGTAGTTCAAAAAAACTTGAAAGGTGTCAAGGGACACCCGGATGGAACGAAGTTCCTTTAATATACTCTCTCAACTTCGTAAACACAACAGCGTATAGGTTAGAACACGCACGAAACACGCGCACGCCGCACGGCTTACAACTATAGCAAAAAGTGTCGTTACAACTTTTCGTCTAGCCCCCTTTCGCGACGCGCGATAAGGAACTTCATTCCAATAATCACACCTACCAGACAAATATAACGATTTACTTACGCATGATTCAAAGCGATTTCTCCTATAGTATTGATAAGAATCGAGTCATTTTATGGACATAGTTGTTTCGAAACCAAGGTTTTTTATCAATGTTACATTCTTTATCTACACTCACAACGTAATGTTCCAAATATGAATTCAAAAAATATTGTATAAACATGTACTTTATATCCGTGGATAGGTAAAATTAAAAAAATCCCATTACAGTGCAACATTTTCCTTCGATTTTCAAACAACTGCATCATAAAATAACTTTTTAATTTTTATAGCACACTTTTACTTTTTAAATTATTGGCATTTATGGGCTCCTTGACTTATTGTCGAAAAGTAGTGTCATGTCTATGGAGGCGCGCGGTGCGCTGTCATGCGCAATGAGAATCTAAATTGCCCGCCATACCACATATTTTTTCCGTTTCCACTTTTGTTTTAAAATTTAAGAATGAAGATAAAGTAGTGTATGCAACAGCATATAATTAGGTATTAAAACACTCGCGTGTTAATATTATCACATTCGGCTTCGCCTCATGTGATACACCCACGCTCGTGTTTTAATAACCCCTATTATGTTACCATTGCATAAACTACTATTATTTCACGAGAAAATCAACTTTGAATTTTGCTTAATTGTAATGTTTGTGACTGTCTTTGACAGTTGTTATTTGAATATGGTAAATTTTTTTATATGATAGGAAGTCAATTTGTTATGCGATCATTAAATTGCCCCTCAATACATACACAATATTTTACGAATAAAAGATGTTCAATACTTACCAAACCACTAGTATTCAACGGCAACGCATTCTTATACTTCAACCAATCCTCGTACACCTTATCATACGGCTGTCTATGACAGTCATTGTGGCCAACATTCGGCATATCCAAACTACTCATTAGCCCCAAGCTCTGTATGCTGGGACCAAGGTTTGGCATTTGCAACGTTGGTGCATAAGGACTTCGGTATTCCACCGGTCGGACTTGTATGTATTGGTTGCAAGGATCGATGTTGTGATCGTAGAACCTGTCGCAGTTTGTCGTCATGTCGTATTTATCCGTCGGTTTAGATATAAGCGGTCTTATGGAGCTGTAGTCGGTAGTAGAAGATTTATTGGAGCAGCTGTCGCTGATCTTCCCGTCTACTGGTATTATATCTGGATTTTTATCTGTAAAGGAGATAGTACATTATTTTCAGTGCCCGTTCTTTTTAATTAATGTGAATTTTCTTTGAGCGAGTGTTTTGTTTCGATGGGTTGGGGTTGCAATTACAAGACGTTGTTTGGTTGTAAAATTACCTACAAGCAAAAACAACTAGCTTTTATGAGGTTTGCAGCATAAAAATGCTGTTAAATATTTCAGTTAAACATTTTTTTTCCAAGTTGTAGCAATGATCTAGTTGTCGCTAGTAGCGAACTCGAACTCGACTTAATGGACACCCGAATTGTTACTATTGTGCTTAAAATCCTGGGTTCGTTCTATAAGGTCGGAAATGGTAATTTTGGGTTTTTACTTCTGGTATTTCTCAGTAGCAGCCCCGAGTCTCGATTTATGGAACTTAAACATAACTGGCGAAATGTATCTATTGTCAGTACTATAGGCAAGTACAGGTACACCTCTGACTATCTTTTTAGAGAACACAGGTCGAGTGTTGTTATGTTAGCAAGTAGGTATTTTACAATTATCGGCGTTCTTTTGAGTCTGGTGAAATTCCCAAACTACTCCTAACAAAGGATTTCGAAAAAGTGTAGGTAGTATTTCGTAAAAAATTCTTTCGCTTTCCGATATCTGAATCCGATTTCAGATAAAACGAATATTTTCAATGGCCTGATTACCTTGGGAAAAATACAATGAAGCCTTTTACATACAATCGATGTAAAACTCTTCGGTACTAGCGTGGATTATTTTTCGAGAATTTACATTGCATTGGGGGAGTATAATTAAATATTCACTGAAAACAGTGAATAAAAAGCACTTTTAATCACTATTTTGGAGTTTGAATTTAGAACACACCAATATATTCAACCTCCATCACAATGCAATACAACCGCCTTGCGCAAAAAATACTCAATATAAACTCCTTCTGCAAAGAATACTCGACACACAAACTCCTTGTCCTTTTCGCTTAAATCTTTATACCATTCCTCCTCCAAAAAAGCTTATTTTATTCACTGAAAACAGTGGATAAAAAGCAGTTTTACTCACTGTTTTGGTGTTTGAATTTAGAACACACTAATATACATTCTTCCATCTCAATGCTATACAACCTCCTTGCGCATAAAATACTCGATACAAACTCCAACAAACTCCTTGTGAAAAGAATATTCGATTTTCAAACTCCTTCATCGATTTAATTTTGAGTTTGTTTATATTTAGGATTATAATTCTGATTTCAGTCTAGGATGTTTACTGAATACTTATTTGGATTGTAATTCTAATATTAAATGCATTGGTATTTAATTAATTATAATTATGTAACGTAACAGAGGTGGTCACTGGCCCCTAAAACACAGGTGCTGCTACCTAACTCAGCTTCAAAATTTAAACCCTGAGGTTTCACATTTTTTGAAAATTTTCAAGGTAATAAACCATTTATTTATTATTATTCCTTGTGCTTACTGCTTAAATCTTTCTTTTTCTCGTAGTCATTGTATAAAATATAGTATGCAACTCCTGAATAAAACGGATTTATATCGAGGGCCATGAATCACTCGCGTCGCTCAGGATTCTAACAGTTGAATCACTCGCTACGCTCGTGATTCAATCATCATGATTCACTCCCTACGGTCGTGATTCAGTTGTTAGAATATTTCACTTGTTCGTGATTCATCTATGGCCCTCGCTTTAAATTCTTCCTTTATTCACTAGTTGCATAATATACTATTCTTTTCTTCGTAGTCATGGTATAATAGTACATTTCGTGTCGAGCATAAAAGGTCGAGATTTTAACACGTGCAATGTAGCCAATTACGTCTAAAGCTACATGCGAGTGTTAAAATAACTAGTTTTTATGAAAGACACGAACGAAGCTTACTTAATTAAATGCAAATAATAAGTTCCAAAACAATTTAGAAGAAACGTTCAGACTAAAAACCACAGACTATATACACACAATTATAGCGCGCTTTTTTGAGAGGTAACAGATTCAGTATAATTCTTCCAGTTAAATGATGATATCATAACTACATACAAAAGTCATTACGTTAATGTTATTATGTAAATTTGTTTTATTTTTATTTTATAATCTTGTGTCTAAATATTCATATTTCGAAACGAATTTCTCAGTGTTACATAATAGACAAGGTAGTGGAAAAAGTATATTATGCAACTAGTGAATAAAGGACGGATTTATATCGAGGGCCATGAATCACTAGCGTCGGTCAGGATTCTAACATTTGAATCACTCGCTATGCTCGTGATTAAATCATCATGAAACACTCCCTACGGTCGTGATTCAGTTCAATAATCCTTCACTTGCTCGTGATTTATCTATGGCCCTCGCTTCAAATCCGTCCTTTATTCACTTGTTGCACAATGTACTATTTTATTCATACTTATTAAAAGTATCTACTGACGTGAAAGTACTTGCTTCACCCCATTAGATATCTAGGTACTGTGATTTCTTTATGTATGTAGTATAAAGAGGGAACAATTTTTTTTTAAGTAGGTCGTTTACAGGAAACTATGCATCTGTTAGCTTAAAATTATCGTACAGTGTGACATTTGAAAATTCAGTTGTATTTATTGACAAAAAATACAAAAAATTTAATTACTTTGTAAGCTGAACACTACAAAATTACTTTAGTTATGGAAGTTGGTGTCTACAAAATTAGTTTGGTTATGGAAGTTGGTGTCTATGGTATTGTTTTACGTTTTTCTCCATCGACTTTCTGTATTCCCCGAAGGTATAGACGCAGGTGTACCAACCTCATACACCCATATTTCGCCAGTTATATCAAATTCTTATGTAATAAGGCTATATTGCTATCAACTGGAAAATAGCTGCTCCTGAAACATCCCAGTAGAAAAAATCCAATAACACTGCCCGGAGATTTTAAACCAAGAGTTCATGCTTTGAAGTAGTGCTTGCAACCACTAAACCAACGAGGCAACTTGTAACTATCCCGGTAACGGAATTAAGAGACTTACCCAAACTATCAACACTTTCATCTTTAGTGCCAGTTAGTGGTATATTAGATGTTTCATCCTGCTGCATTTTGTCCTTTTCATGTTTTTCTAAAAATAAAGCAAAAAAGAGATGAAATACTCTGTCAGTTTAAATTATTTCTTGTCTACCCATTTTCTCCTGTCAACTTTTATTAATTCGATGTAATTCTTAAATATTTACAAATATATAAGATATTTACAGCTTCGGCGTCAAAATATTTTTGTCTTTGAAGTGATATGTTTATACTTAATTATATTGGTTTACGTCAATTTTATTAAAATTTTAAATCTTTTCGCAGAATCGACTTCAGTTTTCATTAAAATTTTAAATATTGTTTTAAAATCAGTCTCAAGATACCAAATAAACATTTGAAATACCTATGTAATAAGTTTTAATTAAGAGTTTTGTTTAATCTCATATTTTTTTTATTACTAAGATTGTATAATAGAAACAAATCAAACCATTGATTGCTTCAGATAAATTAATTCCAACGTTTCAATTAAACCACACACAAAGTTCAATTAACCTACACCTGCAATTTGAAGTTTGAATAAAGATTATTATTTATTTATTTATTTTATTTACCTAGTTTTAATTAAACTACACCTGAAGATCAATTAAACTATACACCAAGTTCAATTAAACTACACCATACTCACTCTCTCTCCTGTTGAAGTACTTGCAGCAGAAGACGACAGCTGACACGGCGGTCATAGCGGCGATTACTGCTACTGCTCCCAGCACTATCATCAGGACTGTCGTCAGCTCCACTTTGACGGGGACCTGCGCTGTGGGAACAACTGTGGCTTTTATTATTTTTATTTTACTTATGACCGTGTCATTTCATGTATAAGAATGGCTGGCGTGAAACACATTACCTTCTACGAAAAGTTTTCAGGTCTTTGGGTCCGAAGCTTGTTCAAAAATATGGGTGTTCATAAAATTTTTCGCAGTACCGTGTTTCTGGCTACTCATTGTCTTTTCGATACGTAAAATTACTTAATCCTACGAACTTTCAAACCATGAAATCATACCTGTATGCCGTTGCGGATACTTCAGCAAACTAGAAGTCAATGTTAGAGCTTCACTAAAGCCTTTCCTATTGAGGGCTCTCACTGACACAGCTAAGGAGTTGCTTGCTGATAGACCTGCTACTTCAAACTCAGGGTCAACACTGCTGACATTGCGAAGTAGAAGACCTGTTGCCATGTCGAAGATCTGTATGAAAAAAGTAGGCAATTAATAAAACACGGATGGTTTCAACAAGGGAAATGAGTAAGCGAGGCTAGGTTTAGGATAGTAATTTCAGATAGAGGTGAATTGATACATATAAACTCAACGAGTCTTTATCAGTCTAAAATGTTCTGCTACCGCTCATGTTCATCTCCAACCATACACCATTTAACTCTGTTCTCGGTTACTTTCATACAACTGCTACCAGTCACCCAGTGAAGATCGTCGCTACGCCTAGAGCTTTACCGTTTTCTTCCAAAAACATTGAAACTTATATGAACCACACTAGAGAACATGAAGAAGAAGAATTTAAAAGATCACTGATTTTCCAAATGATGAAAAAGTAATAATGTGTGCCAAAAAAAACGTTATACCAATGTTCTTTTATAACTCAGACAAAAGCGATATATTTTCTGTCCATAAAGAATTTAATGTCGTTGAGGATTTATTTATATGGAACTAAGTGACAGTAACAAGACGTATCAAAGCCTATTGATATCTGTAACATAATTTGTAAAGCCTACTACAAAAGATACACTGTTTCTTTTATTGTTAAATGATGATTTATCTATGTTTATTTTGATTTACGTTATACAGTTATTTTGTTTGTAACTATAAGATCAGTTGAAAAGAGAGTCTGTTGGCGTTGCATAAAATATGTTTTATTTTAAAATAAGTCTCTGCCAGCATTATGACCGGGATAAAAAGTATCCTAAGTGTTTCTCCTAGGCCCAATGTATCTCACGCCAAAATCCACAGAATTTGATTAACTGTTTAGGCGTGAAAACGTGGCAAGTAAATAGTTAGAGGTAGAGACTTTCGCATATACTTATAATATTAGTATGGGTGGATTCACAAACACATTGAAATTACATTAAAGTTCAATGATCTGATTCTTTGCTTCTTTGTTGCTTCAACAATTGTGTTGAAGCAACATACAGAGAAAAACCATTATTCTAAAACAAATTACTTTCGTGTCGGTAACAAGGCACATAAAATCTCAAAACGTTTTACGAACCAAGAAAAGAATAATTGTTCAAATACTTGAAGAGACGATTAGAAGTTTGAAGAGGTTTTAAAAACAAAAGCTGATGAATCTTGAAAATTGTTTTCCTGATAAAAGTTATTTGACAGTAGGCAATCGGAAAATAAATCGTAATTTATTGTGTTTTAGCAATAAAACAGTTGTGATCCTGGAGTCGATCTGCCTAGCCTTTTCTAAATTATTTAGCCAGAGGCAACTATATTCCAGTTTATGACATGGACCGACCATTTATCTGATCGCCACAGCCTAGCATCTAAGTAGAAAATACCTCTTTATTCAACGGTTCAATAAATTTAATTTCGCAGAATTAGCAATTGTTTTTTTCTTCTGGATTCATTGTTGATCCGAGAAATTAGAAGAATAATTATTATTTACTTTGTAATAAATATTGCAATATAACTCAGTACAGTGCTCGATGACCTCAGTAGAGCTTCCGAAAGAGTGGGTCTGAAAATGAACATGGACAAAACCAAAGTGATGTTGAATGCCCATGTTACACCCACTCCTATCAAGGTTGGAGACTCTACACTCGAAGGTTAGGGCCAACTTCGAGAAAGAGGTCAACCGTCGAAACCGACTAGGCTGGGCAGCGTTCGGGAAGTTGCGCGGTGTCTTCTCTTCCAACTTACCACAGTGTCTCAAGACAAAAGTCTATGATCAGTGTGTGTTGCCAGTGATGATATATGGCTCTGAGACGTGGTCGCTTACAATGGGCCTCATCAGAAAGCTTACAGTCACTCAAAGGGCAATGGAGAGGATTATACTCGGCGTTTCCATGCGTGATCGAATCAGAAATGTAGAGATCCGTAAGAGAACCTGGGTAACCGACATAGCCCGAAGAATTACCAAACTTAAGTGTCAGTGGGCAGCGCACATTGCTCGCGGAACGGACGAACGATGGGGCAGAAAGGTTCTGTAGTGGCGACCGCGAACCGGAAGACGTTGCGTTGGAAGGCCACCCACCAGGTGGACCGATGACCTGGTGAAGGTTGCGGGGATCCGCTGGTTGCGAGACGCACGGGACCGGTCAATGTGGCGATGCTTTGGGGAGGCCTATGTCCAGCAGTGGATGTCTTTCGGCTGATATTATGATGATGATGAATAAATATTGTGTGCAGAACCAGTAATGTGAAATGACCACCTGCAAGTTGTACTGTGCAAGCTGAATTGATAATGGATTTAGTAGAAAACTTGCAGAAAGTTATACTATATATTCAAATAGCTCGGTTTTTATATAAGACGTAAGCTTGAACTGTAAAGCAAGAAATACATTGTCATACGTGACTTATCATACGAAACTTAGATAGTCTTCAGTGTCGTTACAGATGCTGTATTTGCTGGGACATTCTAGGTAGCGCTTCTATTGCGTGACTGATCTATAAACAATTTCAGCAAGCCAGGTTTACAGTCGACATTACTAGATACATCATGAATCATTACTATTATTTGTTGTAGTAAGTGGCGTCTGATGATTTGTTTTTAGCTACCTGTTTGAGAAAAAAACGCGCTGACACTCCTGTTCCAGAAGTACCGTCGCGGATTGGAAAGGAATTACCACATTTTGTATCGCCGACCGTGAAGGTTATTTTAAACTACAAAATGTAAGAAAAGGACTCACCTCCAATAAGAATGACTGGTGGATCCCTCCATCGTGGCCCGGCGTGCAGTTCAAAGACAAAGAGTCGTAAGTCACGTTGGTGATCTCACACGCCTTGGGGGTGGATGGCTTGTCTGTATAGAGAAGAAAGAAGCACTTTTTAACAATCAATATTCTTAGAAAGTGTTAGCCGTGTCTTTTTTGGTAGAGAACACGACAAAATAGTAGTTTATGATACTGTTGCATAATAAGGGGTATTAAAACATGAGTGTGAGTTTAAAAACCGAGCCGTAGGCGAGGTTTTTAATAGTATTCACACGAATGTTTTAATACCTAGTTATGTGCAGTTTCATACACTACTTTATCTACACTCATACATTTTGGGATTGAACCTACTTAATCTTTTTTTTTGCACTTTCCATGTCATAAAGTCGTGATAAATGCATCATATAATAATCTCGACTTTGCTGGTAAGAGATTATGAGTAATTTCCTTCGCCGCATATAACATATTTGGCGGCGTCAATTTTTCTTCACATTCACTATTTCTTTTTTGTATTCATTTTAAGCAAGAATTTAAAAAAAGTCATGAAATTCAGTACAGCGAAACCTGCAAAACGTATGAATGGCGCCAAAACCCAGCACATCACCGCATTATCCGCGCATGCGGATAGGCTATATAAGGCTTAGCACACGCACTGCGATATTTATTCGCGCGGATTTTTTCCGCCCATTCTGCGACCTATGGAATTGTATGAAGCTGCTCGCATTGCGGTAAAAAATTCGTGCGGCAATAATACCGCGTGAAATCCGTGTTTTGCAACAGAATCCACCGCACCGCAGCGCGGATTTATTTCGCGCGAATATTTTGAGCTCTATAAACAGGTGGAAAGAGACAAAAGTTCGCGCTAATAAAAATCGCAGTGCGTAATAAGCCTAAAGCGGGCATTGTCACAGGCAAGTTAAAATTGGAATCAATTTTTTTTTATTAGGTACTATAAAAATGGCATTTCAAAAAATTTAAATAACTGATGGAATCTCCTTAGTGATTAACTTCTTGAATTTGTCCTGTATCGTAATAGAAAAAAAGTTATTTTATGATGCAGTTGTTTGAAAATCGAAGGAAAATGTTGCACTATAATGGTTTTTATCTACTCTCATATCGTAATATTCGAATTATAAACCTCAAAACGAGTTTATATTGACATACTTTATAAACACAATACCGAAATTTAAAAATAGAATCTCATTATAACACTATTTCTCTAACAAAATAATGCTATAAAACCTTTTTTTTCTATTACGATACAGGACAAATCCAAGAAGGTAATCACTAAGGAGTTCCCATCAATATTTTTTTTGTAATGCCATTTTAGTACCTATTATAAAAAGATTTGATTCCAATTTTAAATTGTCTGTGACAATGCCCGCATTAGGCTTAGCACGCACTGCGATTTTATTCGCGCGTATTTTGTCTCTTTCTACCTGTTCATAGAGCTCAAAATATTCGCGCGAATTAAATTCGCGCCACAGTGCGGTGGATTCTGTTGCAAAACACGGCTTTCATGCGGTATTATTTCCGCACGATTTTTTTACCGCAATGCGAGCAGCTTCATACAATTCCATAGGTCGCAGAAAGGGCGGAAAAAATCGCGTGAATAAATATCGCAGTGCGTGTGCTAAGCCTTAGCGCATGCGCAGATAATGCGGTGATGTGCTGGGTTTTGGCGCAATTCATATGTTTTGCAGGTTTCGCTGTACTGAATTTCATGAGTTTTTAAATTCTTGCTTAAATATTAGTGAATGTGAAGAAAATTTGACTCCGACACACGTTTTATATGCGGCGAAGGAAATTACTCATAATCTTTTACCAGCAAAGTCGAGATTATTATATGATGCATTTATCACGACTTTATGGCATGGAAAATGCAAAGAAAAAATTATTAAGTAGGTTCAATCCCAAAATGTATGAGTGTAGATAAAGTAGTGTATGAAACTGCGCATAACTAGGTATTAAAACACTCGTGTGAATACTATTAAAAACCTAGTCTACGGCTCGGTTTTTAAACACACACTCATGTTTTAATACCCCTTATTATGCAATAGTATCATAAACTACTATTTTTTTAAATTTTACCTATCCACGAATATAAAGTACGTATTTATGCAATATTTTTCGAATTCATATTTGGAACATTACGTTGTGAGTGTAGATAAAGTTTTTTACTGCCGCACTCAGAGTCGTTAACGGTTACTTAAGGCGATCCTTAGTGTTGATTTTTAGTACAAAATCTATACTAAGGAGCGGTTTTAAGCCTGAGAAAATTGCTGATATTCTCTGTCTGTATGATTTATCTTTACTAACTGACTAAAAATAATACACCACCTAAACCGCTGAAGGTATTAACGAGCTTTTAAAGTTTGTAACCGAGTAAAAATTGCTGGCATTAGCTAGAGTAGGCTTCTTATAAACATCAGCATCACCCTCTATGTGTAGTGTTATAATGCTTTATGTCGATATCCGACCTAATAACTTACATTCCCCATGTAGGGGCTAGAATTGTCTGACACAGGAGAAGCGTCATATTTTATAGGAATAAGCTGCGGTATTTGATCGTACTTCGGTCCGTCTAGCATTTAACGACCTGTGCTCTTTGATTTGTATGGAGCTGACTATGAATTTTGGAATTTTACTGACTCTTCCTTTTATCTAAATTTTTGTTTGAAAATAGGTCACACCTTTGTGTGTTATGAATAATTAGACTATGTTCAGGTATACTGACTTATCTATAGTTTTGTCACCCAGCAAATAAATGCTGTGTTTGTATCTGTTTTGTCACGGGCACACTCAGCGAAATTTTATTGTATCTTATTCTTTATTATTCTTCTCTTTTACTTTGTGATTTTTGCTGTTGTGTTCTATCTGTGTAGCATGGCCCACTGCTGGGTAAAGAACTATCCCATCGCCTTCTTTGCCTGATATTTGGCCAAACGGCCGGCCATGCATCATTGTTGTGTACATAACTGGTTTTAACTCTTTACATAATTAATGGTGAATTATAGTAATATTGAACTGCTTACCAGCTGATAGTATATGGAAGAGACACGGCTTCGTCTGTCGGCCCACCGAGTTGGTGCCCGAGCATTGCACCCAGCCGTAGTCTGAAGAAGTATTCACCATGTAAATGTATGTACCTGAATGAAATATCATATATTACTACAAGAAAAAAGCTCTGGCTAAAGTAATAGTTATGGCCCAATAACCATTTATCGACGCAAATTCAATACGCATGGTAATATATATTTAACAGAAGTATAATTTTAGTCGTCCTGAGTAACTTTCCCATGGGTCGTGACTTCGCTTTATTATGTTAAGCCCAACACACTATGCCCAATCTCTGCAATAATTGAAAGACTCAATTAACTTTGGCTACCAACTAATAAGCGCCGAGTCAATGAAGGGTGTGCGTTACCCAGGCAAAATGTTTTGCTTTAGAGAGATGAGACTTAAACAAATAATTAGTGTATCATGAGGAGCAATTTGTTTACTAATAGCAAAATTTGTTTGAATTGTAGTTTTTAAGTTATTTAAGAAAAACAAATTTTGCTGGAGTAACGTTTGAAACGTTACCCAGGCAAAATCGTCTTTCAAAAATTAGTTTCAGCACGGAACCAAATACATGAATAGATAGCTTTTGTTGAGTAGTAAATGTTTATAAATAGCAAAATTTGTGTATGGTATAGTTCTTTAGTTATTTAAGATTTTGCTGCGGTAACGTTTTGGGATTTCCCAGATCTCGAAAACGGCTCAACGCAGAAGTTTGAAAAAAATACCAATAAAAGACCTTAATTTGTTTAAATTTGTTTAATCATTAGTTTTTGATTTGGTTGACGTAAACCAATGTAATTAAATGGTTTCAAAAATCAGAAGAAGCGGGTTTACATGTAAACCAATACACTTATAACCAAATAAACAGCTGTAAAAAATACCCGTGGTTCGACGCTTGTTTACAGCAGACATTTTAGATTTCATACTTTACACGTTAAGAAGATAAAAACAAATTTGATTTATTTTAGACTGGTCGTACTTTAGCGATCGAATACGCAGTTCCCATAACATTAAGAAACATGGCATACTTTAAACAAATTAAAATGATTCATGAAAATTCTTTCCTGTTAATTTCAGCCTTGAATTACGGCTCTAATGAAAGTTATCTCAAAAACAAGAATATGTCAGCAATTCTCTAATAAGCCGACCAAATTGAAAAGGTCACGTAAAAGCGACTGCACCGTACGTACGGGTAATCTTCGCAAATTAGCAGCTTGGTAACCGATGTTTTGTACAGTTAAGCAGAAAAACGTTATTCGTGAAGCCGATTTTTTAATATTTTTTAAGTGCAGTACCATATTACACAATTTTTACTAGTTAATAAAAGTGTAATATCATAGTGTATAATTTATAGTGTGATTTAAAACAATACAAACATATAAAGGGTGTAAGGGACAGCCCTCCACAAACTGATGGGGTGAATTCAGTATATCATACTAAGATGTCCGGTACAAGAAATTATTTCAGGATCGTTAGGGGAATCCAATAAACCTGATTTATTTTATTTCCTCATACGCAATGTAACGCTACCGTGACAAAACGCGCGCAGCGAGTCATCGGCCGTACTCTTACGCACGTGTTCGTTCGAAACACTGGGTTCGCTTTACAAATGACCTTTCCTAGAATAAATCTTTTGTTTCATAAAAAAAAGAACAAAAAATAAAAATGTTCCGCCGACCGCTTCCACTTAACTTTGACACCACAACAAAAATAAGTCCAAAAGCGTACGTAACAATGAAGACGTGTGAACATGCAACGACACAAACAGAAACTGTTCTGTGCAAACACAACAGACAGCCCGGCGGCCGGCGGTTTTGTTCTTGGGTTTAACCCGTAAACTACAGCATAATAAGGTTTTTTTCGCCAACGGCCGGGCTAACGTCTTCCCATTTTGTGCAATCGCAGATGACGAGTTTGATGAACTCTGTAGCTAGGCAGAAAGTGAACAGCTGATTTTACGTGTCGTTCGTTAGAGTATTTGAACATCCATTGCTAGTTTTTTGGTTTTAGCCGTATTTTTCACATAAATGGAGTGCTGCTTTCATATAATGTAATTTTACATTGAAATAAAACTGAAAAAACTGAACACTGTGGTATTGAAATATGAGCTTTATGTCGTGTTACTTAGAGTGGATATTTCAACATTAAGTTAAAAGAAGGTTACGACGCTTTGACAATGATTGGTTCACGGGTTATCCACCTGTGGCAGTCACATGTAATGTTAAAATATTCACTCTAAGTAACACGTAACAAAACTCATATTAAAATGCCATACTGTGAGTCGAGGTGAAATGGAGTCCACCTATCAACCTACGTTATTAGTACCTCCTAAGGAAAATTGTACAAACTATTAATGTATCCAAATATTAAAATTAAGTAAGTAGGTTATAACTTATCTGTGATTTTTCTCTAAAAATGTTGATGCTAAGGCAAAGCAATACATATAATTTGTATGAGACTGATTTTTTAAATAAAAATAATGAATCTTAACCATTTTATTATTTTAACTAACCTGACCAGAAAACTTTTGTATTCAACTGTACTAACAAAACATCTATATTATCCTGTTCATTTCAGATGGTTGCGCTTATGTATGGTGCGGTCGCTTTTATGTGACCTTTTCAATTTGGTCGGCTCATTAGAGAATTGCTGACATAATCTTGTTTTTGAGATAACTTTCATTAGAGCCGTAATTCAAAGCTGCAATTAACAGGAAGGAATTTTCAGGAATCATTTTAATTTGTTTAAAGTATGCCATGTTTCTTAATGTTATGGGAACTGCGTATTTGATCGCTAAAGTACGACCAGTCTAAAATAAATCAAATTTGTTTTTATCTTCTTAATGTGTAAAGTATGAAATCTAATATTTCTGATGTAAACAAGCGTCGAACCACGGGTATTTTTTACAGCTGTTTATTTGGTTATAAGTGTATTGGTTTACTTGCAAACCCGTTTCTTCTGATTTTTGAAACCATTTAATTACATTGGTTTACGTCAACCAAATCAAAAACTAATGATTAAACAAATTTAAACAAATTGAGGTCTTTTATTGGTATTTTTTTCAAACTTCTGCGTTGAGCCGTTTTCGAGATCTGGGAAATCCCAAAACGTTACCGCAGCAAAATCTTAAATAACTAAAGAACTATACCACACACAAATTTTGCTATTTATAAACATTTACTACGCAACAAAAGCTATCTATTCATGTATTTGGTTCCGTGCTGAAACTAATTTTTGAAAGACTATTTTGCCTGGGTAACGTTTCAAACGTTACTCCAGCAAAATTTGTTTTTCTCAAATAACTTAAAAACTACAATTCAAACAAATTTTGCTATTAGTAAACAAATTGCCCCTCATGATACACTAATTATTTGTTTAAGTCTCATCTCTCTAAAGCAAAACATTTTGCCTGGGTAACGCACACCAATGAAGGTCGATGAGTCCCAGAGAAATGGTTTAATTGTCTTGGATCCTGTACCAAAATTAATCATCAATCAGGACAGTCCTATGTCTGTTTAGTGTGACACCATCTGGCTATCTGTCTAGTGTAATTTGCCTTTATTTTTGGCGATCTGTCTAGTGTATTTTTCCTTAATTTTTGGCGATCTATCTATTGTATTTTTCCTTAATCTTTGGCGATCTATCTAGTGTATTATTCCTTAATTTTTGACGATCTGTCTAGAGTATTTTTGGCCAAAAGGTCGGATATTGTAGGCTTACCTGGCAAATTAGGTACATTGGTTATCGATGATGTAGTAAGCTCATGTTTACTATGAGCTGAGCTGTTAAACCACCAGTGGTACGACATTGGCTCCTGTGAACAAAAAGACTAAATTTAATATTGTATGACCAGAGATAATACCTAAACATGTTCACATCCTTCATTGTCGTTTTCAATTAAAATAAGACCAATACCTGCAGCAGTCGCGTCTCGTCTAAAATGCCGAAATGTTAATCATAAATATATTTTCAATGTTTGTTTTATTTCATGAGTTTTAAAATTTGTTAGTTTTGTTGAAGTCAAAACAATTAATGACAGGAAATTATATTTAAGTGCTTTTCTTCTCCCAATGCAGTCACTTACGAAATCAGCCTTTAATAAATAGACAGAATATATATATATATATATCGGCGCAAAATCAACATTAATACCGGCGTGAGGACATAATCGAGCGTCGAATAAATTATGATTGATTATTTTAAGATCAAATAACGTGTGATTGCTTATTTGAATATTTCAGTTGATAAAAATCACTCAATTGACTGTTTGATTATCTTTACTCGTTTTATTACTCAAAATTATTAAAAACTAATTGATCTGAACTTCATAATTCATTTTGTGATTTGTAAAATAAAAACTAGAATTTAAAAACGGACAACAAACAAAGACTGTTTTAGTCAATAGACTTGTAACGACTCTAACCGTTAATAAGTTTTGTATAAATACGACCGCCCGACCGCTCACAATTCATTTCCTCTCCTCTGCCAGTTTTGCCAGCGGCTTCGCCTGCCAGGCAACCCACCCCCACTCCCGCCGCCACTGCCGCTTCACAGCGGACAAGCCGCCCACAAAGCCCGATGGAAACAAATACCACTAGGAAGTTTCCTCCCCCTCCTCCCATTTATCTGCAAGATAAGGGGAAATGGAACGATGTGTCCAACGCTTGTGTTGAGCGGAAAATCAACTACACCAAGGCTACTGCATGCCAACTAGGCATCAGGATTCAAGTCCCCACGTCCCGTGGTTTTCGAGATCGTACTCGCTATGTAAAAGACAGGAACATTTCGTTCCACATATATTCCCTTCCGGAGGAAAAACCCCTCCGTGTGGTTATTCGGCGTATACCGAAAGAAATCTCTACGGAAGATGTCCGTAGGGATTTAATAGCCCAGAAAGTCCCAGTCACAGAGGTCCACCGGCTGCACAAAGCTAGAGGTGGACAACTGTATGACATTGTCATGGTTACATGCAGCCCGACTGAGGGTCGCAATCCCATTTTAATATCAAAACCGTTTGCTCCCTGTCGGGCATTTCGGTGGAGAAACCGTACCGCCCCCACCTAGTTGGTCAGTGCCATAACTGCCAACTGTACGGCCATTCTCAGGCAAATTGCTATGCTACCCCTAGGTGCGTAAAGTGCCTGGGTGAGCATAACACGAAGGACTGTACACGTCCAAAAGATCGCTCAGAATGCACGGAGCCTCCCAGCTGCGTGCTCTGTAGCCAGATAGGACACCCTGCTAACTACCGGGGTTGTCCAAAAGCTCCCAAACTTGCGCCTAAACTAGCCAAGCGTTTCAACAAACTCCAAGCGCCTTATGCGCCCTTGTCCCAACCCCCCCGTCTAGCCCCTCAGAGGACTTCACCTAGGGGTAAGCTGAACCACCAAAGGGTGGCCCCTCAGTCTTACTCCCAGCCCATGCCAGCGCTGCTGGATCAACCCATAGCAGCGCCCATTCCAGCGTCCATTCCAACCCCAGGCCCAGTAGCCACTGCTGCCCCCACGACCGCACAAAGCCGGAAGGTGGCTCCCACCACCACCGACGCTAAGCGCCCGCCCCCTGTCGCCCCCTCTGGGCACAAGCCATATCTGAGCGTGGCTGTAAATATCATCAACGCGTACTCCATTTGGATGACCCCTCAGGCCCGTGCTCTGGATGCAGAAATCCGGAATGCAGGCCCTCTTGACCCAGTTTCATGCAGTGCCATCTTCTCGAGGTACGAATGCATCACTAGGGAACTAGATAGACTCGTCTACAAAGACGGTCAATGGGTTCATAACTAGTACGAACATTTCGACAATAGAACACAATATCAACCGTATTCGTTCCGCCCTCGCCGCCGAGGCTCGTCGCGACGTCCCTATAAATTATGAAGCCAGCCCGCGAATGCTGTGCCATAGTTAAAGTAGCTAGTTTACAAATTGGAGTTTCTTGTCCGTTCTTCTCCACGTAGGCTTTTCCGAACGGATGGTAGAATCACTTTATTAGATCCAGCCTTAGCTGTCCCCCCAAGTGACGCCCTGAGCCGAGGTGTCGACCCCAACTGGGGTAGCCCTCAGCGTGTCGCTTTAGGTTTAGCTTTTTGAAGCCTGGCTGGAGGCTAACTAGATTAGTCTCCACAGGGAAGCCCGCTTAAGCAGTAGTCGGTCCCTTTGACTGAACTGCGTGACGCCACGTATTAAAAAAAAAAAAAGCTCACAATTCATTCTAAGTCGAGTCGTCGGACGGTACTGTGAGGACTCTGCCTAAGAAGGCAACCTATTTGCCTTAGTAAGACTGGCAGCAGATAACTAGTTTTGCAAGGTAGTTAAAATAAGAACGCTTGTCATGTTTATATAAAATTATGATAGAATAGATCTAGATTGTTCGCCTGAAGGCAGGCTCATATTAGCTAAAATATAATAATTAAACCAATATATGTTTCATTGCCGGTACACCTCTGTCTACCCCCCTACATTTGGTAGCAGCGCCGGGTAAAGTATCCCAGTAAATAAGAAGAAATAATATAAAAAATCGCGTGTATACGGCGTACAGTATACGTATAGGAAAAAAAACCTAGAAGAAAAGTGTATTAAAGACGGTATAGTTCGCGTGTGCATGGCGATACAGTGCACGAAGCCCTATCGGCGTATATTAAGCGAGATAACTGATATCAGAGAGTGCCGTTACCTCTCATTCCCTCCCATAAGCGGATGGAAGGAAAAATAAAGCTAAGTGGTTTTGTTATTTTGTATGATTGAGTGTAAAGCAAGCATGATGAATAAGTATTATTCGGGCACGGACGGCTACTGCCTGGAGGAATTCCTAACCGAATTCAAGTCGGTGGCCGAAACAAATGAATGGAGAAAGAGCGACTACAGCCTGATTTTAGGAGGATTTCTACACGGAGCCGCATATTATTATTATCGTACTATTTTTAAGTATGATATGGACTTCGCAGTGTTGTGCGATTGCTTGAGGAGTGAATTTACAAAATTTCACCGCAGATGTCATTATTGCGAACAGCGCATAATAATCTGTGAAATAAAAGCCGAAGAAAAACGACTTAATGTATTGTGTGAGGATGTTAATACACATTTATTTTCTAGTATCGTGATAAAGGACGATCAAACACAAAACAATATTCAGTGCAGTGAAGAAAGCGTTGACGAAGAGGCCGACGATATTGTTGACGATGTTGATCACGCCGACGGAGAGAGCTGCTTGTTCGAGAACGATGTTGACCAGTCCAGCAGAGACGACAGCCCCGTCGATGACAAGTTTGAGGTGGAGTCTACGCTCCAGGGCGAGCGCTCGGACGGCCCAACTGACGACGTGTTGGAGCCCCTACCCAGCAGCGTATGTGCGGACGAGGGTATTGTATTGTATCGGTCCAGTCCAATTTGCTCCGATAATTCCGATTATCTTTCAGAGAACCATGTTCAGATTCCATCAGAACAACGAGTTGCAGTTCCATCTGAATGCCAAAGTTTTGTTTCGAATGTTAACATGCAGAATCACATTGATTTCAACCATAATATTGGAAATAAAATTGGAAAATTCAATCAGACATAAAACAGAAATTTATAAATGTCATTTTGAAAAGAAATGATTTGACAGCATTTAAGAAAAGTTTTTCTCGACCGAAAGAGATCCGTAGGAAATTCAAAGGAGTCTTTAATAAGGTTTCTTATTGCGCCGACATATATTCAAAGAAGGCGATCAATAAAAAGGGTATGATCCGAATTAAATATAAAAGAATTTATTATGAAACTTCTTGGGGAGCAAGATTTCGTAGAAATAAGATGACTATGTTTGTTGTAAATAAAAATCCGATTCAGTTCTGCCTTAAGTGTAATTTAGCATTAGAATATTTGCATTATGTTCACGATAAACAAATAGAACTCGTAAAATGCAAGTTTTGGAAATTTTATAGAAAGAAGATTAGGTATAAAGTGTAGTAAACAATTCATTATTATTGTGTAAATAATTTGTTAGGGAACATGATGTGACTGTTGTGATGTGTCTTATATTTTGTGCTTTATTAACCAATGTTTTCTTTACATGTCGAGCAAATGAATAGAATCCAACCTTGAAGGAATATGCGATGCGCGCTGGGCATCGAAATAAACTTACTGCAATTAATAATCTTAATGATTTATCTGTATATGTTTTGGTGAAATTAAATACTCTTCGGTCTTGTCTTTATTTGTAAAATAGGATTAGCTTTTGAAATAGCAGACAAAGTCTCAAATACAAATCCATAAGGACTAAGTCTGAAACAGTAAAATGTTAATAAGAAATATTTATTTATAAGCCCATAAGGCAAATAAATGATAAAAAGCTTAGTGGTCATTAAAAACTTGGTTCGACACATAGTGCTATGATCAACACAATAAAGCACAGTGTTCATTACATTAGAATTAGATTTATTTATACTCTATAGCCACAGATTAGTTAGGCCGGACCATAGATACAGAATAGAGTTTGGAGTTATAAGGTCCATTACAGATAAACAGAAATAATATTGACATGATTGATTATGTAGAATGTCATGAGCTAAGGAATAGTTTGACACGTTGTGCCATAGATAATATAAAAAGGTACAGGTTAAATAGAAAATGCGATATGATAGAAAAGCTAAATTGAGAAGCCGAATGAATTAGTGTTGCTCTATACACCTAGACGAACCATAAATAGAAGTCTAAAAAAATAAATATTAATTGTATATTGTATAAAGGCCCGTACCGAATAGTTAGATGTAAATTATGTAATAAAAAAATAATAGTAGACGAGTTAGAGAGATAGTAAGTGTAAATAGATTAAAACCTTTTAATGTTAGAGTAGTAGAGATAGGTTTAAATAGATAAGAATAGGGTAAAAAGGTTTCAATAACGGCATAGGCCTGCGACCAAAAAAAAAAGATAAAAAAAATATAGGAATGTCAACTGTCAATTTAATTCACTGAAGCTAATAGGGATGGGGGAGTAGGAAAATGTATCGATAGTTTTCTTGCGACTTTTCCAAATAGTATCGATATATATATGTTTTTCTCTTTTGCATATACTGATGGATTGTATGCCGCTGGGTGAAGAAGAGGCTGGCAACATTAGCTACGCATCGAAGAAATTTGTGATTATATGTTATGCGATTAGGGCTACATAGGCTCAAACCAGGATAATAGTATAACCCGGTGGGTTCCTTAAGGTATTAGTCATAACTGAAACCGACTTTGCTAATGGGGCATAGCCTTTGCAAAGGATGTCGAGTTGACATCATTGGTCCAGTTGATGGTTGTTGTTTAGTTAAAAAATATAAATATATTTATCAATTTAAATCCTGGTGCAAGTTCTATGAATAGGATTTGAATTCGATGCGATCCAGCCTTTCCTTCTCTGGCCTGATAAACGCACGAGATCGAAAAATTGTATCATATCTGAATTTTTAGAAATATAAACCCCATCCGGGTCGATGTGAGTTGACGCATCATTTTGTTAGTGTCGGGAGGACGCCTTGGTCCTTTTCCTGGGGTTTTGGGCAAGGAGGTTCAAGCATGACGGCGTAGATTTGTTAATGCGTATGCGCACGTTAGCCGAAGTTAAAAGCACATATTGGAGCATCCGATAACTCGTTTGTCATGACTTAAGCCTTCCCCTTTTAAGGGTCGTACCTCAATTGTTAATGCGATTCCCCAGTTAGGTAAATGCTCGGGTTAGTATAAGGTAGGATTGATGTTACCTTTCAAAACTTGGAATAGAAGCACCTCGTATGACTCTGCGCGTCTATTCTTAGGGGCGTAGCTCATGTGAGGACTCTGCCTAAGAAGGCAACCTATTTGCCTTAGTAAGACTGGCAGCAGATAACTAGTTTTGCAAGGTAGTTAAAATAAGAACGCTTGTCATGTTTATATAAAATTATGATAGAATAGATCTAGATTGTTCGCCTGAAGGCAGGCTCATATTAGCTAAAATATAATAATTAAACCAATATATGTTTCATTGCCGGTACACCTCTGTCTACCCCCCTACAGTACGGAGCTCCGGAATATTGTGAGTCATTCTTTATTGTTGATTACTATTTATTGTGTACCATTGTGTGTCATTATTGTGTGCTATCTACCAGCAAGAATATAAGTTGATACTCTTGAAGCCAAGTCTTTCATTTTCAACATGAGTAACCAGCACCAACACCATGATGATAATGGAGATAGTGACGTCAGCACTGCTGACGTCACTCTTTTTAAAAATAACCAGGGGGCCCGTCCCCCGTGATACATATATATATATATATATGTTATATTTTACCTAGTACACCAGTACCTACTGTATTACACAGTGACGGTCTTATCGGTCTGACAGCGATATCTTCCCACTGCTAGAACACAGGCCTTCTTTCTGTGAGAGAAAGTGGATCAAAATCTTCCACGCGATCTCAAGCTTGTTAGATACTACATTAAGGTTGCCCTAGTCGACGATACGAACTATTTTGTGCGCGGGGTAAAAATGCATGCTTTCTCATGCGACAAAACGTGCGACAGAAATAGATGCTGTGATGAGCAGGAAGAAGCTAGTTCGCGTTCGAATTAGCACTTTTGCAAATTTTGTAGAGAAATGGATGATGATTTAGGACGAAAACGAGCGCGCGAAATTTTATAAACAGACCTTTGGGAGTATGGATATCATGAAAAATCTACTAAATGAATATAATAGTAATATGCTCTCGTGAAATAAAGGCAAAATTGCGTTTTCTGAAATACCTAACAAAAAACAACATTTAAAGCCTTTCTAGTTTAGTTTATATACTTCCTTTTATTTATATATATATATATTTTTATCTCTTCTTTCTTTAGAATCTGTCTCAGTACTATTGGACATAAAGTAAATTTTTTGACGTGTTTAGATGTCTTGGTCGGTATGTGTCCTATGACACATCCTATTTACTAATCCAGCATAATATGTTTTATTTATATAGGAAACTATTTACTGTTCCACGTTTTTCTAATTAACATAACCTAACTTTAACTTAGTAAAAATTACATTAATACTGACAGTTGGTGTCACTGACATGACATTGACTTCCATTAGAGATCTGTAGATAATAAATCCCTAAAGAAAAGGAACGACACTAGTGTAGTGATATTCTTTACATCTCTCACCCTCGGAGAGAATCAATCAAAATGATTGTTCAATTAAGAGCTAACCCTTACCGGAGATAACTTTGTAACATGGTAGAAGTTTGACTCCACCTTCTTATGTCCAGCATCAACTTCATAGATCGAATTTGACATCTTTCCTAGGATTTTGTATGGTCCGATAATTAATTTATCCATTTTCTTCCTATTTAGCCGTTTTCCGTTTTCTACATATACTTTTCTTAGAACATATATTTTTTTATTATAGTTTTGAGATTTCATTGAATTTTCAAATGCTAGTTCTGTCTCTTTTGAGATCTTCTATTGTGCATCTTGATTTCAATTCCGGTGGCAAAATATCCATTTTCTCTCCTTCCAAAAGATATTTTGGGGAGAACTTAGTGACTGTATTTTCTGTGTCGTTATATTTTTCTACACATTTTTGTGCAATAGTTGTCCAAGCTGTTTTCTTGTCCCCTTCGTTTATTTTGTTCCTTATCCTATTTACTAAAGTTTGGTTTACCCTTTCATTAAGGCCATTTGAAAATGGTGTATCCACAGCAGTGAATACCATTGTTATGTTTTTAAATGTCAAAGTCAAATATATTTATTTCAATTGGGCCAGTAAGCGGCACTTTTGAACGTCATACATTTCTTTTTCAGAAAGTCTATAAATTCTTTGGAATTTATGCCAGGGTATTGGTCTGTTAATACCATATCAATATGATTGCTTGGTGTCACATTTTTTATCAACTTGATAAAATCATTGTAGTTTTGATTTTTTGATGTCAAAATATAAGCATATCGTGTAAAATGATCAACCAGGAGATGCAAGTATTTTTTTGTAGACCGTGATCCTCCGAAGCCTCCAATTGTGTCAATTGATATAATTGCAAATGGGCGTATGGCTGGGCCTAAATGGGACATCAAACCAAAGTTTGAATTACTTCTTGATTTTTTTTTATACAAATGTCACATTCATTACAAATTTTCTTAATATTTGTGATGATATTCTTTGCTGTATAGAAAGGGGTTATTTTATTTATCATCTGGGTTCTTCCAATGTGGCAGTAAGTATTGTGGTAGTGATATTCTTTACATGTATATTTTTAAAATAAATTTATTTGCATTGTTAAACTACTAGTATATCCCTATATGGTGGTTGTTTTGCAATTTTCCTTTTTCTATGGTATTTATTTCCGCCCAAAGATGCATTAAAATTAGTGTTGAAATATAGACCTTTTGACGCTCAGAACTTTCAATTTTTGTTTTGACTTTATTGTGTGCAACCGGTTGCCCTAGTCGATCATTCTTCCATACAAACGTAGTCTGGCAATTACTCCACTGTTTGACGGTGTACGTTCAAAATAAAAAAGATATCAATTTGTCTCATCATTATCTAGCCCTTTATGGAAACAAAAAAGTAAAAACAAAATAAGATTTCTTTTCAGTTTATATTACTGCGGTTTTTGAATACACTTCTATAATTAGATAAAGAAATATAAAAAAAACTTTGTCAAGATGAAAGTATAGTCCTACAGAAAATGGATAAAGTGTACAGGTCCTACAGACAGGCGTGACGCGACAATATGGCAACCCTTCTATAAATAAATTCTTCTAGGCCTATTGCTTCTATCAGTCAGCCTAACCTATTCCCAACTAAGTTGAGTTTGGTCAGACCGGTTGTAAGGATTTCTGACTACCCATAACGACTTCAAGATCTTGAAGTAACTGTAGGTACGTATACCAGTTTCTGTGAAAACGCGTTGTGGAATCGTTGTTGCATTGTCACGTAGCACTTGCCTTATAGGTAAAGATAAAAAGTATAGGCAAATAGGAGGAATGTTTAAAAATTCAGGGAAAAAATTCCACTGAGTTACTGCAAACTTCAGTTTTCTTTCTTCAGTTACCCTTAAAAGCTTCACCTATCACATTCCATAAAAAAAACTTCGCACGCACTAAAATATACTTCATTAAACCTTCCATATTTTCCCCGATACCGACAGGAAGAAAAGTAAACAAAACAAAATCTAGGGTAAAATATACGGCTATGTGGTTAATATAGCTCACTGATGGAGTATTATGTTATGCATGAGCTTATTCTCTTTGGGATACCGCACGAATGCCGTGCTATTATGATCTGCTTCCGATAACGACGGTTTTATTTAGAAACTAACTTTTGTCAGCCTCTTCGCTCGCGTGGTTATCATGATCATATCAGCCGAAAGACGTCCACTGCTGGATATAGACCTCCCCCAAGCGTCGCCACATTGACCGGTCCCGTGCGTCCAGCGGATCCACGCAACCTTCACCAGGTCATCGGTCCACCTGGTGGGAGGCCTTCCAACGCAACGTCTTCCGGTTCGCGGTCACCACTCCAGAACTTTTCTGCCCCATCGTCCATCCGTTCTGCCAGCAATGTGCCCTGCCCACTGCCACTTAATTTTGGCAATTCTTCGGGCTATGTCAGTAATCCTCATGCGGATCTCTACATTTCTGATTCCATTACACAATGATACTCCGAGCATGGCCCTCGCCATTGCCCTTTGGGTGACTGTAAGCTTTCTGATGAGGCCCATTGTGAGCGACCATGTCTCAGAGCCACAGATCATCACTGGCAACACACACTGGTCATATACTTTCGTCTTGAGACACTCCGGTAAGTAGTACGAGAAGATACCGCGCGACTTCCCGAACGCTGCCCAGCCGAGTCGGATTCGACGGTTGACCTCTTTCTGACCCTACCCAACTGGATCGTTTGTCCCAGGTAGACATAGTCGTCCACAACTTAGAGTGTAGAGTCTCCTCTCTCGTCTCTCGACTCGCGTGTAATGTTGAAAAAAAATATCCTTCATCATTGACCAAGTCCTAGGCTATGTCTTAATAATTAAGACTGGTTTAAGCTTTAAAAATTACCAGACAGACAGACATAGTAACCGCCGCATCAAAAAAAAAATATTAGTATGGCAGTATGGACTGCCTTTTGGTAACGACTTCGCCCGCATGAAAGTCAAAAATTGGGGAATATACTACCGAGATATAAAGTACTCATTTTATTTATCGTCCAGGATATGGTGTACCCGTGACCAAATTCGTTTAACCGGTTAAACGCGATAAATAATTTTAAACTAAGTAAACTATTATTGTATAGGAAATAGGTTTTACTGTAGATAATTTTTGGTAGAGGGATTTACATGTTTTACAAAGGATTATCAAGAGCAAGATTTTCTGAGAAATAGGTGCCTAATTAGCAGCTATACCTATGTATTTATTTCTCAAATGATTTCTGGCTATAAGTTGGTTGCTGGTTCAATTCTCGGATGAAAAAAGAATTATACGGCCTACCGACAGATATTTAATATAGGTATTATATTTTTTTTGTGTTATTTACAGTTGCTACCTGACGTTTTCTTGCTGGCACAGTCACGATTTATACACCGTGAAATTTAAGTGGTTGTTTTCCCGCGGCAGAACGACTTGCCTTTAGGAGTACTTTCGAAGCATAGAGTTACAGTAAAAAAATAACGATGTTTTTATTTTAAAATAATTTGAAAAATATTCATCAACTCGAAAAAGTGAGTAACAATAGTAACTTGTATGTACTAGGTACTACGGTGAATAATACGGTGGAGACGCGAGTAGTACCTAGTACATACAAGTTACTATTGTTACTCACTTTTTCGAGTAACAAAAACATCGTTATTTTTTTACTTTAACTCTATGCTTCGAAAGTACTCCTTAAGGCAAGTCGTTTTGCCGCGGGAAAACAACCACTTAAATTTCACGGTGTATAACGAAACTAGCTGACCTGGCAAACTTTGTCTTGCCATAAAAACACCAAGATACACCTACCCTACACCTACCCTACACCTACCCTACACCTACCCTACACCTACCCTACACCTACCCTACACCTACCCTACACCTACCCTACACCTACCCTACACCTACCCTACACCTACCCTACACCTACCCTACACCTACCCTACACCTACCCTACACCTACCCTACACCTACCCTACACCTACCCTACACCTACCCTACACCTACCCTACACCTACCCTACACCTACCCTACACCTACCCTACACCTACCCTACACCTACCCTACACCTACCCTACACCTACCCTACACCTACCCTACACCTACCCTACACCTACCCTACACCTACCCTACACCTACCCTACACCTACCCTACACCTACCCTACACCTACCCTACACCTACCCTACACCTACCCTACACCTACCCTACACCTACCCTACACCTACCCTACACCTACCCTACACCTACCCTACACCTACCCTACACCTACCCTACACCTACCCTACACCTACCCTACACCTACCCTAACCCTACCCTACACCTACCCTACACCTACCCTACACCTACCCTACACCTACCCTACACCTACCCTACACCTACCCTACACCTACCCTACACCTACCCTACACCTACCCTACACCTACCCTACACCTACCCTACACCTACCCTACACCTACCCTACACCTACCCTACACCTACCCTACACCTACCCTACACCTACCCTACACCTACCCTACACCTACCCTACACCTACCCTACACCTACCCTACACCTACCCTACACCTACCCTACACCTACCCTACACCTACCCTACACCTACCCTACACCTACCCTACACCTACCCTACACCTACCCTACACCTACCCTACACCTACCCTACACCTACCCTACACCTACCCTACACCTACCCTACACCTACCCTACACCTACCCTACAACTACCGTACACCTACCCTACACCTACCCTACACCTACCCTACACCTACCCTACACCTACCCTACACCTACCCTACACCTACCCTACACCTACCCTACACCTACCCTACACCTACCCTACACCTACCCTACACCTACCCTACACCTACCCTACACCTACCCTACACCTACCCTACACCTACCCTACACCTACCCTACACCTACCCTACACCTACCCTACACCTACCCTACACCTACCCTACACCTACCACACCTACCTTACACCTACCCTACACCTACCCTACACCTACCCTACACCTACCCTACACCTACCCTACACCTACCCTACACCTACCCTACACCTACCCTACACCTACCCTACACCTACCCTACACCTACCCTACACCTACCCTACACCTACCCTACACCTACCCTACACCTACCCTACACCAACCCTACACCAACCCTACACCTACCCTACACCTACCCTACACCTACCCTACACCTACCCTACACCTACCCTACACCTACCCTACACCTACCCTACACCTACCCTACACCTACCCTACACCTACCCTACACCTACCCTACACCTACCCTACACCTACCCTACACCTACCTTACACCTACCCTACACCTACCCTACACCTACCCTACACCTACCCTACACCTACCCTACACCTACCCTACACCTACCCTACACCTACCCTACACCTACCCTACACCTACCCTACACCTACCCTACACCTACCCTACACCTACCCTACACCTACCCTACACCTACCCTACACCTACCCTACACCTACCCTACACCTACCCTACACCTACCCTACACCTACCCTACACCTACCCTACACCTACCCTACACCTACCCTACACCTACCCTACACCTACCCTACACCTACCCTACACCTACCCTACACCTACCCTACACCTACCCTACACCTACCCTACACCTACCCTACACCTACCCTACACCTACCACACCATTTCTTTTTTTTTTTTTTTGCTATAAACCTCACGGAGCCCGAGACCTTTCCAACGAATGCAAAATCGTGGAAATCGGTTCGTCCGTTCTGGAGTTATAGCGTCAGGGAGGAAAACCCGACTTATTTTTATATATACTATCAGTTCCAAAATTAATCTTCGAACTCAGGCATAATTTATATTATTTTAAATAAATATGCATATGTTCCGTATAATTTTATTGCAACAGCATTATAACTTACAAAACGACCATATTTTGAACGTAAAAATTGAATACCTATAACATTTTTTATGGAGACAAAACCATTGAAAGCGTCAATATTGATTAAACTTGATGCAGTCTGGTTTCCTTATTTGTGTGTCGATTTGAATAAAGTTTTAAAGCAAAATCGTATTTGAAAAGTTGTAGTTTAAAATTATTTGACGTACTATATTTTATTTTTAACAAGTATTTTACGGTATATACTATCTATAATCTCAGGGTCTGAGCAACGCACGTTGTTTGTTTTGTTAGTTGCAAGTTTGAATATTTTATTGTAAAAACGTTGCATTTTATTATTATTAATTGTTGTTTATTAATTGTACTGTGTGTATAAATAATACTAGAACATCATACTTTAACTATCCCAAGGAGTACAATAGGTAAGTAAATATTGGATTATTACTTTTTCAATTAAGTAACTTTATTTTATTGTATTATCCTTTTTTTGATAAGAAGACGGGTACCACACGGTGTGATTTTACCTTTTTATTGTTATTACAAGCTTTTACTAAACATTTGTAGGTATGTGGGTGGGTTGGTATGTAGTAGGTATATGTGTTAAGTTCAAATATTGCAAGTAAGATTTGAACCACTGCCCGATGTCTGATTGATCTGAAATTTTGTATACCGTAACTTCAGTGACAATGCAATAATATGATAGAAATAACCTGATGCTGCAGCCAGGATTGTCTCCTCACTAGGGAACTCTTCACGGTCACGATTAGTTTAATTTTGATAGTTCAACAAGATTTTTATCATGAACTGTTACTGCAGCCAGCATTGTCTCCTTACGAGGGAACTTTTTAACGGATAGAAGCATGGACTCGAAATGTTATAGGTTTTTAAATTTAATTTTGTTTGCTAAACATAACCTACACCATACACTGCTGCAGCAGACAGGATAGTCTTCTCACTAGGAAACTCCTCAACAGCTATAGTAGTATGATCATGAAAGTTTGAGCAAGCGTTTATAAAGCATTTTTAATGAAAACTTATCATTAACCTGTTCTTATTCTTGCTACTAGTCGGTCTGTCTTTAATTTAATTAAATATTTATTGTACTTACTCGGTTTCGTACCCGCAACCTCATGCATGAGAGGCGGGTACCTTAACCACTGGGCCACCACGACAGCAACTATATAACTATTTAACAAATGTTTTGTTTTTGTTTTCACCTATTGTGACAACCCTACCAAAATAGGTAACAATTTTGCTCGTTTTTAGGAAGCTTTGCCTCTGTTCCGTTTATCTACTCATGTAACTATTTATGTGAACATTTACCATTTTAAAATTTAAATATTATTTGCGTATTATCATGGTAAAAAGAAACATGATGCATTCATTAAATAATTAAGGGCGGCTTTCTGATAATCTCGTTAGACTGGAAACTGACATAGTTGGGCAAATGCTATACATATTGATATATTGATCTTTAGTTATAACATCGAAAAATATTTAATAACGACAAGATTAATTGCTACCTAACACTTCTTACCTAACCTAACCTAACTGGCACAAACCCACCATTTTTTACAGAAGATGATTCCTAAATTTAATAAAACGCTGACTAAGCCATTAATTGAAGATTTAGGTAACCATTAGTGACGGTTCGATAGTATGGGTACAGTGTAGAAAAGTTCAGTAGACAAATA
The DNA here is from genome assembly GCA_948252205.1 of Orthosia incerta. Lineage (NCBI taxonomy): Eukaryota > Metazoa > Arthropoda > Insecta > Lepidoptera > Noctuidae > Orthosia > Orthosia incerta. The sequence goes on from OX411761.1 coordinate 14,723,044, forward strand.
ATGATTCTTTATCCTTTACACCATTCATACTAAAGATCAATTTTTCTACCGACTAGATTCTGCCAGCGGCTTCACCCCAGTTAAAGTTGCCAATTATCTCAAATAATTGTACTACCGGGATAAAAATATCTTAGTGATGAACTTATGCGGTACTGATTCAATTTCTTGTAACAATTGACTTCATTCATGAAGAAATTTTAATCAATTTAACACACGATTTTATTAAATTGAAGATTCCAGTTCATATTGAGAAGAATGCAACGAAACGCAAGTATTTTACTTGGCTTTTCTATTTAGATAGCCAAAGCCGAAACTATGAAGAATGGCGGACAGCATTCGAAGGAGTCACGAGGCCGATTTTGATGAAAACAAAAACTGCATCATTGGATTTTCGAAAAATCAATGTTACTTGCCAGCCAGAATACTACGAGCTGATTTAATAAAAAAACACATGCTTTATGATTACATCATTCCATAGAGTCGCTAATAAGGATCAACTTCTGGGAAGTAATGGTATAATCATTGTACTACATTCAGTATTGCCATAATTTTGTTTTTTTTTAATTGCATACCTTATCTTAATTAGATTATTATTTTGTAAAAAATAATAAATTTACACTGTGATATTTACTGTTATGTAAATTCAATTCAAGTGTAAATTTTAATTAATCTTAATAACGAAGCGTATAAGCATGTCGCTTCACTAGTGAAGCGACGTGCTTCCATGAAGTATTGAATTTTATTGACTATTTTTGCCTGTTAATAACTATGAAACTTCATAGGCGTGCATCTGGCAAATGAAAATACCATTATGAGCCCGAGCGGGTGATGCCACTTTTTACTCTGTGACAGCTATCGAAGAAAATTTTATCAAGAATCACCTTTCAAGGTCCCGAATTCGTGTCTTTAACTTTCACATAAAGCCATTTTAACCTTACATAATGGCCTTCATTTGACCTTGGATCAAAATTCCCTTCTTCGATATCTTTTGAAGCATAATATTCAGAAATGATTTTCTGGGACGAGTTATTAATAAAGTCTTTTTGGACGGTATTAAATGGATAGGTATTAGAGGAAAAAATATGAGAAGAAATAAGGATTTTAATAATGTTCGGGCGTTCTTTGGATAAATAAAAGTTATTGGAGCGTGTAAAGGATTTTAGCTAGTTAGAGAGCCAGGTTTGGCAGTATAATAACTTCTTCTAGTGTATTTGCTTGCCAGCAAGGATGGCAATTTAGGGCTTCATCAGCCTTATAATGTTCCCACTGCTGGGTCCTCTCTGTGACAGAGGTAATTGGCATTTATCCACCACGTAGGCCCAGTGCGGGTTGGTGGATGTCACATGACTTCGAATTTTTGGTACTAGGACATGTCGGTTTCCTCACGATGATTTCCTTCACCGTTTTAAGAGCAGTGGTGATGAAATAATTTACACAAAAAAGGCTTTAGGGCTTCACTTTCTTACAATACATTTAAAACGTCTGCCTACCTAGCCTTTTCCAAATTATGTTGGGCTCGGCTACCAGTCTAACCGGATTCAGCAGAATACTAGTATTTCAAATTGAGCAACTGCCTATCTTTAAAACGTCTATTTATTTGAATCCATGTGGAATACGTTCTATTTGATCATCAAGACAATTTAGTTTGTCGAAGATTGGGCAAGATTTTCGACAGACATGGCAGTTAAACTATTTTTCATCTTATATCCTGCTCTATATACCTTTTCTTTTGGGTGGGAAATCATTCAATGACTTCTCTCGCTCTGGGTGAAGCGGAAAGGCGTGTCAGACTTTTACTGACTAAAACCCACCCGTGTTCCTTCAGTTACTTGTGCCAGGGCCGCGGTAACTCTGTTTCAAATTTATCCGCGACCCAGACAGGCATCGGCCCTAGCGGACCCCGTCAACTTTTGTTGACATCTCTTTGAGGCGTGCGTGGAACACTACGCGCCGTCGACTCGGGCCTGGTCCTTATCGGACGACGAGCTACCCATTACTCGCTGTCCGCAAGCCCGCGCCTACGGTGGCCGGGAATCGGCTTGCGACTCCCGACGCCCGGGATGTCTTCCGCGGTGGCTAGGGGCGTGAGGGCGTCTCCGTTGCGTCTCCCTCACGCGTTCCGCCTCTCAAGCCACTCTTCAAAGATATTATCTTTATCGCCGCAATTGTGGCGTGCCCATGATCTTTATACCTGACTATTTATATGACTGACAGTACACTGAGGGATTTTGTGGTACACAGTTACTTGGCAATGGAGGGCAGATAGGCAGTCAATCCAAGTAAAATACTGTTAGCAATTCAGCTTCATCTATTTAGATTGGAAGCTCTTTAAACGAAGTTGGGAAAAGACTAGGCAGATGATGATAATGCAGAAGATGTGCTTACCTTCGGATTAGCATCCAGATCACAGTCGATGTCTATCACTTCTCCTCTTGCTGCCCTTATCACGGTGGGAGCTGATGACGTGCAGGTTGGAACAACTATACAGAAAACAATACGGGTTACCGGACAACCGGTCGATTTACAGTTTTCATCCACACTTGATTGGTATACTGACAAGTCGCACTAAGTGCTTCTTCTCCGTATTCTAAAAAGTAACTCCCTGCTAGCATCTGTTTTCCCAATCATCAATCACCCGCCAGCCTTCAAAAGCGTGAGTTGAACAGTCATCGTCTGGGCAAGAACGAGGTCAAGTGGGCAGGCGAGAAAGGGCTCACAAAGAACAAAAAAATAAGACTCTGTCTCTCTAATCTTATTATGACAGCCGAAACTTGCGTTCAGCACGTGCTTGAATATTATTATTAATGACATCTCTAGTTGCTCCCAAAGCGATGATTCCGAGCTCTGTGGGTGAAACCAATTATCGCGACTCGAAAACTTATACTTTACGTCAAGTTTTATTTATAAATTATAGTATTTTTACAAGTAAGCGAATTCAAATTTTATGAAAGATTTGTTTTAGTTTTCAAAGTAAAACGAAAACACATCTTTCATAAAAGTTGAGTTTTAGATAAATGATTTCTGTTAGGAAGGGATACATTGGGTCGTCTCATGCGGTAATGGATAAACAAAATGCAAATACTATAGAAAATCAGAGACTCTTTTGACGAACTATTTCATGTCATTGGAAAAAGGGTAATGGTGGTTTAACATCCTACTGCTAATACAAACGAAAGTTGATCAGCCAGCATGGATGATTGTTACTCTTGCTCGCAAAAATTACTGAACGGATTTTGATGAAACTTTACAGTAATATTGCTTATACATAAAAATAACAATATCACCTCTAACCTACTTACATTTGACATCCAACATCAGGCTCTCAGAAGAGCCTTCTCCTAGAGCGTTTCTTGCGGAGCAGACGTAAGCACCAGCTGCCTTTCTTGATACCCGCTGCAGGACCAGGCTTTGGTTGGCTAGAAGAACTCCTAGTCCCGGTTTGACTACTACACCCTGGTAGAAAGAAAACATGGGTTACTATAGTTTCCATTTCAGAATCGATTTGAAAGTGTAATGTTTTATTTCTATGGGGAAATACAGCCACCGCGACCGGTCAGTTTTAATAAGTCTTTCGTAATTGAGGGTAAAATTATTGTCATTGGCCAGGCTTAAATGCAAAGCCTAGTAACGCTTTGTTTAACTCTGGAAATTCAACTCAGGACTGCTAAACTTTGAAACTAATAATCTCCTGGAGGCAGGGCCTATTGGTTTCTTCAGGTCTTTCCATTGCATTTTGGTTGAAAATTGCTGTAGCAGTTTTACGGTTAAGTTTTTGCTCTCTAAACATAAAAATAAACACCAATCATGTATTCTCCGAAGGTTTAGGCAGAGATGCGTCGTCCGCTGATAGTAACAATAAATAAGCAATAAAAATAATGAGAACTTACATTATGCGTAAAATACACATGGTTGTGCCACGGGTTCGCTCGCACTCTGCAGTCCAGGTACACGTCTGAGCCCTCCACCACTTTGCTGGCGTCTAGATTAGCACCTAACTCTAATTTTGCTACCGGCAAATCTGTTGGGAGAAAAAACAAAATATTTATTCAAACGTTTATTTACCCGACTGCCGAAGGGTTATTTACATTTTGAAAACTACATGCGAAGATAATGGAAGAAGAAGCCAAATAAATTGGGATAAGGACTGAAGGATGATAATAATGATTGTGAAAACTTAATACTTAAATCATTCTATTAAAAGCCGAGTAATGTTTTCTCTAGATTCTTTTGTTGAATCTTCTAAGCTAAGATTTGCTCGAGAGTTGGTTGCTAGTTTTTGGGGACTGTCAATGTTGTAAAATTGCAAGTTTGGAGTCTAACTAAGCCTATTTATGATAAATTGAACAGATTATCATTTCAGTATTCCAATACGACTTTTGAGAAATTTAAACTATACTTTAAACCAGCTCACAGTTTTGTCTTGGGTAGCGGGATTAAATGAAAATATGGGCTGTAGTAATTTGAAGTAGGTACTTACTAAGTTTTACTTAATTCATTTACCCACGTCTAAAATAGGTAAAGGAGCGGGCATGATGATCAACTCTCAAATGCACATTCCTTCACTGCACGAGAAGACGAATTTGTGTACTAGTGGTACAATATTAGACTGGTATTATTGAATAACTCACGTTGTATCTCCATCTTCCAGCCATCCTCATGAGTGGAATGCGGCAGACTTGGCTGCACAGCCCTGCAGGACAGGACTCTCCCAGCATCCTCTATAGTTGGCACGAAGCTCAGGATGCTGCTGGTAATGTTGCCGTCCGTTGAGGTCTGTGACAAAACGGTAGGTATTGTTTTAAAGCTTCAGGAACCCGTAGAGACGCAGTGTAAGGGCGCGGTCCCATCGAGAGCTTTTAGCTATTTTACCATACATCCAAACTAGTGAATTATTATATTATCATTTCTGTTTAACCTTGTAGATCTAATTGCAGTGTAGCTCTTTTTGTACTACAAAACTAGTTAATAGTTTTCAATGGGGACTTTGCAGAATGTTCAAGCCCACACTCTGGAATATTATCGATAACACTGGATTCGAGAGTCTTTCTCAGTCGAAAATCCTGGAAGACCTGGACGCATGAAGGAGGTCTAGAAGTTCCAGAGACATTTCCCGTGCTATATAAAGAGCCGTGGTCGTGGGATAGTTTCGATTTGGAAGCAATTTGGAGCAATCAAAAACTAAATAATTCGGAGTAATAAATTTGTTAAAGAAGTGTCTGAGTAATAAAGTGTGATTAAATAAAATTCGTCATGTAGGTATGAATTAATAGGATTTAGACTTTACAATCTCTTAATAGTTAAAACAAAGTCGCAGGTCACAGTTTAAGAAAAAACATTGTCCGATAAAATAAATCCAGTCAATTACCGGTGAATCCAAGAAGAATTTACTTCAAAAACAAGATCTTTTTAAACACAAACTCATAAAGCCCTTATAAAGATATGCAAAGCCTCACAGCAATGTTGCCATAAAAAAAAATCGTCAACAGACCAATCACAATCGATCAATCGATTTGAATCAACTCATTACTGTTTCTCTATACAGTGTTTCTAAGCTATCTTTCATGTAATAAAAATAAAAATTATGCAGCAATCATACTCAAAAAAGTCTTAACAAAAGCTAGTATTTCTGTTCAAAAATACCCAGGCAAGCATGTCAAGCCATTGGCCGTAATTTGTAGACAGTCGTTACGGGTACCGTTAGGCAGAAGCCAGAAAATCTGACTACAGTTTTGTCAAGGGATATCGAGTTACCCACATAATGATAAGTAGTCGCTCCATGTAAAACAATTATATTCAGCTACTACTGGTTAGACTGGAAGCCGGCCCCTAACATAGTTGGGATTAGGCTTGATTGATTGATTTTTGTAAAGAAAAGCTTGGCCACGTTAGAACTACATCCTTCTTTGAACTCAATTTAAAAAGAGACAAGTCAGGCATACTCTTCATTCAATTGGTTCGAAAAAAACCAATACCGATTCTCGATTCCGTCCGTAAGGTTTCAATAATTATACAACTTGCGACTAATGACAGCCTATCATTGTGCTGTCCATATCAATCTCGATCGTCGTAATACTACGGGATAAGGTTCGCTGACTTGAGAGGTCATCGCGATTGTGGCGACATCTATTAGGGACTAGGGTATAAATCAGTTTTATGTGTTTGTAGTTTTAGTTTCGAGTAAAAGATTGCACTGTTTGTTTCACGCGGCGACTGCCTATTCGAGTTTTCTAATTATTGTATTTATTTTAATGACAGTTAGTTTAATAGTTTTTGATTTAGTTGCAGTGAGTATCTCTATCCGTATAATATCGATAATTTTATTCAATCACATATTTTTATAAAATTAACATTAAATGGTCTTAGCACCATTAACCTACATACAATAGAAAACTCGGCGATTAGATTAAAACGATATTTTAATACGGAATTGAAACCTATTCCACTTTAATTAAGCTACAGTAGCTTTTTCAAGATACCATTTGTTCGTTTTAGTTTCAAACGAAAGTAAACAAATCAAAGAGAAAGAAAGAAAGAAACCGGATCAGCATACTGTGAACGAAACATTGTTGTTTGGAGTCTGTTTCTGTAGTTCTGCACCGTATTCTAAATAAGTTTCGGCTTTTATTTTGTCCGGTGAAGGCCGAAACCTATTCACATGCGAGCTTGCATTCGAACTGAACTAAGGTCAAAAATAGTCTGATGAAAAGATATTGTAGATTCCACAAACCTAAACTCTTTCTTGATATTATTTAATCGAATTTATTTCCGATAGAGTTATCCTGACCACCGGTTTCTAGAAAGGAATTATAGATACGTCACAAATTGGCCTGCCTGCCGTTTGAAAGGAATTATAGATACGTCACAAATTGGCCTGCCTGCCGTCCGAAAGGAATTATAGATACGTCACAAATTGGCCTGCCTGCCGTCCGAAAGGAATTATAGATACGTCACAAATTGCCCAAAACGCATGTCAAAAATGGCCTATGTAAATAATCAAATCATAATAGTTACGGACAGACTTCTGACAATTTACTTTAAGAAATTGGCCCTTAACAACAGTGATATTCTCAATGTTTGTGAAGAGAGAAGAAGATGTGTCAACTACCGACGTGAATTTAACAAGACCAGAAGTTTCGTCCTAAGTCCAAGTTTCGGTCGAAACTATAACCCAATTTGGGTTGCAGCCCTAATTCGTATTTATCGTTTGCAGTGGCCATCTGGCGGTTCTGGCGTGTAATACGATGCAATGTAAACAGTCTCGCTTGCTGAAGTTCGCTGCACTAAAGTTACGATAAGCTTATCATGCAAATGTTCTGGTATTGGTTGCTAAGTACGGTAGTGGTTAGGTCATGGTTTTGGTAGGCTTTCTAACGAAGTAAGGTCCCAAAACACTATGACTTAATGCAATAATAGGATTTTGACAAAGTTCGTCGCTCTACTCGTTCGTCGGGACCTAAATGGAATTATTGAGACAAGATTTACTAGAATAACATAAAGTTTCGTTTGTTAAGACAAAGCTTTGGGGTATAATAATACTGATATTGCTTAAAACATATATAATTTTGTTACTGCTAAGATCTTTCCTCTTTATTTACATCTAGATTTAACAGTTTAACGAGCGTTCGCAAAATATTTTCCACCAGAGGTCACAGCTATCGTTATAACAAAGACCCCTTATTGTTAACAACAATATTACTCACTGTTTCTCTAGCAGTCTTCAGCCTGGTGCCTCCCTTCCACCAAGATATTGTGGGTTTGGGCCTGGCCCCAACAGCTTGGCAGACCAGCTCGGTGCTCTGTCCCGCGACCAAAGGTCGCTTGCCGCCTTGAAGACGCACCCAGAGTGGTCGTACTGTGAACAAAAGTAAAATAAAGTCTTAGATGTTTAAATAGACATTAACTTAGATACACATTGTGTTATTCTTATGAATATGCCTAAAATTATTGTCCTATTTCACTGGCCGGGTGAAGTTTTCTTTTTATACAGACAAGGCATGGCTCTACAAAATGTCTGTTTTCTGTAAAAACAGTAGTAGGTACAAAACTTGTATGCCTTTCTCATCGCGTTAATCGGTAATTATAAACCTCCGCACTGCTAGCAAACACACATGTGTGACAATTCCGCTTAAACCATAAAAGGTGAATTTTAATGGAATTTATCAATTACTTAATTAAAATGGATCCCATTCTTCCGCGCCATGAAATTGAATTTACTTACGCTTTGACAAATATCAATCAATCAAGCGTGTAAAGAAATTAAGGATTGAATAGCTGAGAGACCAGGTGATGACCATAATATGTTTAGATTAAGGTAATTAGCAATTTATTTTAACTAGGAGTTAGTCCTTTGCTACTTATTGTAACGTTCTGTTGTTGAATTGAATGTTTTGATCGGAGGGCATGGACAAAGTGTCAGCAGTAAGGTTATCGAAAAGGCCTAATATGTGTGGGACTCACATACGGAACTCACGGAATTCACGTGACCAATCTGACGTTGATGTTTGTTATTTTGGTAGTATTAATCTTCATCGCTGATATAATAATTTGTGACTTTACTTTCCTAACTAAGGTTGTTCGATAAAGGGACAAGCAGCTTGCGTTTTTTAGCTAGAACCTAAAATTATCTTTAATGCAACTGCATTAAAGATAATTTTAAGTAAGTTTCTATCTACCAACATGGAGTTTAGGTCAGTCCCAAGTAAAACCAGGAAATTGATATATTGACCATATTTGGCTGTTGGAAGGCATAAATTTTTTTGACTGACCTACTGCCTTGGTCTCATTTTTTTAGTTTTACCTTGCAACTCCTCGAGTAGCAAGCAAACATACAAACAATATTAACATTTAGGTACGCAACCACCACATTAATTTAATAAAAATCTAAGCCCAACTTTTTTATGATTGATTGTTTTATAAGTTTACTGTGGGCAACAACAATAGCCCACTTCTGGGGAAATAAAGGGCTAACTTGAGTAAAATAATTCAAAAGAGTCCGATTCCCTTTTTTTAGAGCACTTAAGACAATTAAACCGAGTTTTTTTTTGTTTTAACCCTTATTAGGGTACCGCAAGGTTGTGTCTTAAAACTTTTTCGTAATGGATACCAAAAAGCGACGTTTACGTTCTTTTCTATAAGTGAAGGGAACTTTTATCTTTTTGCTATGCAAAGAATTACGTTAAATTATAATTTTCTCAAAATTCTTGCACTTTGTATAAGCTTTTATTCACGATTAATTCTTGTGACTATGCATTTTTCTAATAAAACCTTGTTTAAAAAGATATTAAGCTTGTTTTCTATCATTTGCTGTGGCTTACAGTAGCCATCATGTTCTAGGTTTAAACCTGTTACCGTTATTGATATAATTATTTAAAAAATCTAGAAATATAAGGGCCAATAATATTCAGCAGTGAATTTCAATATTGGTGACTGCAAAGGATCTTTTTGTGGACACCAAGTCCACAAAAAGATCTATGAAGCAAAGCCTTTTAAAGCCACTATTACACTTATTTCAGTCTTAAAACCAACAGCCTTCCATCATTTTAATAACGAATCTGGCTAATGACCGACATGCCTGTTAAAACAAGATCAAAATTTATGATTTACATTCTTTAAAAAGGGTTCATCATTTTACGCAACGCCTGTGAAGAATTAAATAATTTTGCATACAGTAAATGAAATCGATAACTTTTTAAAGCTACGGATCCCATGGTACAAAAATAAAATCAATTAAAACTGTAACTTACTGTCAGAGAAAATTAACTTTGTATTACCTAGCATAAAGTTGAATTTTAATTGTGGTTAAATCTGATATACTTTCACAAAAAATTATAATATCATGGACTTTGGGTTTAAAATCCAATGGAGTTTACCAATAAATGCAGATGCGAACAATCAAGTGTGAGAATATTTTCAAGTGAGTGCAAAATTTTGAGCTTATTGTTTTAAGTACCGAGATACAATAAAACTCAATTTCCTAAGGTGTTTTATTAAGTGAACAAACCGTGGTTTGTTTTATAGTTTTTGTTGGAAGTTGTGATTTAGGATTGTAGGACGCTGATTCAAATATCGTGGTTTTATTTTAAAAGAGAACCGTTTCCAGTTGTAAACTGTTTAACAGGAAGGTTGTTTTACTGATTCAGGTTGGATTGAAAGAAAGTTACAGCAGCAGAACATCTGCTATTACGCCAAAGAAGACCTTCAAAAAGTGTGTACTAATGACTTCTTGAATTCATCCATCCTCTGATTCTGTCCATATCATCTATCAGAGAAAACACCTTGACTTTGAGCTGGCCTAGTTTAGTATGCAGTTTTAGTAGAATGTGAGGCTAGCTTGTAATGGTTTTGTTAAAAACCTACTTTACTGTTCCCACAGTATATAGGTATAAAAAAGTACCAACATGACGAAGTAAAGGTAGGTCAGTGGTAATTGGAGGAATGTCTGAATAATAGCTTTTAACTAAGTTTTAAAAACCAGCCAAGTGCGAGTCGGACACACGCAAGAAGGGTTCCGTACCATTATCGCAAAAAAAGGAAAAAAAGTACGTTTGTTGTTTTTAGTATCTGTTGTTATAGCGGCAATTGATCATTTGTTTAAATTTCAACTGTCTAGCTATCACGGTTCATGATACAGCCTGGTGACAGACATACAGACAGACGAACAGTGGAGTCTTAGTAATAGGGTCCCGATTTTACCCTTTGAGTACGGAACCCTAAAAAGCAGATGATGTTCCTGTTACATTTCTAGGTCCTTTTTTTTTTAGAAAAGTTTTCATGCATGGGAATAGTGACAGGTTCTTTTAGGCATTACAACTGATGAATCAAGAACAAAGCATTTATTTTACCAGATAATACCTTATAAACACAAAAAATATACATCCAAAATTGCCTGTTAATCTTGCAAAAAAATAAACAATGAGCATTTTGTTCAAGTTTTATCAACACGTAGGCCATTTTCCCCTTTGATCAACCCATCTATTACTAAATGGAACATCAACCCATCTATTTCTCTACCTTTGTGCCCATCACTTAACTTTACGAGTATCACAACTAACCTTAAACAGTTGTTTAAGAGTAGTACGTTTAAGGTAAGTCCAACTTCAAAACGGCTGTCAAACATCAAAGGTAGAATGATTAGCATCTCAAAGTTGATCTGTCAAAATAATTAAATATGGCGGCTTCCGGGGTGAAATGAGTGAAGAAACAATCTAACTTGGACCAAGTTGCACATAATATATTGCAAAAAAGTATTGCTGATTTCTTAAAATGTTAAGCGCAGATTTAAAAGGAAAATGTAGCTAATAAAAAAAGTGTTATTGGTATGTTTCTATCATGAATTTTTTAAAACATTAATAAAACAAATAACCATATTTCTTTTTTGTTTGCTTTACTGGTTGAAAAATTATCAAACACATGGATAAATTACATTATCAGCGTAAGTAAAAAGCCTCGAAAACTCAAAATCAAGACACTCATGAAAGTAAATGGGTTATTCCCAGAGGTCCACGGTTCTATTGTTCTTCTTTTCCCACCAGATCCATGGAAAAATTATAATATCGTTTTAAATGTTCCTTAATGAATTCCCAACGGGTCCACGAGATATATCCAAAGTACAGTCAGGGAAAACAATTTAGATTTTTTTATTTAAATATATCCCTGGCCTACATACGGTTTCCATGTAAGAAAAATCAAATAAAAAAAAGACGTGAACAGATTTGCTGCTTTGGCTTAATTGCCAGTGAATGATATTGAAGATGGTTGCTTAGCCATTATGGAAATAGCGTCAGAAAATGAAAAAAATATGCGTTTCAACGATTATTCGTTGATTTTTCGCTTACCAATCCTTCAATACTTATTGCTATTTGGGATTGTGAAGGCGAAAGACAAAACAGTAAACAGTAAATTGAAAAGGAAGCCCCGATTACTTGAATTATTACATACTCTTGAGGAACAAGATGAATCTTTTAAAAATATCATGTTAATAAAAAAAAACGAATCAGATATTCAACTAATAAAGATTTAAAAATTTAAATAATCTGTGAAAATATAGACAAAAATCGATAAGCATCGTCGATGGTCTAAATCAGTTTATAAGCCTAGGCAAAAAAAAAGATATTTATTAAATACGATTATTTTGAAAATGTGTTTTTATTAATCTACCAGTGATTTTTTTAAAGGCCTATGTTTGTTTTATTTTAAGATTGAAATAGTAATTCTTCTGAAATCGCGATTTTTTTTTATTTCTTACGTCTATTTCAGTCTAAGATTGAGATGATTCTGGAACTGTGATTTTTTATAAAGCTTAAATCGACTTTATTATAAGACTTAGATAATTTCCTGTAATTATTCGGCAGCTATGGATTTTTATAATGCTTAAGTCTATTTTATTATGATTAAGATGATTTACTATGATAATTCTGGAACTGTGATTTTTTATAAAGCTTAAATCTATTGTAGTATAAGATTAAGATAATTTCCTGTAATTATTCGGAAGCTGTGATTTGTATAATACTTTAGTCTATTTAAGTGAAAGATATATTTTTTTACTGTTATTTTCAAAAAAACTGTGTTTTTTTAATTGCTATGACCATTCATGTGATACATACTCATAGTTATATAAATAGTTCTTATTTATTTATATTCATTGTCTTTTATTTTATAGAAATAATAAACATATACCCCTTAGCCAATCTTTTATTGCTGACTGTACCAAACATTCTCATGGACCCGTTGGGAAAGAAAATATTTTATATTTTAAAATGCCGTGGACCCGTTGGGAAGTAAAGTATGAATTTGATTTTTTCGAGAACAATAGAACCGTGGACCTCTGGGAATGACCCCCAAAGATCTGTTTAAAAAATTTCGCGCGCTCGGTTTCGTTCTAAATCATTATCCATTTCGCTACAAATTTGCAAAAGTGTGTATTTGTACGCAAACTAGCTCCCTTCTGCTCATCACAGCATCAATCTCTTCCGCACGTGTTGTCGGTTGATATAAAATGCATTTTAACCCCGCGCACAAAATAGTTCGTGCCGTTGACTAGTGTAACTGCGTGAATTTTGCTCGCCAGTATATCATAACTTTTTTTCCCTCAACCCGTTGTGGTCCTCTCATCCATAAACTTTTTAACTATTAACGCAGAAACTTTGTAAAATAACACGTGTTATAAAGTTTCCAACAAAAAGTTGCGAACGTTGATAAGTACAAGATTTTCCACACTAGTTGACCCATGGTTTTATAAGTAACTAACTTCTGCTCCTGGCTTTATCCGTTTAAAGTTTGGACGGCAGTATTTTTCATTTAAGAACTTTTGTGTCCTGTCCACTTTGAGACACATAACATCGACAAAAATATCGAAGTTCATTAAAGTAGCATAGCAGAAGAAATAATATTGGTTTTAGATGCAGTACTCTCGCTATACTTTACAGCTTTAGGGCTTATGTTACGCCCAATTTCACTACTTTACGATTAATAATCATGAACTAGACTTTTCGAGTGACTTCACTTCCGAGGATAATCCCGCAAGAAACATTTTCCTGTATAAAAACTCAGCCGACTTCCAAAAAAAAACACAGTGAAAAATAACTTTAACTTCAGTAGTCGGTGTTCCTGTTTTTATTTTTTGGTTTTTGACACCGACTTCCGAAATTTAAATTATTTTTAATTTTGTAGTATTTTTTTGGAAGTCGTTTGTATTTTTTAGTAAAAAAGATTTTATTTTTCACTTTTTAGTTGTCGTACAATTTGAGCAAGTTCTATTCTAGTAAGGTACCTATAATGCACAAACTTATGCCAGAATAGATTACCGGAATAATATAAACTTGAACATAGCCGGTGAAATGTGAGTTTACCAGGGTGAACTGTACAAGCGTATCCCTTTAGAGCGCACAGGGCGTGGCTATAGGTTAAGAAAAGGCGTAAAAAATAAACAGACATGCGATAGCAGCAATTTGAACAAAAATACAGTCGATTCGAGAACCTCCTCCTTTTTGAAGTTGGTTAAAAAGTACGAATAAATAAAAATACGAAATAGAATAAATGTTGTCGGATTTGCAAATCGGATTATATTAATTATGTAGAATTCTTTCTAACCTAAGAGATTAATTTTTATTATAACATAAACAATCTTACCTCTGTACGAGTATAACATAAGTTTATGAAATATTTTGACTTTTTCATTTATGGTTCCCCATACTCACGTAGTTGTTCCTACTCGCACTTCACTAGTTTTTTTTTACTATTGTGAGTCAATGTCTGTACCTAGACTGCATACTGAATATATATTACATTTCAGGCTTTTTTATCAAGTTATTGGCTTCCTTTTGTTGGTGTTTCGTGTCTTATCGTTGTCTTTGCAATTTAGCTTGGCCCATTAGTAACGGTCGCGACTTACTAGTTGTGGGTCGTAGGTTCAAACCAAGGCGCTCTACTTTGTGTAAATTATTTCATCACCATTGCTCTCAAAACGGTGAAGGAAAACCTCGTGAAGAAACCAGTATGTCCTAGAAACAAAAATTTGAAGAAATGTAACATCCAACAACCCATATTGGGCCCGCGTAGTGGATTACGGCCCATTCCCTTTCTGACAGAGAGGAGGCCTGTATCCCAGCAGTGGGAACATCAAAAGGCTGATGATGATAATGAGTAATCTTTTCATGTCCTTTAATTTTTATTACCTAAGTTCTCAAAGAAGTGATATTTATGCTAAAATAAATAATAAATAAAATTGTCTTTATTTCGGACACGTAACATCCATATGGGTTAGTAAACGAGAAAAACTTATACCTATGTTAGTACACTCTTAAAATAACTTACACTAATATTAAAATAACTTATTTACTTACGAGGTTGTTGTTCCGAATGCATTTCAGAACAACATCCCCTAATAACGGAGTGTCGTACCTCCAAGCTATGGTTTTTAGGATGGAGTTGGAGCTAGCCCGCACTCTGCAGAGCAAAGAGGCAGATCTCTGCCTGACGATGGCATGAAAATCATCGACGCGAGATTCCACGAACATACCTGATGCACTGCAGAAACGGGGCAGCCCCATCAACATCCTAAACCCATTATTATATTGGACCCGTAAGGCGCTGATAGCCCGCTGAGTGTAGTTGGTCCACAGGCTGCACGTGTAAAATATTTGGCAATACGCTTTAAAAAATGTTATTTTTACTGCCTTACTACACCGTGCAAACCTGCGAGCCAACATGTTACAGCGGACTGCCAGCGCCCTACGTTCCCTCTCGATATATACCCGGTCATCAAGGCTGCCGGTGACATAGTGACCCAAGTACTTGAACTGGTACACTCGCTCCAACTCATTCCCATTGAGTTTAATCGGGGGCACGTATTCCGGACACTTACCACCGACAGCCTTAAAGACCAAGTACTCACTCGCTCTTTCTGACATTGTAGATAAGGCCATGCTTCTGAGCATAGCCCTTACAGCATGTCAGAAGTTCTCTAAGCGCCCTAATCGTTGGGCTCAGCAGCACCATATCGTCAGCGTAACTGATGTTATTGACACTAACGTCATCCATGCGACATCCGATTTTCTTGCTGCTGAGCTCAACGATAAGATCGTTTATATAGAGGTTAAACAACTTTGGTGAATGATGAACACAGATCTTCTATCACGGTTTCTTTACTTGAAGCGATTGCTTAACTGAACTCCACAAGTTGGCAACTAAACAACACGATAGCCCTCGGCAAGACTGGTTTGTAAGTCGCGGCCGATACCACTGGGCCACCACTGCTCTTTCATTTAACCCTCAACCGCAGAGCTATTAAGATATAAATAAATAGACGCTCCTACTAACCCTAGCGACCTCTTGACCTACAGCCTTGCCTATTAATACGGCTCGGAATTATTTAGTACGTTCTCTTTAGAAACTGATTTAAGAGGGGTTGTATTTCATTAATGGGTCTATAGAAGATTTTAACCGAATGCGGGTTATAGTTGGGGTGGAAACGATCTGTGATTTGTAATAATAAATAAATAATAGAAATCTTCTATGTCGGACAAAGTCTATAGGATAAGTAACAATTTACTTAAAAAACTAGTGTTAGTAGGTACAGATATAAAAATAAAACTAAAAACATACTCTTTGAAAACCATTAGTTCGCTCTTTGTGACATTATATTTGAGGCCATGACTCACCGCGTAAGATTCGCATATAGCGATCAGTCGCCTCAGAGCACCGATCGAAGGGCTCAGCAACACCATATCATCAGCATAACTTATATTATTAATACACACCCCGTCAACATGACATCCGACATTGATGCTGCTGAGCTCAACTATCAGTTGGTTCATGTACAGGTTGAAGAGTCGGGGTGAGCTAAGCCCCCCATGCCTTACCCCGCACTCCAGCCGATACACGAACGAGTGCGAGCCAACCCACTTCACACTATTACTTTGACTACTAAACCAGTACTTAAATATTGACACTATCTCAGGTGGTAAAGTAGTATCACATTTTAGTTTACGCCACAGAACATCGTAACATACGAGATCGAATGCCCTTGACAGATCCAGAAAACAGGCAATAATGGGCGTCTTCCTGTCTGTGTAGTATTTAACAGTCTGCTTGAGGCACAAGATTGCACTCTCAGTTGACAGCCCAGGCCTAAAGCGAAACTGGGCATCATGCAATTCTAGATGTTTTGCTAATTGTTTATCAAGCAGACTGTCCAAAACTTTTGCTATGACAGTGGCCAGAGAAATGGACCTGTAATTGGAAATTTCAGAGGAATCCCCTGTCTTATTTTTCACAATAGGCACTACCATTGTATACATAAGATCATCCGGTAAGTAACCGTGACTAATGCACAAATTAAAAAACAAAGCAAGAACACGTGGAAGGTGTCCACCCGCATACTCCAGGTTCTCGATGCTGAGGCCATCATGGCCCGGTGATTTAACCCTTTCCATTTTCCATACAATGGCCGCAATTTCTTGAGCCGTAAAAATAATCGATACATCCCCAGAGTTGGCCCCAGCATCGACCGCCCGTACAGGCCTAGTAATAGGTGACTCAATCTTGAAATTACGCCGGAAAGCATTAGCCAAATCTGCTGGCTCATGTACGCCCGCCACGCCCACGCCCACGACTCGACCTCGGATTCAAACTATTTGTTGATTTCCAAAATGATCTGAATTTCTTTTCAGTGTGATGTTTAGGCAAAATATCCATTTTTATCTGCTGTTGGTTATCTTGACAATATTTAAATTTGTTCTTAATAGTTAGGTAATATGTATCCTTTTCGATTATTATAAAAAAGTAATTAGAGTGAAATTAAAGCTGGATAAGTGAGACACTTCTACGCCTTCCTAGAACGAAGTCGATTATCAATTTCTCTTCTGTTCTGCTCCTAGTGAGCTGTAATGGCGGCTCCGTAAAGCAAGCCAAACTGTAGTTATGTTTGAACGACGCCAGGGGCGCCCTGCGATTCGTTTTGATGACCATAATAATGACCAGATCCGATGTGTAATTATATGGTGAGCTTTTTTATTAAAGTCAAACTTCAACCATGAATAATCATTCTGTGAGTCGTATAAAGGTCAATTAAATTACCCATTGCACTTGAGTACATTCAGGTGGAACGGCGAAGAATCTATATTAACATTATTAATACGAAAATAACTCTATCTGTCTGTTTATAAACTTGTGACGGCTGCTTTTAACGGCTGAACAGATTTAGAAGAAAATTGGGATTTTTATGTCCAGGACTAGGACATAGGATTTATACCGGGAGTGTTTCCGAAGTCCTTAGTATAAGAAGGTATAGCATGGGAATCAAGATATTAATGCAATCCACTACTAGAAAACAGTGAGTAGGTACAGGTAGTGAATCTTCTTTAAAGTCAAACCCGCAATATTATTATCTCCAATCATAAAATCATATGTTTGTTTATCCTACAAATATATTCTTTATCGTATGTAGGTGAGTAATAAACTAAAGTTTATGACTTAACTGACAATAGCGTTTACAGTTAAACGACAGTTGAACTGTGAATATAAGCATTCATCCGGGGTCGGTGTTAAGGGTTGTAATTTGAAGGAAAATATGTTTATTATCATAATAAAATCACAAACATGAAAATGCAACATAGGTGACATTATAAACTCACTACTACAGACTATAGAATCCTCGTGTCGCTGGCAATGATTAGTAACGCCATTACTAATCAAATAATCTGCAAAGCGTTTTCTCAACCATATTGGTGTCGGCTCCCAAGTAGGTAGGTAATGTAGAGCAATCTCCAGGATGCACAATAAATATTGGAGGTATTCTTCAATACCTACCTAATTATGACCAAACTTGGTTTAGTTAAGTGGGACATGGTTACTGCGATCCCGAAAATGGCGTGGTTCGAGTCTAGGGGAGTAATGTTAAGTGTCTACAAATATAATCGTTATTTTGTATAGAAACAGCAATCTTACACGAGGGAGTTAGAGATCAATACGAAAAAAATTGGCGCTGTGTATCAAGCTTAACAATTGAATACAATAGGCGATTAGAGGAAGCGGCGCATTTCATTACATTGGTGTATTTGGTAGGACTTATTGTTTTGTTAAAGCGTAGCAATCTTAAGATATGTCACTGCTTTAACCTTGAGGTCAGACAGGCTGCCGACCCCGATATACACAGTTGGCAAAACGCTTGTTAGATTGGCTGCTACTGTTTTCACTAACGTAGTGGTAGCATGTGGTCTAAAGTTGCTGAGAAATATCGTAAATGACGTTCGATTGAAGAGGAATAACTGTGAGACTGCTAAAGGCTCAGGCTGATGATGATGCTTTCTCAGTAGTGATTTAAGTTCCTAGCGATGTTGTTTTTTAAGACGTCAATATTAAATGTAGTTGTTTCATAAAGCTTAACTTAAGTTATCCATAGGTAAGTTATGTTTGGTAGATCACAGAGTAGTTTTTGATTCATACCTGCTATGCTGGCAAATAATAAAAAGAGTACCTACCAGCTTTCAAATGCTTCATTATTTAACCAAACCAAACACGTTTGAATAAAGAGTAGGTTTATGTCAATAAAGGAATCCGAACAAAACATTAACTAGAAACTGCACATCGTGTGGCTTTCTATACAGCAACGCCCTAACCATTAGATACCATACAGAATAGTACTCGTAGAGCATCGAGTTTTGTCCAAATCCTATTACCTGATTTAATTTAGAGTAAATGGGCAAAGATATGTCCTTAATGGGCCATTCCGATGGGGGCATATAATCTTTGTGACCTGTATGGCTGTATACAGTAGTATAGATTTCTACACGAGTGTGGCATTTAAAGATAAATGGAGCTATTTAAAATGGCTACATTTTCTGAAACACTGGGTACAGTTTATGGAATATTTGGTCGTCTTATACAAATGCTATTGAAAAATTACTTAAACAACGTTGTTAGCTGTGTATATATGATAGTAAATATAATGTGATAGTAAATATATGCTTATGAACCATGTAAAAATATACAAAAATAAAATCATAACAACCTTAATAATAATGATATCAAAAATTAAAAAAGAAAAAAATGTTTAAGCTCGAATAACGCATTAGAGTGGCCGGAGTCGTTGGCAGTACCGGTCCGTAGTCCATATGTGCGCGGGGAAGTCTATTTTGTGTTAGTGCAGAAGTATTTTTGACTTTTTATAATCTAAAGTCTAATTAGATTCGATTGCCAAGCAAATTACTTATTTTCTTTTGTCGATATCCATCTATTAGGTCATTACAGAACATAAAGTTTTTAAATATAATATATTTATTTAATCAAAGTATGTACCATTGCTATCTATGCAATTTTACCATCTCATAGGTAGTTTATTGATCCTTTTACTAAAAAAACCATTCGGACGGGAATCAATAAAATATTTGAAGGCACTTTGGACTGCCACATCGCAGTTAAATTTTTTCCCTTGCAAGAAGTTATCCAAATTTCGAAAAAAATGGTAATCTGTTGAAGCAAGGTCCGGGGAGTACGGTGGATGTATTAGACATTCCAATTGAAGCTCCGCTAATTTGGTAGCCATCTGTTGTGCAGTGTGTGGTCTAGCGTTGTCCTGTAGCAGCAGTGGCCTAGAGTGATTGACCAGCCTCGGCTGTTTAGCAGCTAGCTTTTCCATCATGGTTTTCAGTTGCTGACAAAAGACATCCGCCGTAATCGTCTGGCCTGATTTAAGAAAGCTGTAGTGAACGACACCGGCACTAGTCCACCAAACGCTCACAAGTAATTATTTTTGAGTAAATTTTCGCTTGGGGCAGGATTTGGCTGGTTCACCAGGGTTCAGCCAATGTGATGAGCGATTCCGCTTATTGTACAGGATCCACTTTTCATCACAGGTAATGATTCGATATAAAATCCCTTCATTATTGTGCCGGTTGAGTAATGTAACGAAGCAGTCGACGCGCGTTTGTCAGTTTGCTGCGCTTAATTCATGAGGGTCATAATTTCAAGCTTTTTCACCTTTTTATCACTAACACCGCAGCCTGCAGCTAACTCGGACGTGGTTTGCGATGGATCCGCTTCCACAATAGCCTTCAATTCTTCATTATCAACTTTGGTCTCCGGCCGTCCACAGGGCTTGTTCTGCAGGTCGAAATTTCTAGAACGAAAACGTAGGAACCAAAAACGCACTGTGTTTTCTTTTGCGACACCGTCGCCATAAACATCATTAATCCTTCGAGCCGTTTCTGCAGCACTGGTGCCACGATGGAACTCGTACTCGTAAATAACGCGATATTTCAAGTTTTCCATTTTGTAAACTGACTGGCGCAAAGAAAAAACCAAAAGAGGAAAAAGCAAATGAATTAGGTTTTTCCAAACACAAAAGCATGAATAAATAACTGTATAAATTTAAAATTGGAATCCCAAACCAAAGAGGAGATATTTGAGATCAAAGTGGTCAGTACGACAAAACACAAATTTCATAGGTATGGACCTAATATAAAGTCAATGTTCACCTGACTACATCACTAATTGAGTAGCGTAAATCTTTCCAGAATGAAATTGTGAATACTGCAGATTAGACTTAATACATATGAAATTTTTCAAGTTCCGAAAGAGAAATAAACAAAGAGCGTGCGCGCAGGTATCCATACAGGAACGAACCATACCATTCCCCGTGGCTCTAATGCCACTGCCAATTCTAAGCAAGCGTACTTCACCGTAGACCACATCATCGCTTAACATCACGCGAGATAGTGGTCAAACGGGAGCATATACCTAGATTTAAAAAAAAAACATCATTCTATGTGGGCCCGCTTTGAGACGTAGTGTGCCGCTGAAACCGTTTAATGTTTATGTAACAACAACAAAACCCTCTTCTTAGTCCACATTATTGCAACTTCGGAACCCTAATACTGCGCGTGGCCCGACACGCACTTGGCCGGTTTTTGTTCGTATTGTTCCTCATGCAGTCTATCAATCTTTTATTTGGCCTCCCTATATTCATGTCAAATATAAAACTCTAGTAAAACCTTCAAAAAGTTATTCCAAAATACTTTTAATAAGTGGAGAAAATCCACGTGTTCTTACCAGTTCAGAAATTCTGAACAAATTACTTCAACTCAATAGAAAAGTTGAATTTAAGGACTTGCGATGTTTCTAATTGGCTAACATCCTAAGAATCTGACCAAAAATAAATCTCGAGCCTTATTAAATTACTTTTGAGGGTTTTGAGGCCAAACATTGCGGCGGCTTCTATTCGACTTTTTTTTTTTAATAGAGCCCTTATTAATCTAGGTCGGATATTGTCAAAGTTCCGTGGCTGTAGTAGGTATTATTTATTTATTTATATATCGTTTGTTCCGTATGGTGCCGGACGTAACGAATTTCACCATCCCATGTCTTCCCGTAGGTGTCGTAAGAGGCGACTAAGGGACAAACCAGAGAATGGGCAGCAGCGTTCTCTGTGCTTCTACAACAACCATACTGCGATCGCCAACCCGCCTGCCAAGCGTGGCGATTATGGCAAAAACCCCCCCATGAAAAGCACAAATAAAAAATGGCCCCTAGTGCCCGGCAACCTATCCTCGACTACGGTAGCGGTCGAGGTTACGGCATAGCAAGGGGTGCCAAGAATCTCCGGAAGAGATCCGGCTACCCAAAAAATTACCGACGACTGTACCTGACAACGTACAACACGCGCACACTTCGGACCGACGAGAAGATCACCGAACTCGAAGAGGAATTTAGCAGGTTGCGATGGAGTATTATAGAATTATCTGAAGTCCGAAGAGAGGGGGAGGACTCGATAATCCTCAAATCCGGTAACCTGCTCTATTTCCGAGAGGGTGACCGGCAGTCCCAGGGTGGTGTCGGGTTTATCGTCCACAAGTCCCTTGTGAACAACGTGGTGAAGATCGAGAGTGTGTCGACCAGGGTGGCGTGCCTTATACTCAGAATATCCTCAAGATATTCGCTGAAGGTCATACAGGTCTACGCCCCAACTTCGGCACACCCCGACGACGAGGTAGAGACCATGTATGAGGATATCTCCAGAGCCATGCATGGTTTCAAAACTCACTTCACCGTTGTCATGGGGGACTTCAACGCGAAACTGGGCAAACGAGATGAGGATGAGCTGCAAGTGGGGCAATTTGGAGTTGGACGACGGAACCATCGGGGTCACCTACTGGCCAGTTTTATGGAGAAGGAGGGCCCTCTTTATGATGAACTCCTTCTTCAAAAAGCGTGAACACAGGAAGTGGACATGGCAGAGCCCCGATGGTGCAATAAAAAATGAGATCGACTTCATCATGTCAACCAAGAAGCAAATGTTCAATGATGTCTCTGTGATCAATTCGGTAAAAACCGGGCGCGATCACCGCATGGTAAGAGGCACATTGAACATTAATATTAAGCTTGAAAGGTCTCGACTGATGAAGTCCACGCTCCGTCCAGCACAGATCCAGGTCCAAAACCCCGAGAGCTTTCAGCTCGAACTCCAGAATCGTTTCGAGTGCCTAGGGAGCTCCGTGGACAACTACGCCGACGGGTTCGTGGAAGCTGTCCATACGGTCGGGTCTAAGTTTTTCAAGACCCGTCGTACAAATGTAAAGAAAAAGCTCTCTGATCATACCCTCAAGCTTATGAAGGAGAGGCGTGAGATGATCCTGCAGTCTTCAGATGAGGCGTGCAAATACCGGCAGCTCAATAGACAGATCTCTAAATCCTTGAAAAGAGACCTCTGCCGCTTTAATACCGAGCGTATTAAAGACGCGATTGAGCAAAATAAAGGCTCCAAGGTTTTTTCAAGGGATCTGGCTACTGGGCAGAGGCAGCTCACGAAAAATCCGGCTTGTTCGGGAACAAGCCGGATTCCGAAAAGGCTTCAGCACCGTAGACCACATACATACGCTGCGGCAGGTTATACAGAAGACCGAAGAGTATAACCTGCCTCTCTGTTTAGCGTTTTTGGACTACGAGAAAGCCTTCGATTCGATCGAGACTTGGGCTGTACTGCAGTCTCTCCAACGGTGCCAGATCGACTACCGGTACATTGAAGTGTTGAAGTGTTTGTACAAGAACGCCACAATGTCAGTCCGTCTTCAGGATCAGACCTGGAAACCAATTCTTCTACGGCGCGGCGTGAGACAGGGAGACGTCATTTCTCCGAAACTGTTTACTGCTGCGCTGGAGGATGTCTTCAAGGTTCTGGATTGGAAAGGGCTTAGCATCAACGTTAATGGCGAGTACATCACTCACCTTCGGTTTGCCGACGACATAGTGGTCATGGCTGAGACCATGGAGAGCCTCAGTACAATGCTCGATGACCTCAGTACAGCTTCCGAAAGAGTGGGTCTTAAAATGAACATGGACAAAACCAAGGTCATGGTGAATGCCCATGTTACACGCACTCCTATCATGGTTGGAGATTCTACACTCGAAGTTGTGGGCGACTATGTCTACCTGGGACAAACGATCCAATTGGGTAGGGCCAACTTCGGGAAAGAGGTCAACCGTCGAATCCGACTCGGCTGGGCAGCGTTCGGGAAGTTGTGCGGTATCTTCTCGTCCAACTTACCACAGTGTCTCAAGACGAAAGTCCATGACCAGTGTGTGTTGCCAGTGTATATAATAATAATCAAAATCGGTTCACCCAATAAAAAGTTCTGAGGTAACACACATAAAAAAAAATACAATCGAATTGATAACCCCCTCCTTTTTGCGAAGCCGGTTAAAAATATAAAAGAAGACAGTAGGTTATTTGCCTAAACTAAAAAAAATTGCCTGGTCAAATACTAAGGAGTTTTCGTGAACTTATATTGTTAGTAGCAGTATCGTCAGAAACAAAACAAGAGACTAACACTAACCAAAGTTTCTGAAGAGACTGAAATGTTAAAATTTGTTGCATGGAAAAAAATAAGAGAAGGACGCGTCATATATTGAGGTATTTTTATTCAGTTATCATAACCAGCCATAAGCAAAATGTCCCGATGCTTTTGAATTGCATTGACGTCGATTACAACTTAACTTAACAACATTAATTGAATATTTTAGAAACACTGAAGTATCTCGATATTAAAATATAAGTTTTAAACTTTGAACTATCAAAGACATGACCTGACTTTCATTGTTAGCTTTTAAAGGGCAATATCTAAGTAGATATTAAACCCAGGCTGAGAACAAAGTAGGTATGAACGACCTATTTTATTTTAAATTTACTTCAGAGAGATTAAATGACAATTAAAATCTTGTGAATTACTCAGTCGCAGCCTCGAGTCTGGATGCATGCTCCGTTGACCCCAATTTCCATGTAATTTAACTTAAGCATATCTGGTATGAGGTGGTTATTTTATAAGTACACCTATGCTTTAACCCTTCGGGGGATACAGGTGTGATGTGACCAGTATGTAAATTCACAATAAGTATGTAGAAAAAGAGTATTTAACCTAAAAATAAAATCTCAAGTTTACGGGAGATTGGCCGGAGAAGGCAACACATCGCGACACTTCCCGAATTCTTACTGAATGGCTATGGCGAAACCTATACACTGTAGTTTAGTTTAGTTTAGTTTAGACGGGCTGTCTCCGCAACTCCACGACCAAGCGCGTATTTTGCGTACGGGTGAGATTCAGACGCATCATTCGATCCATCCCAGCTCCTCGAGAAAGGCCAGCAGCGCCCTGGTGCTGCCGACTACCTCCTGCAGTGTAACCAGCGATTACAGGGCAGCTTAGGAGCAGGTGTGCTGCTGTCTCTTCCTCCACCATGCAAGCTCTGCAGAGTGGGCTGTCCGTGATACCTATGACAAAGAGGTGCTTATTAAAGGTCCCATGTCCAGTTGTTACGGCAGTGACCGCACGCAACTGTGGCTTTGTCAGTCGTAGGATCTTTTTCGTGAAACGGCCGTCAATGAGGGGTAGTGCCTCCTTGGCCTGCCTGCATTCGCTATGGTCAGTCCATAGCTTGCTGTGTTGATCCCTGGTGCGTTTTCTTACCAGACCGCGTAGATACCCGAAGGGCAAGGGCACTATGGGCTCCGGGCCTACCGGTTCCATATTTGAGCCCCTTCGGGCGAGCTCATCCGCAGCGTCGTTCCCCCGGGAGTCGCTGTGTCCTTTAATCCATTGAATGGTTACTTTATTGTTCATACCGACCTGGTTCAGGCGCTGATGACACTCGTAAATCAGCCCCGAGTTGACCGTGTGGCTGTTTAGTGCTTGCAGGACGGCCATGCTGTCCGAAAGTATACGTATAGGGAATTCTTTTACCTCCCTAGCCAGGACCGCAGAGGCCGCCATGGAAATGCCCAAGCATTCAGCCTGGAACACCGTGTTGTGGATCCCCAGTGGTTTGGCTAAACGGATATTTAGGTCCTCCGAGAAGACTCCCGCACCCGTGCCTGTACCTGTCTTGGATCCGTCTGTGAAGATCCGCAGCTCATCGGGGCGCAGCCCCTCGCAGCGGCTATCCTCGTGTAACTGGATTTTGTATTTTTTATCAAAAATGACTTTCTTGGGTATACGGTCATTAATGGCTCCAGTCATTGGAATTTCGTGGTGGAGACCCTCGAGCAGAGCGGTGTGTTGAGTCCCTCTCTTACCCCAGAGATCCAGTGTCTTTAAACGAACGGCTGCCATCGTCGCTTCCTGCTGTATAAACAGATGCAGAGGGGGAAGTCCCAGCATAGCCTCGAGGGCTGCGGTCGGCGTAGTCCTCATGCAGCCCGTAGTCGCCATGCATGCCAGTCTCTGCATACGCTGTAGCTTGTTCATGGCTGTGGTTAGTTTAGTGCGAGGCCACCAGACCACGGCCCCATAGGTGATCATGGGCCGGATCACCGCACTGTAAAGCCAGAGTATAATCTTAGGGGATAGGCCCCACTTCTTACCTATCATTTTCCTGCATTGCCAGAAGGTGATGCAGGCCCTGTCTAACTTATTGTCTAAATGCCTGCTCCAGTTCAGCTTGCTGTCAAGGATGACTCCCAGATACTTGACCTCGTTGGAGAGCTGGAGCTCTGTATCGAACAGCTTGGGCAGGCGGAAGGGGCCTAGTGCCCTTTTCTGGGTGAACATGACCATTTCAGTTTTAGTGGGGTTTACTGATAGTTCATACTCCCTGCACCATCGCTCCACTATACGTAGTGCTTGCTGAGTAAGGTTGCAGATTGTACCAGTCACCTTCCCAGGTACGAGGATTGCGAGGTCGTCTGCATAACCTATTGTATAATAATGGTGTTCGTTTAGTCTGGTGATGAGATCGTTTATTACCAGATTCCATAGAAGGGGTGAGAGCACCCCTCCTTGTGGGCAGCCTCTAGCTATCAAGGCCTGTTGCTGCTCTCCTTCTAGACGAACCGCTCGTTTGCTTAGCATATTAGTAATCCAGTCAATCAGTACCTGCTCTACGCCATGTTTGGAGAGGGCCGCACCGATGCTGGAGAAATTTGTCTTGTCGAAGGCCCCTTCGATGTCTATGAATGTGCCCAGGCAGGTACCTTTCTGATGAATTGCTTCCTCTATTTGGCTTACCACCAAGTGAAGAGCGGATTCAGTAGACTTACCCGAGCTGTAAGCGTGTTGGTTACCATGTAAAGGTAATGTAATTAGAGCGCCATCTCGAAGCTCCCTTTCACACAGTCTCTCCATGGTCTTTAGCAAGAACGAGGTCAGGCTGATGGGTCTGTAGGATTTGGCGTTTGTATAATCACTCCTACCTGGTTTAGGGATGAATATTGCCTTCACTTCCCTCCATCCTTTAGGGACGTGTCTAAAGGCCAGGCACGCCCTGAACAGTGGCACCAGTCTTTCTACTACGGGCATACCACCCCATTGTAGTAGCGCAGGGAACACCCCGTCTGGACCGGGCGCCTTGAAAGGATGGAAGATTTGTATGGCCCACTGGAGTTTTTCCATCGTGATCATCCCCCTTGCATAGTTCCAATCGCCGGTTGTTGGTTGTTGGAGAGTATCCTGCCAGTCTGTTACCTGTACGAAGACGCTCCCTGGGAAGTGTGTTTCTACTAGGACGCGTCTCGTTTCTTCAGGTGACGTGGTGAGTGTGTTATCAGGTTTGCGGAGTGTGGCGGGCCCAGGTGTACTCTGCTGTGCCAGTATTTTCCTTACCCTGTTTGCTTGTTGGCAAGATTCAATGTTCCCACAGTACTTACGCCATCCCGTGGTACGCCTGAATCTAATGAGTTTTTTGTAGCTGGATTTGGCTGCGTAGTAGGCGTCCCAGTCCTCATCCGCACATGTGTTCATGGCTCTATTCAGGGCCTTCCTTACCTTACCGCGCATGCGTTCCAGATCTTTACCCCACCAGGGTTGTTTACCCGGTGTTTTGCGTGGAGTAGTTTCTGGGCATGCCGTGTGGTAGCTGCATATCATAGATTCGGTGAGTTGGTTTACCTGCGTATCTATCTGCGTTGTGTTCGCGTAAGCCAGCTCCTCGCTTAAGGGCGGGAGCTTGGAGGCGAGGGTGCGTGTGTAGACAGCTTTGTCTGTGTTGCGCGGGTTACGCCTAGGTGGTGTAGGTTCAACGCAGACCTGTATGTCGTAGCGGATCCATCTGTGGTCCGAGCAGGAGGCCTCACTGGAGACCTGCCACCCTATACACAGTAATGGGTAATAAAAAACTGGCCAAGTGCGTGTCGGACATCGCACATTTAGGGTTCAGTACCAAACCACAAAATCAAGTTGGTTGAAATAGAAAAATGAGGGCAATTCAAAGAAAATCTGATTTGTCAATATGTATTATTTGTTTGTAAAATATACGTAATAATAAACATTACAACCAAATTTCAAGTTCCTAGATCAATGGGAAGTTGAAAAATTCTTCGGGACAAAATATTGTAAAAAAAAGCTGACTTTGGCTCATTCCTTTGTTTTCCAATATTTTTTAAAACAAAAATTATAGTATTTATCTACTCAACGAGCTCCAAACAATAATGATGCTGCGATGTGCTCATACCAAACTGAACAATTTAGTTTTCTCAGGTACGTTATTTTAGTTCTTAGATGGCAGCGTATTTTCCGTCGCGAATGTTTGCCGCCGTGACACTCAATTTGTGTCTGTTATTGACACGGCCACATTTTTATACAAAGTATCGGGAATGTGTCCGCGGCGATATTTTTCGGATCTATATCCTTAGTCTAATTATAGATCCGAAATGGTAAATAATGGTTTCATTAATTAAAGAGTATTGTTTATGAAAAATTATTTGTATATAAACCAAGTTTCGTTTTATTGGGGTTTGTGTTGTGAACGAAGTCAAAAGTCATAATTTAGAGTAGATGAAAAATTGATCTAAAGATAGGTGTTTACAGATAATACAATAGTGAAATAATTACGATATCGAAATATAAATGATTTTTCAATAATTCGACTTTCATAAATAAAAAATGTAAAATTAACGTATGAAAATATATAGTAAATGATATCATTTTATAAGCTTTTCAATTTTCAGTATCAAATTTTATTTGCCTATAAGCTCATGAATAAACATTTCAACGAATTGTTTATCTGTGTAACAAACATAAACATTTAATCATTACAGGCACAGGCGTATTTGTCATTAAAAATGTTGCTAAAAACAATTATGTTGATCAGGTCTATCTAGCCTTTTTCCGGTCAGCTTCCAATCCAACCAGATGCAGCTGAATACATTTATTTTAAATGGAGTGACTGCCTATCTGATCTGCACAATATAGTAACTGGTTAACTCGATTTTCTGGCTTCTGACTGCCAAAACGACTGCGAAAGATCTACAAATAACAGCCGCCGCCTTCAGCTTATAGTGATTTTGAGGCACGCTGGACCCAATGTATATTGATAATGGTGAGCTATCCACGGAACGACCTCGGGAAGCTTTGTTTTACCTAGAAGATCCACCGAGTGCAGCTGTTATTATTTAGCCACGATTTCCTTTATTTACTATATTGCTAACATATTCATTTTCTAACGTTTCTAATGGCACATTTATATATAACGGATATTATGACGTTGCGTATTTTGTATGAAAACTGCACAAACGATAAAAGCGCATAAATTAATATATTAAGCAGAACATTTTGCATTCAGAATAAAACGATGTTATTATGAATTTAATGTTAAAACTGTGGCCTTTTATTAAATTTATTAATGATGTTGGTAACGAAATATAATAGGTAGGTACTTACCTACTCGGGCAATAAAGCTGTATGAGTTAGCAGAAAATGTTTAGGACCAAGTATATGAATAAACGGTTCTTACAGATTGCACTCACAATTTTTAACTCAAATATCTCAAGCCCCTCCCAACTGTGTTTACCGCAAATTTTATTATTGCAACAACTAACCGGTATATAGCTGCTAAAATTTATTGCCACCTATAAATATTTAATGAATAAAGTTCAAAAGAAATATAAAACATAAAAGATATGAATATAATTGCGTCTTAATAGTACAAGATGATAATTTATAAGCACCTTTGGGTAGTTATATGAATTTAATGTCATAAACAGGACTGTATTAAACTGCCAATACTTACAACCCTTAGGGCCTTAGGCTGGTTGCACGATAGTGACTTTGCGTTTTTGTGTTTTTGGGTGATTGCAGTGCTTATACTATCGACTATTCAGCTTTTAAACATCTACCGTCTCTTAAAAAATTATACTTGTTGAAGTCTGCATGAAAAAGCAGGCATTTTGTTTGCCCCTTTTAATTAAAGTTGCAAAACGTTTTGTAAGAAAATTCGAAAGTGATTTATTGGACTGCGAAAAAGCAAAAACTTCTTCAATAGAACTAAAAGGTTGTTCTGCGATTCTATATTATTATGAAAATTGTGATATTTTATCATGTTTTTACCTACAATGATACGAAAATAAACATTTCGGTTTTGATTTCACCCAGTAAAAAAAATATTTTGACAAAATGTTTTGCACCAGTGTCGTGTCATTTTAGGAGTAACTTTTCTTGTCGTAAATATTTGAGATTCCAATGGAAAATATAAACTATCTGCTTTTACTGAAACAAATCTTATTAGGTACTGTAATAATTCAAAACTACCATCGAAATACGGTGATTATAATTCGCAAGTCTACTCCAGTTTGAATTTCTTAGAAAGAAAGAAAAGAAAGAAAAAGGGTTTATTCGCCACAAAAACGACACACAAAATTTTTGACATCTTAAATTAAACCCTTAACGGTATCCAATATTAGTAAGTATTTAAATTATGTTAGTAAAGAAAAGTAAGATTAAAATTAAATACCAAATTTGAGTACAGTACTAGGATGACGAGTAAGTACAAGCAGATGCATGTCGTGACTGTGACAAGAAGGCTTCCACTCAGCATATTGCTGTGCCGTGGGAGACCCACAGCACTGATTTTCAGTGGTCGCCTAGGACGTGACGTACGGAAACCAAAGCATGTTGTGTCTAATATAATACAAAAACATAAAACAAATATAGAAAGATAATATAAACCAGTACGTAAATAATATATGTTGCGACTAAAACGAAAATAGGTATCAAGACAAAGTTAACAAAACATAAAGTGCGGGTATTATTATTGCTCTGTCTCGCTCTCACACCCACACCGGCGCGGCGGCGTGGCGCTCGATCTTAAAAAGCCTTAATAGAGCCTATGTGACGTCGTGCACACGCGCGCGCTCTGCTTGTCGCACGTGAGGCAGCGCGCGCCACTCAGAAGCGCACTAGCCGGTTCGTTATGACGTCAGGCGGTTGGTATAGCTTGTGTGGTACGCGATTGTGATGACGATGGTTGACAACAACCAAGGAAGAAGAAAAAGTGAAGGTGCAGTGCTCAGAGAAGAGGGGCCCACGTCGCTACCCGTGAAAGGACTGTGATGCCGCCGCCTCGAACCGCTTGGATATGATGCCCATGAATTACAAACCTTAAGTGAGTAACAGTAAAGGTTAAAAAACTTCATTTATAAAATAAACTTTGCCCAACCTTCTGTTCTTCTAATAGGATTTTTTTTAAATGAAATTTAAAACTTTGTTTTGTTTTCAGCGATCTTATGGTAGGTGGTAAATCGTTCCAGCAGCGAGTGGCGGCATACTTAAAGCATCCTCTGAAGGCTGCGGTCCCACGACGAGGCAACGAGAGTGGTTTGGAGGTGGAACGGGCCGAGTAGCTGTAGTGCTCGTGTCTCCAGCTAAGCTTTTTAAAAAGGTATTCCGGTTTGTGTGTTTGTATGACGCCGAACATTAAGACTGCCAAAATTAAATGTAATTTCGTCGAGCAGCCATTTTTAACATGTTGTGTTTATTTAAGTACGGTGTGATATGATGCCTCCGGGGTATACTGAAGCAGTAACGCGCACACGCATTTTGTACCCGCTGTATTAGACGCTCTGTGCGGGATAGGAGACACGGCCCGTATACAGTGTCACAATAATTCAGTTTGGACAGTACCAGGCTGTCCACCAATATCTTCCTAATAGGGAACTATCCGCAAAGCTGCGCTCAGATGGCGCCACAGGTTTCTGCGTAAACAAACTAGAGAAGGGCGTTTTCGGTTTTTTGCGCAAACGGTTATTTAAGTGTTTTCATATCGATTTCGAAAACGGTTTTCAGATATCGATATCAGTAGTACAGTTTGCAAAAGTTAAAATGTTATTTAGATGAGCAAACTAACAACGAACACGAAATAATACTTAGAAAGATAGGTAGCGCATATAGTTCCTAACGTTTGTGAAGTTTGCGTTTTGTTCGTAGTTCGTTCGTTTTCGCATTGTTACGGTTTTAAGTTTTGAATTATTCGTTCTCACACGCTAGTTAGCAGCTACACAGCGTTATACAGCTTTTGTAATATCGGTTATTTTGATATCGATATCGATATGATATGATATCTTACACATATCCGATATAAGTTACGTTTAGATATATCGGACACATCACTAAAAAAAAACCAAACTGTCAAAGTCCAGCGTCAAAATTTCGCAGTTTATGTATACAAAATATAAAACAAATAGTGAAAGAAAAATGAAGCTAAGTAACTTCGCCAATATTATTATTTGGTTTTTGAACACAAGTTATCTTAAAAACAGTAAAAAAGAGTTCGGTAAGCATAAACAGTAGTAGACGCCATGTTGCTATGTTTTTGTTTACTCCATAGATTTAGAATTTTTTTGTTTACTCAGAGCCGTCATGCGCCATCTGGCGGGAGCAATTGGCAGTAATGTTCCCTATTGCAATACTAAGGAGGTCTTTCACCCGGTACAGAACCTTTAATCTATAAAAACAATTTCTTACTACACTAGCGATATGCGCCTCAAAACGAAGTTCTGGGTCCGTGACTAGACCCAGGTTGCAAGCGCTTTCCACCCTTTGAATGTTTTCTCCCATGATTTTAACTTCAGGCTTCGCAGAAAGAATTGAATTTATTTGATTTCTGCTCCCCATGACCATAAACTTAGACTTTTTTGGATTCAGTACAAGTGAGTTTTCCATAGACCACGACGCGATTTTGTCTAGCTCTTCATTTAGGGTACGTACGCCGGCTACTGTGTTACTAGTGTTAAACGAGAGATAGAACTGAGTATCATCCGCGTATACATGGAACTTGCAGTTTTTAATACATGCAGTTAGATCGGCACTGTAAAGTATGTATAGTAACGGCCCGAGCAACGATCCCTGAGGAACTACCCTTGTGATTAATTTCGGGGCAGAAGATACCGTGGAACCGTCTTTCTTGCGCAACTCTACCCGCTGCGACCTACCTGTTAAGTAACTCTTAAACCAAGCCGTTGTCCGACTATCAAAACAAATATGTTAATTTGGCCAATAACAAATCTATATTAATTGAGTCAAATGCACGCGAGTAGTCGAGCAGCACCATAATAGAACCCTCACCACGGTCACGTGCTTCAAGGAGATTACCCACGACGTCCGCTAAAGCAGTCGCTGTTCCGCGTCCCTTTCTGAAACCTGACTGCAGTTCAGGCAGCATACCATGCTCCTCGAGAAAATCGGTGACCTGCAGATACACTACTCTCTCCAACACCTTGGACAAACATGGTAAAATACTTATTGGACGAAGATCTTTGTAACTTTGTGGGTTATTATTTTTTGGAAGAGGCCTCACTATCGCATTACGCCACAAATCAGGAAATGCGTTCGACATAAGTGATCTGTTTACTATCTCGGTTATTGTAGTTCAAGATTGTGGTAGTGTAAGAGTTAACATATCCTTCGACATACCGTCTATTCCTTGTGCATTTGTGGATATGTCTTTCAAGATATTAAATACTGTTTTTGTGTCAGTTGGCATTAAGGTGAAATTCGCGGAACCGAATTTATTAGCTTGAAAGAAGGTTTGTTGGGAAGTGCTCACTTTAGGGTCGCCCGGTACATCTAGAAATGCTGAATTTATACCATCTGGGTCGTCAAATTGTTCAGTGAGCACACCATCGTCCCCACTTACTGGAAGCACATGTTTTTTCAGATTGTACCATAATGATTTAGAGTCGCTAATGTTGTCATTTATATATTTAGTATAAAAGGCTTTTTTCTCATTAAGTAAACCTACTACTGCTTGATGTTTAAGGTCTAAGTAGTACCGTTTGTGTGCTTCCAGTTTTGTTCGGCGATATTGAAGGCGCGCATCATTCCTAAGTTTAAAAATTAATTTTATAATGTCTGTTATCCAAGGCGTTGGTTGGGTTTTAAAAATTCTGGTTTTAATAGGTGCGTGTGCGTCAAAAATGCTAATGATGTGGGAATTAAATGAATGCACCATGTCATTCACATCCTGTAGTTCGCGGATTGAGTCCCACGGGACCGCCTTCAGGTCTCTCCTGAAATCGTCAGCCTTAATGTCCCTAAACGCGCGATAAACAATCCTTTTACGCGATGGTTTCTCTTTTTTAAAGACTATTTCGCATGAGACGAACGAGTGATGACCAAGCTCCACGACGTGGTCCACAGAAGCATTCCGATACCGTGCATCGTACAGATAACGTCAATTAATGTGGCACTGTCGCCCACAAAATGCGTAGGCGCGGGTACGATCTGGTCCATATTACAGTAATCAAGGAATTCTTTTAGACCTTTTGCTTTACCATTGTTTGTGTCAAGCATATTAACGTTAAAATCGCCTAATAAAACAACATTGTCATACGGAGCCAATGCACACATGCTGTCCGTGATCGCGTCCAAGAAAATATTGATGTCTAACCAGGGAGGCCGGTATGCTGTTCCTATAAGTAGCTTTTTCTTTTTGGCTGTCTTCTGTCTTCTTCTTCGCTTGCGAATATCATTTCGCTCATTACATGAACACCGTAGCAATTCTCATGCAAGCGAAACTACTAGCAAAGTAAACTTGAAATAATAAGTTAAATTAAAAATGACGACGGTTGAAAGAAATTGGCTTTTTTTATTTCTAAGAACCAAATTTTAATTTTATTGTTGAATTTTTTATCTTTTTACCTCGTCTACCTTCTTTGGTCTGCCTAGTAGTCGCAAGCGCTGCGCTGTCGAGCATGAGACCTTAGCTTTGAGTCCCGGATAAAGTGGGTAAATTGTTATTGTGTTTATCTATTTGACATTTGGAGATTTATCTAAAAAATTGGCTTTTAGTGAGAGCATTTAATTGATTTTGACGCATTTTTGAACTTTATATCGAGTTAGTCTAAAATCAACAACGATCTTACAACAATGTATAAAATTCACACATCACATAAATCTGATAAAACTATCCAGCTCTAAAATATTAAATTGACTATAACAAAGCAATACATTTTCCACGCTGCAGTTTAAATCTATGGCTGACAGCAATTGAGATTAAAAATATGATTGATAGCGTATGATTTTTAAACGACAGCCCTATAACTTAAAGAAGCAATATCGTTACAATCATGTTACTGAATTGATAATCGGTTCATGATACAGAACACAGAACCTAGAGATGCCATAAGAATTTTCGTGCCCACGCAATATACACCAAGTACAAGAAAAGATTCAGCTGTCATAGCCATTGTCAGATCACTGTTATCATTTCACCCGAAGGACTGCTGGATATAAAAGAAGGCCAAGCGTCACTTCATAGATCGGTCCTGTGCGTCTCACATCCAGTGGATTCCTACGGACTTCATCAAGTCATCGGTCCACAT
This sequence comes from Orthosia incerta, assembly GCA_948252205.1. Taxonomy (NCBI): domain Eukaryota; kingdom Metazoa; phylum Arthropoda; class Insecta; order Lepidoptera; family Noctuidae; genus Orthosia; species Orthosia incerta. The sequence continues at coordinate 14,758,619 of OX411761.1, forward strand.
TGTGGGTGATCTTCTAACGGCAATGTAAGTTGTAGAAGTATATACAAAGCCGTCTATAGCAGTGTCCACCGAGGCGTCCTTCTGATCTGTGTTTTCGGTTCGCTATGTATCATGTTTTTTAAATGTGGAACAAATGTTCTTCGAGTGCTTTCGTTCCTTGAGGCTCCTGTTATTAAGATACCGTAAGTAATAATCTTTACATCTCTCATGTTCGGTAAGTAGGTTCTTATTACCTCCAAATGGGGCTTGTAGGTGACTAATTAGCGCTCTAGGGTAATAATGTAGCTAGAAAAGCCCTAGGGCGGTAAGTAATTTAAAAAAAACACTTTCTTTCAGAAAGTTCGCGTACATCTAACCATCATACTGGCAATAGACATCATGCATTCAGCCCAATGACCAAAGAGGTCGCTTTGCTATTCAGCCTTGTCTTCGTGTGAGTATAATAGTCATCAATTTTATGCTTGTAATGCCGGTTTTTTTCTACTTACCTCACAATCGGGATGTAAAGCAGAATAGTTAGCTCGGGTGTAAGCACCAATTGCACCCTCGAACTATAGGCGCCCTCGCTGCGCTCGTGCGCCTAAATATCTCGGGCTGCAATTGTTGCCTTACAGCCCTTGGCTACTTTAGGGGTGGGTATGGGATCTACCTCCTAGCGGTCCATCCCAGGCAACGGCACCACAGGCTTGCCTGTGGTACGGCTGAACGATCCCACTTAAGCGGTGGTAGGCTCCGCAAGTGGCCGCCTGGCTCGCGACCACCATCCCACCGGAGTCCGGCGCCAAGCAGCTTGCTGTGTTCCGTCGGTGTGTGGGACTGCCAGTGCCTTTGGGGGAGAAGGAGGATGTCAGTTGCGCTGTTCAGAACCGGTCTTGGTCTCTGGGAAAAACTTGCCGGATAACTCATTTTGGAGGGTAGCGGGATATGGTATAGGTATGCTCCACCGTGCCAGCTGGCGACTGGATGGGAGGACCCGGTGGCCATATCCGGGGGGGTTCGGGCCTCCCCGCAGTCTCCAAATGAGTTCCCCATAGGTTGGGTTATCTCTAGTGTTCCACTTGGTTCACTGAGTAACGCCTCGACAGTTCGACTTCTTCCCCAGCAAACTCTTGAACAAATGACCAAAGCAAAAAAGAAGAATATGGTGAAACAACGGCTGCACTTCCTCCCACTAAAAGTGCACCTCACTAACATCAGGGGGTTGCACTCTAATCTCGATCCGGTCCACCACCACCTTGAGGCCGAGAAGCCGCACCTGTTTTTCCTAACGGAGACGAAGATAACAACCCCGTCGGACGTGGCGTACCCGGGTTACTCTCTTGAACACAAGTTCAAGAAGCAAGCTGGGTCTGTGTGTACGTCCGCGATGACATTTGTTGTCGTCGTCTCCGTTGCTTTGAGAAATCGGGATTTTCTGCCATATGGCTGCTTGTGGACACTGGCGTGGAGAAATCTCTCTACATCGGCGTCTACCGATCGCACGCCGGTGACCTGGAGACAACGGCGCTCTTTAATTGCCTCGTGGAGTCAGCTGACATAGCCCAGCAAAGGTACCCAACAGCGAAGCTTAATTTTCTGGGGGACTTTAACGCCCATCATAAAGAGTGGCTGTACCCGTACCGGAAAACTGACCATGCCGGGTTAAAGTCAAAGTCAAAAAGTCAAAGAACTTTATTTCAAGTAGGCCAGTTACAGGAACTTTTGAATTGTCAAAAGACAAAATAAAATATTACAAAATTATGGTGCTACAGTCCCAGTCACAAGACATAATAACTGTGAAAGTACCGTAGATGTGTAGGTTAGAGGCGCGCAAGTTTTCTCTATCTCTAGATCTAACCCAGCTGGTGAATGTGGCAACGCGGGTACCGGATGTTGACGGCCATACACCCAATTGTTTAGACCTTCTCCTGACAACTGATCCGGACAGCCATTCGGTGTCGGTCTCAGCCCCGCTGGGAACGTCTGACCACTGTCTGGTGAAATCCGTGTCGACTTGCTCTCCTCCAGATGAGAGCCCTAGAGGCACGAGGCGAGTATGGCGATACGAGTCAGCAGACTGGGACGAGATGCGGCACTTTTTTGCGTCTTATCCTTGGCGGCATGTGTGCTTCTCCTCGAGTGACCCCTCGAGCTGTGCCGACGCGGTTGCGGATGTGATTCGGCAGGGAATGGAGTATTTCATTCCATTTTCCGACATTCCGCTCGGTCACAAATCCCGCCCTTGGTATAATGCTGAATGCGCCCACGCTGAGGCCCGAAAAGAGTCTGCCTACCAAGCCTGGGTCGGGGCCCGTGACCGCAAAGTAAGAGCACGTAGGGTTCGCGCGAGGAAAAGAGCCTTTAATTCTGCCACCAAGTTCTGCAAGCGGGTTATGCGTCGGGCACGTTTTGACCATATTGGACGTATTGGGGCCAAGCTGGCATCGCACCCTCCGGGTAGTAAACAGTTCTGGTCCCTGTCTAAAGCGGTTGAAGCGAATTTCTGTCGACCCACTTTACCTCCAATGCTGAAACCTGATGGGTCACTGGCTCACTCTGCGAGTGAGAAAGCAAATTTATTTGCATCTCTCTTTGCTAGCAATTCGCGTCTGGAGGCTGGCTCCAAGCAACCACCTACTATACGTCACTGTGACTCTTCGATGCCGGAGATCGCTGTGCACACTAAAGAGGTCCGGTGAGTATTGTCCAGTCTAGACGTGAACAAGGCCAGCGGGCCTGACGGCATTCCAGCAAGAGTGCTGAGGCAGTGTGCGCCTGAACTGTCTCCTGTATTGACACGCTTGTTCCGCCTCTCTCTTGTAAAAAGAACGGTGCCGAAATCCTGGAAGCTTGCAAATGTGCAACCAGTGCCCAAAACAGGCAACCGTGCAGACCCTGCCCATTACCGTCCGATCGCCATTACCTCCATTCTGTGCAAAGTTATGGAAAGGGTACTGAACAGCAATTTGCTGACCTACCTTGAAGACAATAATCTCCCCAGTGACCGTCAATATGGCTTTCGCCGGGGACGGTCAACTGGCGATCTTCTTGTGTATGTCACGCACTGCTGGGGCGAAGCCATCGAGAGACACGGCGAAGCACTTGCTGTATCGCTTGATATCTCGAAGGCCTTTGACAGGGTCTGGCACGCGAGTCTGCTTAGTAAGCTTCCTGCATATGGCATCCCTGCTGGTTTTTTTAGCTGGATATCAGACTTCCTCAGTGAACGGTCGATCCGAGTAGTCATTGACGGCTGCTCCTCTGACCTTATGGCTATTGATGCCGGAGTTCCTCAGGGGTCTGTTCTCTCTGCAACTCTTTTCCTGCTGCACATCAATGACCTTCTTCAGCCTGGTATTGTTGGGTACGCAGATGACAGTACTGTTTCAGAGAGATACTTGTCCAGCGCAAAAACCAGCGTGGATGAGGTTCGTTCCTTGAGAGAGGCTATGGTGGAGCGGACAGATTTGACCTTAAGCCTTGTCTCCCAGTGGGGTGATGACAATCAGGTCTCTTTTAACGCCACCAAAACACAGGCGTGTCTTTTTACCGCTAAAAGGAGTCTTTTCGATCAAACGCCTACTTTTCGGGGTGCGTCTGTTCCTGTGACTGATCGGCTCGAGCTCCTAGGCATGGAGTTGACATCCAGTCTCAACTTTGGCGCCTCCATTGAGTACAAAGCCCAAATTGCGGCCAAAAAACTAGGCATCCTAAATAAAGTGAAGCGATACTTTACGCCTGGACAGCTTTTAACCCTATACAAAGCGCAAGTCCGATCCTGCATGGAGTATTGCAGCCACCTTTGGGATGGCTCAGCTAAATATACGCTTGCCGCGCTTGACTCGGTGGAACGCAGAGCCAGGAGGCTCATTGGCGACGGTGAGCTGGCGGGTGCCAGGCTTCACAGCTTGGCTCATCGCCGCAAGGTTGCCTGCTTGTCGGTCTTCTACAGACTGTACTTCGGTGAGTGTGCTGAAGAACTCCACGACCTCATCCCACCAGCCCCCTTCTACCATCGGACATCTAGACGCACTGCAAGTTATCATCCTTACCTTGTTGCCATTCCACCAATTCGCACCAAACGCTTCCAAACATCCTTCATAATGCGCACAGCGAATGAATGGAACTCGCTACCTGCGTCAGTGTTTCCGAACGCATTCAACCCGAATCTCTTCAAAGTTAGAGTGAACAGGCTTCTTCTGGGTAAGCTCACTCCATCGTCGACTCTGTCTCTGTCACCTTTGACCTAGACTAGAGTCAAGAGCAAACCCATAACAAATAAAAAAAAAATAAAAAAAAAAAAAAAATATTAATGTCATGTTTTTCCTGGCAAGATATTAATTTGTATCGACCAAGTAATAAATATATATAATTAATTGAGAAAGTTAAGGACTAATCGTACAAGGAAAGTTACGGGTGGGCCGCCTTCAGTATATAAATATGTTTCAATATTTTATTATACCAGGGTGAAAAATATGTCAATTCCTGCTCTGCATAGATTACCAACTATAGTCGTATATTAGAATAGTTTTGTCAGGTTCTTTGATGAAAATCGAGAAATAGGTACCGTTTACCACAACCTAACAGTCTTACCAAGGGATATCGTGGTACCTAATAAATGGGTTTTGTAGTTCAGGTAGCGGTTCACGTAAAATGCATGTTGATTGCTTGAGAGGCAAAGCCCGTGTAAACTGGCCCTTAGTTATTATTTAACCTTTTCAGTTATCGCGCCCCCGGATGTGCGTAGGACTATGGGAAGACGTATAGAAAGGGCAAAGCAAGAAAGTGACTCGCGCCACCCAATGCACAACTACACCTCGGTGCCCCAGAGGCTTAAAAGTCGAAAAAGTTTTCTTGGTTGCGTGAATCCATCTACTGGAAACATCACCACGGAAAGATGCGATATTTGGCGAGAGAAATTTAAACTCCCTGATCATTTTCTAGAGCCATCGGAGACCCTTTCGCCTGGGCACACATTGCCTTGGCCGACCTGTAAAACTCTGAACAAGCTCCGCTCTCAGATCGGCCGCAACAAAGACAATCTCCATAGGTGGGGGTTCTCGGATGGTTTCAATCTTCGGTGCTTGTGCGGCGTCTCCCCGCAGACCATGGCCCACCTTTCGTCTTGTGCCGCATGTCCTGTTGTCTGTTCACCTGAGGACCTTATGACTGCGTCAGCGGAGGGCGTTGCCGTGGCTGAATTCTGGGCCAGGCAAGGCATTTAACTAAAAAGAGTGTTTGTCATCGACACGCTAAGAAGAAGCTCACATCTTTGTAATGTAGCCGTAGTAATGCAGATTAAAACAAGACTATCAAACAATTGATTTACATAATAGGCAGAAGATCTTGTCTGTAGGAGTACCAAACTGGTCGACATGGTGGTGCATAATCATTTTTACTGTTTTATAGATACCCATTACCGACATCCTCGTGATAGCCCAGGGAACCTTGGACCCGCTCTTTGAGAATGTTGTGATTCCGGAACCTGGTATATATTATTAGTTTTAACTTTTAAGTGCCTTGTGCCAAAGACACCTTAATAGCAGTTTTTTATCAGCTGCAGATCCCAAATTACAATCAAAGATGTAAACTGTACCTAACTAGCTTCAAAATGTAACCAAATATAAAAGTTTTTATTTGATGCTGTCAACACATGTGGTTTTAAAAACTAACAGCTACACATATATAATGTTTTACACAATAATTAAATTATTTTCTGTAGCTGCAACGGTTAAGGTATGCGCCCTTACTGCCCTGTATCAAAAATTCTGTGCTTCTCCATCAAAAAATCAACCCTGTATAAGTGCACAAACTTTATATTACCCACGATCCAGTAATTATACGTTTTAAAATCGAACAGAAGCAACAATTATTATCATACAGGAGTCCAATGGTTCTTAATTTAATCTTTGTTAAAACGGTAACACCCACCAAGATCAAGAAAGGCGTGAGTCACGATAAGCGGTTCCAGACACGTCCTTACTGCAAATAAAATATTTAAAAAAGGAGCGAAAATTGAATGGTTTGTTTTGTAAGTACAAGAATTCTTGATATTTATGTAGGTGCAGCATTGTTATTCGCTTTGTCTTATGCGACAGAATTGAGCTGACCTAATGAAAACCTTGGTACTCCACAATAGAGGATATTTTTGCTTGTATTCAGGACGTTTAGTTATTGTTTCTACGGGTCATAATACCACCCATTTTCTCGTAAATGAACAGGCGCCAGTTACTAGTTTGACCGGTCGTACGCACTTTACTTTGATTAAAGAATGTTGGAATAGAAATAATTTGATCAAGTTAAGAGTCCCTACAAGTTTCACGAGCTAAAAACAGAAAACAGCTACTTTTTCAGAGCAAATTTCTCAATAACTACAAGATATATGATGAATCTTTTAATGCAACTTTTTGCGTCACATAGTTATCTAGTAAATGTACATTACATATTTTTGATAACTGCTCAATTTAGAAAAATAAATTCCTAACACACGTTTTTACGTCATCCCGAAACACCAGGTTTTTCAATTGCTTTTTCAGCTTACTGGTGGCGAATGACAATCTGCAAAAATGGTGTGGACTGGGCATATAGTATACTAGTGAGCCACCAGTTTTGTTTTTTAAAGTTTATTGTATTAGTACTTTAAAAAAAATATTCTCCACGCGGATAAAAGGCAATTTTATCATGTGCATAAGCGTCGCCTACGTGTAATAATATGTTGAATATAAAAATAACTGGTCAATAATTTGAAATTTGAGGTGTTTATCAATTAATCAAAATCAAATGTTTTTATTTTACATAGGCCTACATGGGCACTTATAAAACGTCGACAAAAGGTGCACGGTTCGGGTTAGTCGTTTCGTATGGAGAAGAACCGGCAAGAAACTCCATGGTTACTCTTTTAATTTTTTTTGTGTTTACAATATTTCCATGTTACAGCATTAGTACTTGCATATCGACCCCGACAATAAGTCCTACGAAATTGAAAAAAAAAGACAAAAACAAAAAAAAATATGTACGAAATAAAAAGTTAACAAATGTTAACAATCATCTAGAAATCTAGAAAGCCTACAATGTTCACACATTCACAATCGGTAAAAGAATCTATACAAAGGTAAAAAAAAACACAACACTAAATTTAACATGTGGCACAAATACTGTAATCAGTGCTGTAACTAATCTTAGCAAAGGGCTATAATGATGATTGAAAAATATTGTAAAAAGTCTAATTAAAAGAGAAAAAAAAATGAGATTGAGAATAGTTAGAGATATCCATATATTTGTGCCGTTTATGAGTTACCAGGGAAGCCGCATGCGCAGAGGGTGTCAAAGCCAAAATTTTTATCTTCAACGTAGTCCTTGATTTTATTATATGCTTTTTTAATAAGGACACGTTTGATGTAGTTTTTGAACTTCCCATCGGTCAGTTCTATAACTGACTTAGGCAACTTGTTATAAAAGCGTATACTATTTATAAGAAAAGACTAAGCTAGTTTTCGTTAATCTGAATTTGGGTATTACAATTTCGTGCTTACTGCGTGTATTTAAATTATGGAAGTCACTTCTAGTTTTGAAAAGCCCTCGATTTTTGCGGACATACAAAATACATTCCAAAATATAAAGTGAAGGTAGAGTCAGTATATCGATCTCTTAAATTTTTTCTCTGAGGGACTCGCGAGGACCCATTTTATAGATCGCGCGGATTGTCCTCTTTTGTAAGATAAAAATTGAGTCAACGTCTGCTGCTGACCCTCATAGCAGAATGCCATAAGACATAATACTGTGGAAATAAGCATAGTATACTAGTCTAGCTGTGGCTAGACTAGTATACTATGCATCGGTTAACTGCCTTATCTTCCTTACTGCATAGGCAGCCGAACTTAACCTGCCCGAAAGAGTTCTAATGTGCGCGCCCCACTGCAATTTTGAATCGATAGTAATCCCCAAGAATACAGTTTCCGTTATTACTTCAAGATTTTTCCGTCAAGATTTAGATTTAGGTCACGTTGAGGTAAATTTGGTAAAGAGAACTTTAGACATTTTGTTTTTTTTGCATTCAGTAAAAGATTGTTAGCTGCGAACCATTCCGAGAGAACAATTAGACTTTCATTGACATGTAAGACATTTTCGTATCTTTCCTATCTATTTTAAAAATTAGCGATGTATCATCAGCAAATAGAATTATATCCGATAATTTGGCCATCATAAAAGGGAGATCATTAATGTAAACAAGAAAAAGGAAAGGGTCGAGAATTGAACCTTGGGGCACGCCCATTTTGACAAGAGACCTGGAGGACGTCGCCCCATTAACATTTACTTTTTGCTGTCTGTTTGATAAATAGGAAAGCACAAGATCAGCAGCTTGTCCTCGAATTCCGTAGTGTTGTAATTTACAGATCAATGTGTTGTGGTCGACGCAGTCAAACGCTTTTGACAGATCACAGAAAATGCCAATGGCATCCTGGGACTTCTCCCAAGATTCCAAGATGTGGCTGATGAGTTTTACTCCCGCGTCCGTGGTCGACCTACCTTTCGTGAAACCAAACTGCTGACTATGCAGGATCCCATTTGAATTGAAATGTGACAATATCTGGTCCAGCATGATTTTTTCATAGATTTTACTCAATGCTTGTAGCACGGATATAGGTCTATAATTAGAGGGATCGCTCTTACAGCCTGATTTGAAAATTGGTACTACTTTACTGTGTTTCATTAAGTCAGGAAACGTGCCGCTGTCCAAACATTGATTGAATATGCCTGTTAGGACAGGAGCAATTGAGTCAATAACATCTTCAAGAACCCTAACGGATATCCCCCATAAGTCTTCAGTGTTTTTTATATTGAGACTTTTGAACGCGTTTTTAATTGTATCAATGCATATTGGTTTAAATTTAAAGGTTTGTATGTCTTTAGTAAAGTATTCCTTAAGAAGAGCTGCAGCCAATTTAGATGAGGAGGGAAGTGACTTCGTAACCTCTAACGGAATGTTGGTAAAGAAATTTTCTAATGTCTCAGCGACTTCTTGCTTATGTAAAAAAAATATAAATGTTTTGATTAGATAAAATTAATAAAATTGAGTACTTATTTTAATAAATTGTCTAAATATTGCCTTATAAACCGTTGCGCTCGCGCGAGACATTCAGTTTCGCTCAAGGGCTTGTAGACGACGGACCTGTGTCGTTTTTTTGTCATTATATTTTTTATCATTCATCTTGTAGTTATTGAGACATTTTATCTGAAAAAGTAGCTGTTTTCTGTTTTTGGCTCGTGAAACTTGAAGGGACTCTTAATGCAATTACCACTCTCAAGGTATTTAATTTGTATTTTTCTGGATTCTGGATAAAACAGAAACTTAAGTTTGTGAGGTAGAATTTTCACCTTACCCACCAGGAACCTCAGAGGTAGGTGATTGACATGAGACTGTTATAGATTTGGTTTCGCATGATATTAATAGAAGTAAAAGTCCACACTGTTAGTCAATGAATTTATTCTTCAAACATACAGTCCGTCATCACAGTTCCTTGAGTATTATTTATTAGTAAGTGCACAAAACATACTTTTAAGTGGGATACAATTACCTTTATTATTCACACTGGAGATATGATATCTCATCCAGTATCGTTAGCCTATGTAGCTGCAATCAAGCATCGTGCAGGTCAAGATGCAATGTTTATTTGGAGCCTGCTGCTGAACTTGCTGTATGTAGATCTCATGACAAGTTGACCATTATTTATTGGTTTTTATGTAATATTTAAAATTATCCTAACGTGCCCTGCCAAGGAGAAGAATGCATGATGAGCATCAAATACGCACATGTTTCACAAGCATGGACATTTAGACAAATAAAACTAATACTTAGAGCGCCTACTGAACCATTGATTCACTAGATTATTTCATCTTTACGCTAGCCACCTTTGAACTTCGCATCACCATCAGGATTTGCTAGCTTTTTTTTTGTAGGTTAATTCGTTGCTACCGATCTGAGGTGCACCTTCTCAAAAAAATATGTCATCCTTGCAAACCATTGACAATCGAGCGTTCTTAGGTTAGTAGATGCATAATATCTATGCTTTACTTCATGTAACCAATTCTAAAATAAGATTTAATATTTTTCTTTATGTGTTGAATTGTGTGTTTGTTGAATTAATTATTACACACAATTCTAGTATATTTTAAAATCATAATTAATTAATATCTTGAGATACCAACACCATCTAGTAGCAAAACAACACAATCAAGTAGTGACACACCTAGACGATTCACGTGTTTGGCACCAGATGTCGCTAATAAATGTAACGGCAATTGTGTTTTGACTAGACTTACCTTCATTACGTTTTTGTGTTTTTCAGTCATACCTTGCAATAATTTGCGATGCTTGCCTAGCCGGACAATACTAATATAATCTTATCAAGTGGTAGGTATTAAATTCTCAATGCTTTCCCTTAAAAACAAAATGATCGCTATGTAAACTCCGATAACAGGGGGGTGACCATAAGCTCTTAGAGTAAGGTTATTTTGAGTGTGTGTAAGGGACTGATGTATATGACTTGTATACATCTGTCACTTACGCGATCTCAAAATAACCTTAGGTACTCTAAGAGCTTATGGTCACCCCCCAGGAGTCGGAACATAAAACCAAACACGGTACAATAAAAACACTAAAACAGAAATCATTTATGTCAAAACCACAAACCAACATAGCACAAGTTGGTAAAATATTCCAAATAACCATTTTTTTTTTTTTTTTTTTATTTGTGATGGGTTTGCTCTTGACTCTAGTCTAGGTCAAAGGTGACAGAGACAGAGTCGACGATGGAGTGAGCTTACCCAGAAGAAACCTGTTCACTCTAACTTTGAAGAGATTCGGGTTGAATGCGTTCGGAAACACTGACGCAGGTAGCGAGTTCCATTCATTCGCTGTGCGCATTATGAAAGATGTTTGGAAGCGTTTGGTGCGAATTGGTGGAATGGCAACAAGGTAAGGATGATAACTTGCAGTACGTCTAGATGTCCGATGGTAGAAGGGGGCTGGTGGGATGAGGTCGTGGAGTTCTTCAGCACACTCACCGAAGTACAGTCTGTAGAAGACCGACAAGCAGGCAACCTTGCGGCGATGAGCCAAGCTGTGAAGCCTGGCACCCGCCAGCTCAACGTCGCCAATGAGCCTCCTGGCTCTGCGTTCCACCGAGTCAAGCGCGGCAAGCTGATATTTAGCTGAGCCATCCCAAAGGTGACTGCAATACTCCATGCAGGATCGGACTTGCGCTTTGTATAGGGTTAAAAGCTGTCCAGGCGTAAAGTATCGCTTCACTTTATTTAGGATGCCTAGTTTTTTGGCCGCAATTTGGGCTTTGTACTCAATGGAGGCGCCAAAGTTGAGACTGGATGTCAACTCCATGCCTAGGAGCTCGAGCCGATCAGTCACAGGAACAGACGCACCCCGAAAAGTAGGAGTTTGATCGAAAAGACTCCTTTTAGCGGTAAAAAGAAACGCCTGTGTTTTGGTGGCGTTAAAAGAGACCAGATTGTCATCACCCCACTGGGAGACAAGGCTTAAGGTCAAATCTGTCCGCTCCACCATAGCCTCTCTCAAGGAACGAACTTCATCCGCACTGGTTTTTGCGCTGGACAAGTATCTCTCTGAAACAGTACTGTCATCTGCGTACCCAACAATACCAGGCTGAAGAAGGTCATTGATGTGCAGCAGGAAAAGAGTTGCAGAGAGAACAGACCCCTGAGGAACTCCGGCATCAATAGCCATAAGGTCAGAGGAGCAGCCGTCAACGACTACTCGGATCGACCGTTCACTGAGGAAGTCTGATATCCAGCTAAAAAAACCAGCAGGGATGCCATAAGCAGGAAGCTTACTAAGTAGACTCGCGTGCCAGACCCTGTCAAAGGCCTTCGAGATATCAAGCGATACAGCAAGTGCTTCGCCGTGTCTCTCGATGGCTTCGCCACAGCAGTGCGTGACATACACAAGAAGATCGCCAGTAGACCGTCCCCGGCGAAAGCCATATTGACGGTCACTGAGGAGATTATTGTCTTCAAGGTAGGTCAGCAACTTGCTGTTGCTCCCTTTCCATAACTTTGCACAGAATGGAGGTAATGGCGATCGGACGGTAATGGGCAGGGTCTGCACGGTTGCCTTTTTTGGGCACTGGTTGCACATTTGCAAGCTTCCAGGATTTCGGCACCGTTCTTTTTACAAGAGAGAGGCGGAACAAGCGTGTCAATACAGGAGACAGTTCAGGCGCACACTGCCTCAGCACTCTCGCTGGAATGCCGTCAGGCCCGCTGGCCTTATTCACGTCTAGACTGGACAATACTCTCCGGACCTCCTTAGTGTGCACAGCGATCTCCGGCATCGAAGAGTCACAGTGAGGTATAGTAGGTGGTTGCTTGGAGCCAGCCTCCAGACGCGAGTTGCCAGCAAAGAGAGATGCGAATAAATTTGCTTTCTCACTCGCAGAGTGAGCCAGCGACCCATCAGGTTTCAGCATTGGAGGTAAAGTGGGACGACAGAAATTCGCTTCAACCGCTTTAGACAGGGACCAGAACTGTTTACTACCCGGAGGGTGCGATGCCAGCTTGGCCCCAATACGTCCAATATGGTCAAAACGTGCCCGACGCAGAACCCGCTTGCAGAACTTGGCGGCAGAATTAAAGGCTCTTTTCCTCGCGCGAACTCTACGTGCTCTTACTTTGCGGTCACGGGCCCCGACCCAGGCTTGGTAGGCAGACTCTTCAACCATAGTGGGGTTCCAATGTTTTACCACATTCCCGCATTTCCAGGACACGGGACTGCTCTACGATATTTATATACAGGCTTATAAACAACCCTGATCTATATAATTTTATTAGAACATTTAGCCCGGAGCGGGGTATACGTAGACATGTTTTTGGAAAAATTAGGTTTGAGATGAGCGTCGGAACTTTGTCAGTTTTATTTTTAAGTTTTTGGGGCAGCTAGAGTGCGGGTTCCCTTATCTCTAGCACCGCTCCAATTACTTTAAGATACTTATCTTCGAATGATGTCTGGATGAAAACGGTAGATTCCTGGTAATGCGATGTTAGATGGATATCAACTGAATTAAATGGGCTCTTGGTTGTTTATCACTTTATTGCAGAGTACATGGTTGAGCCTAATAGATTAAAAACAGGCAGATCATTATTATATAAGTAAAATATATCTTTTTACAAACACGTAACCCTTCTGAAGATTTTTTTTTATCTCCTGACAGATTCCAAAACCAAACCCCAATTCAATTTAAAATTCGTGGCTCCATAAAGAAAACTGACCAAAAAGTATTTATGGTCGAGTCGCCACAAGTTTATTGTTAAGAAGTCTGTGGTTATTTTATGTTTTAGAGATAGACTTTACTTTAAATAATCTTATTACGAGGGAGAAGCCTAAAAGATTATTGTACCGACATAATCTCTTTGTGGTCTACTTCTAAAAGCTATCTCAGATATACGTATATTTGCATATTAGAATAATTTTGGTTAACATAAGGAAAAATATATAACATAATAATATTAAAACAATATTATTTTGGAAAACAATCTTTAGTGAATTGGAAAGATATTGTTTTCGATCAAAAAATATACAATCCAGGTAAGTATGTTTAGTACACATATTACGAAAAATATTAGATAATTGGATCAATACTTCCAGAGATTACCTTTTGAAACATAAAACAGCCAAACAAACCATTTACCTCTTTATAATATTAGATAGTTACCAAACACTTAAAGATCAGTGTAAAAATTCGTTACCCCAATATCAATTACCACTTCTTATCCACGCCAACGAATTCCAAACCACTTCTTTCCGCCGAACTTATCGACAGCGCACTTCAACGACGCGTCAATGGTATCAGTTCCGTCACATCACAACATCTGCCTTACCTCAGTAATTAAAGTATTAATTAAGAGACCAGACCGTATTAAAAGGTGATCATCTTGGTCCGGGACGATTTATTACTTTGAGCATATTATTTACAAGTAATGACTTCCAGGTGGTAGTTATTGGTTTATTGAAATACAAAAAAAATGCGTTGGTTTATAGTTAGAGTCTCTATCTATTAGGCAGAATATTTTTCTACGAAAAAAAATATTGGCGCACGCTTTCTCATCAAATAGTTTTATTAGTCATAAGTGACATAATTTTAAGGACTGTAAACACTTATTTAAATTGTGGCATAAGATATAAATCTAATGTGGCATAAGATATAATCTAAATGGCCTTGACGCAGCTTAGGCTGTTAACCTTACTACCAACTTTCTGAATAGCTAGTATTTTTACCACTGCGTGAGCTGCAGACTTGAGACAAGTTTAATAAGTATATTTCTAATAACAAGATTTTTTAAACAATTTTAAAATTATATTTGCACAGCTACGGCTACAAAGCGTATTCTACTGTGCAAATAATTCTACTGTCGGTTTTCACGGTTCTTACAGAAAGAGGTTTTACTGTAGTAGATTTTTTTGACCAACTTTCCGAAGTGTGACCGTGCCAATAACTGACCATCTTGAGCTTCTTAGCGTTACGTTGATATCGACTCTCAATTTTGGCCCATACATTGAGGCAAAGGCTCAGCTGGCTGCCAGGAAGGTGGGGATCCTTGTAAAGGTAAGAAGATACTTCACGCCAGAGCAGCTGCTCAGCTTGTATCAAGCGCAAGTTCGATCATGCATGGAGTACTGTTCTCATCTCTGTGACGGATCTGCCAAATACCAGGCATTGGTTAAGTCAAAGCTCCAGAGCCTTGAACATCGTCGCCGAGTTGCCAGCTTGTCGGTTTTTTATCGATTACATTTCGGGGAGTGTGCGATGGAATTGCATAATCTAATTCCGCCCAGCCCGTTTCATCATCGGACTACCAGAGGTACGGCGATGCGCCATCGGTACATGGTGGAACTCCCACCCATACGCACTAAACGTTTTGATAATACTTTTATTATGCGTACAGCTAAGGAGTGGAATTCCCTGCCGGAGTCTGTGTTTCCCGATAGCTACAACCTAGGGGTCTTTAAGTCAAGAGTGAATAGGTTACTTCTAGGCAAGCGTGCTCTATCATCGACCACATCATCGTTTACCATCAGGTGAGATGGTGGTCAAGCGCGAGCCTATAAAAGATTAAAAAAAATAAAAGAAAGTAGATTCATATTTTTTCAAGAGGTCAGAGGACAAGCAACATGACAAGACTTCAGAGAGCTCCCGTCTTAAGGTTTTTCATTCTTGATGTCTAATTTTATTTCCCTTAATTGTTACTTTTTCAGTTCGTACAAACTTTGTATTGGCTACTTATTTATTTTTATACTTTTATGTCAATAAAATATTTCATTTGATTAATTTCAGTTTAAAAATATCGCTTTATTGCATATTATTCGTCGGCATCAAGCGACAATGTGAACCTGATGTGAGCTGCTGTAGGCCGCGAGAATCAGTTGCAAGCGAGACGCCCACTGGTTGGTGGTGACGCTTGGGGGACATCTCGATAGTGAACCTCTGAAATTATGATGACGATGTCATTTGTATGATAAAATAAGGCAGTCATACAAGAACTGAGAGGCTAACATGTATTATAAAGTTTTCTCTATTTAGTTTTGGTAGGTGGGTATCTCAAATTACCATGGAAATAATTTATAGCCAAAGTACATCTCATGACGACTCCAATAGGCCCAAACACGATTAGAATACATTGTTTTATTTTGGAGTTCCAGTGTCTACCTTCCGGGTTTATCATCAGATCAGTTCGATACCCGGTGCGGTGGTATATCATATGGTATACCATATGTTATACCATATGATCTGATGATGAAGCCGGAAGGTAGGCACTGGAACTTCTATTTGCTACATCATAGTCGGTTAACTATTCAAGATTCTTATCCGTGACTTATCACTAAGGAGTTCAAGTGGCCATCTGTGGTCTTCTTCATCAGTTCCGTACCACCTCCTTTTTAACTCGGTTAAAAATCACAGAAATGCCGCCCAACTCTGCCTACAAAACTTAATAAGCATTAGTCCCAATATAAATGCGAACCTTTTACGTATTCAGATATGGAAATATAAAAAGTTGAGTCACTCAACGGCAAAGGAAAAAAACTAATATAAAATGGATGTTAGGCGCTCAAAGGGAGTCGAGTAAAGTAAATCTTGGAATGAATGACTTCTAGTCACCTTTAGTAACATACGGAATGGAGGTAAATCAGCTTTATATACAGGATAGCGTTTAAAAGGTCTGTAATGTCGACATCGATAATTTTGTGAAATTGGCGATATTTTTGGCGGTTGGTAGGAGAGGTACGAAGTTATCAGTTGATTTGATAACACGGCCCATAAATTTCACACGTGCATTTTTATAACTTTTCTGCTATAGACTGGAACAAAATGTCGTATCTAAAGTAACTTTATAATAATACCGGCCTGTATTCGTCCACTGGAAGATTCATTTAATTGAATAATTATTATAACAAAGCATAATCATTATTATTTTGTTCCCAATATATATCTTATCTATATCTATATATCTTCTCCACGGATTTAATTCCATCTGTCATTCCACCGGCCGGTCGCCAACACGATGGTTCAATCAAATGAAAGACGCTACGTCCTCAAACAAATTTCAGCAGGTGGTGATGGCAAGTATGGACCGGAACCGAAAGAAGCAAATTTTCTGCATAAAGGGATCCAGTGACCACGATTCTCAGTAATGAGGGATCAATTGAAGAAGAAGAAGTGTTTCCCCCCAAAGATTGACAGGTATCTTCATCAAAGTTTTCACGGTAAGTAGTTTACAGAATAACACTGCATTTCTATTTCTATCATTTCCTCCAACTTCTCCTATTTCACCGGATAAACATTCTTATTCCCCAAATCTTTAACACTTCACCAGTTTTGAACCTCCACCCTGTACAACAGTAAATAGTAAATCTCTATTGACGTATGTATACCTAAGTTAAGACGCCGCACTGGGTCGCGGTCGCAGTCTGGAATTTATATGAATAGAAAAATGTGGTTTGTGCGTTGACTAATGGTTATCGGGAACGAGTCACGTAATGTTTGTTGGCGTTCAGATGGACTGGTAAGGAAAACTTCGTTGTGTGAAAATATATGATAGATATCTACTGTTTCTTTACTTAGGTTGTGCTGTTTGGTTATTGCGTGTATTCCACGGTCTGATTGTTGGGTTATGTACTATTTATCGAGAGCTTGTTTTAGGAAAATAGACAAAACTTAGTTTTTCATCTAGATTCTGTATTTTCTGATCTTTTTGCCTATACCCCCAGTATTATAGTCAAAAATGGTTACTTCTAGGTAACGATGATCCACACTTGACGACATCATCACTTGATATCCGGTGACGTAGTAGTTGTCAAATGGCTGCCTACCAAGAGTAAAAAAAAATATCACATAAAATTTTGCGTTATATAGGTAAGGTACACTTGCGAAGGTTTTAGATTGAGTAAGTTAAACATCCAGAAAAATGTAAGATGAAAATCAATTAAGTTTACCTTAGATACTGTTGCTCAACTTCATTACAATATACTTAAGTCCTTTTTTCCCAAACATTGTCTCACCTCTTATCATGCTCTCCGTGCAACAACACCTATACTCTGAAAGATCTTTGTAAGGCAAATGCTAAAGCTGTCGACGTGGCTCAGTTCTGGTCATATTAAATTTTGAAATCATCGATACGACAAAGAAGAAGAAGCGCGCAGGGGAGGAATTCCCTATAAAATTCGCAGGACCATAACGTATTGGCCTTGAACCGTTACGCTTCTACTAAAATAATTTGTACCAACTGGACTGTTATCAATAATAGTAAGTATGAGAGTAATAGGTACTAAAAATAATCTATTCGTGCAGCAATAGATTCAATATACCGTGCAAAGAGTCTATATATTTTATTATTGGGTATGCAGACGACAGCACTGTTGCTGAGAGATACTTGTCCAACGCGCGTGCTACCGGGCCTCAGGTCCGGTCTCTCCGGGAGGCCATGGTGGAGCGCTTGAACTTGTCCTTGCAGGCAGTTTCCGAATGGGGCGATGCCAATCTGGTCAGGTTTAATGCTGCTAAAACCCAGGCGTGTCTTTTTTCCGCTAAAAGGAGTCAATTCCACCCGGCTCCTACTTTCCGTGATGTAACCGTGCCAATAACGGACCATCTTGAGCTTCTTGGCGTTACGTTGACATCGACTCTCAATTTTGGGCCATACATTGAGGCAAAGGCTCAGCTGGCTGCCAAAAAGTTGGGGATCCTTGCGAAGGTGAGAAGGTACTTCACGCCGGAACAGCTGCTCAACTTGTATCAAGCGCAAGTTCGATCGTGCATGGAGTACTGTTCTCATCTCTGGGATGGATCTGCCAAATACCAGCTTGATGCACTAGAGTCGATCGAAAAGCGGGCCAAGAAACTCATCGGTAATGAGGCACTGGTCAAGTCAAAGCTCCAGAGCCTTGAACATCGTCGCCGAGTTGCCAGTTTGTCGGTATTTTATCGGTTACATTTCGGGGAGTGTGCGATGGAATTACATGATTTAATTCCGCCCAGCCCGTTCCATCATCGGACTACCAGACGTACGGCGATGCGTCATCGGTACATGGTGGACATCCCACCCATACGCACAAAACGTTTTGGGGACACTTTTATTAAGCGTACAGCTAAAGAGTGGAATTCCCTGCCGGAATCTGTGTTTCCCGATAGCTACAATCTAGGGGTCTTTAAGTCAAGAGTGAATAGGTTTCTTCTAGGCAAGCGTGCTCTATCGTCGACCACATCATCGCTTACCATCAGGTGAGATAGTGGTCAAGCGCAAGCCTATAGATAATAAAAAAAAAAAAAAAATTAGCTACCCAGAAATTGGCACTGATCCAAATCGGGACGGTTTGAACAATGTTATGTATGTACAGGCAAGTAGTGCTTATTTATCTTTATTTGTTTTATGCTCCATATAATATCAGTGGAATAATTTATAAGATCTAGTTTAGAATGTAAGATGTAACTGCCGTGATGATTAGTTGCAGACTTCTAATTTCGTCTCATTACTGAATAGCTAGGTAATAATAACTTGAAAAGAAAATTACCACTAAGGGCGGTTACGCACTACACATATTTTTTTTTGCGTTGAGAAATGCTCATGCATACTGCACTACCACGGAGAGACAGTGCAGTTATGTGGGACTCTAACCCACTAAAACTCCACGGTGTCCTCCACGGTGTCCGTTTATGGCAGGAACACGGGCACGCGTTAGCACTCACCGCGAACCCGCCGCGGCTGTTCATCACCAGACCCTCCTCGGGGGAGTACCCCGCATCACCGGCGCACAAGAACACACTGCACGCCGTGACCACCCCAGGGACCAAATCAGCACATGGGTGACAGACAACCCCGTGTATGGCACCCTTGGTCCCACTGTGACGGGTCAAGGTCAATGGCCCCGCCACCTACCATTTTGCGGCCGCAGGGGATAGGGAGAGCGGCTAACGCAATACCGACACTCCTCTTCCCCTGCGGCCCCACTGCGCCATCAGACGGTGGCGAGCCCGTCTAGGCCGCGGAAGGTAGGGAGAGCGGCGCACCGCAAGACCGACACTCCTCTCCCGCCGCGGCCTCCAGCCCTCAGCCGCGATATCGTATGGGACCAGGGAATCTCTATAAGACATCGCGGCCCGCCTCAGTTGCGATGTCGCCTGTTACCAAGCGGCACCGCAACCTACATGTTGGCCGCTAAGTCGTCGGCTTGATCGGCAAAAGCCCTGACGAGCGGCCCCTCCTCGGGTTCCTCTTTGCTTCACCATGGGTGACCAAGCCACGGTTACTGAGCCCACCCGCATCGACAATGCGGGAACCCACCGGGGGGGGGGACGCACTACACATCTGTGTCCGTGATTCATGTCTGTGATTTGAGTTCCGAGTTGAAAATGTTCTGAATGATGACAGATTACAACGGATAGAGTTCGGATGTTGTGTGTAAGCTTATTCATATCCAAAATTAGCTAATCCTTAACCCAAGGTTTCTCATGACATCATCTGTCTAGCCTTTTCCAAATACGAGTATGTTGGAATCAGCTTCCAATCTAATTTAAAGCAACTGAATACATGAAGCGATTGCCTTTCTGACCCCCACAGCCCGTCTACAAATCTTTACCATATTTCCAAACCATAAAACAAAACTGACTAATAAGTAAGGTACTTTAACTTCGATAACGATGTTATAAATACATCCATCTAATTCATGTTGTCTCTCCACCAAATTGATCTGACTGACTTAACGAAGATACGACATTGAAAGAAAGTCAATTATTAACAGAAACAGAATGGTTCCCTTGTAAATAACCTTCGATTCTTATAGCGGCAACTTTTAAATTTAATTTACTGTATTTATTAGTACCTTTGGAGATTTAATGTATATAAATATTTAGGAATGATTATATGTGTATGCCCGAAACGGATTGGAATTTGGACGGAAGTGTCCCCAAAACTTCTCGTTATAGAAATATTTCGAGGACTTTTTCCTATGCTATTATTTTAATGATTTTAACTAGGCTAAGAATAGTCTTTTTCTCCTTTTTTATTTAAAGAAAAGACGGCTCGAGATATAAATGAGCAAATCTCATCTAGAAAAATAGGTTTTAAAATGCTGCTATGTGCTTACCCTTTTACTCAGATAAATTGCTGACTTTACTTTACAACCTCATCTAACATTTTTCTAAATACCTTGGGCCGTTGGCTTTCAGTCTAACTGCATACAGCTGAAATAGCAGTATTTTAAATCGAGCTTATCACAGCCCAGTTGCTACTTAACACAATACCCCTTGGTAATACTCTCTTTTAAAACCATCATCATTTCAGCCGAAAGACATGCCCGACACTTGAGGGAGGCCCATGCCCAGTAGGGCATAGGCCTCCCTCAAGTGTCGCCACATCAATCGGTCCTGTGCGTCTCACATACAGTGTATTTCCGTGGCTTGCACCTTGAATCTACAACCGCCGTTTCAGTTTTTGCAATATTCAAGAAAAAATATTTAAGTACATTGCCAATTGTTCTATAACCAACTTTGCTCTTAAAAAATAAAAATAGAGATTGTCGGCGTTCGTTGAAGTCTAAAAGACTCTTTTGTATTAACGGTAGGATGCGCATAAAGATCATTTATCATAAACAAGCTGCGAACCAAATATCTACTGAAAGATACCGACACTCGAAGGGTCGCCCCTGGGTGGGTGTGGACAGAAGGTTAAGGAATCTGGAAGATCAAAATGTTCGGGATAGAGATGTAATGTTTGATACTGACGATTTGTATTGTGACATGTTCAAGTAATTTTATCATGTGCTAAGTCAAAACTATGCAAGATACTTTTTTGATAGGTTATAGAGTTCTAGATTTTAGTAGATAATTACGAATGGTATCTTTGTTTTCTAAGACCAATTCTATCAAAAAAGATTCACTGCGGATCTTTTACATGATAGCAGGACGAATAAAACAAAATCAACAAGCAATCATGGTCCACTTTACTTTAGGACCAAAGATCTGGTAGTCATGCAGTAACGTCTAGTCATAGTCACTAGTAGTATATTTTATATGATCCTGCATCATTATGCAGGATCATATAAAATATAATCTTTTGGTGGCATTTTGCATATGTACCTGGCTTCCGAATATTGGCTAAAGTAGGTCTTCTGCCATCTTCTTACCCAGTGCATGAAAGTTCGAAAATGGGTTCGAGTAATCTTACTACCCTTCATCGAGAGGGGGGGGGGGAACACCGCATTTGTCTTTTAGTATCAAAGTTATGATTAGATAGCGCCGTACTTCAAGGTTGTACTGCAAACGGGAAGACAGGTCTAAGTAAATAATTACGTAAGACAACATTGTGATGGAGAATCTGGGTCCTTTTACGGGTAAGATTATTTTTTTGAAGTTAAATGAAAACAGTTAAATGTTCAGTCAATTTGCCGAGTTCTTGGCATTTTATAGATTTTTTAATGCACGAATTTATACTGTGCCCTGACTTTACATACTAGAGTGCGCGCAAGATAAGTCTGCGCGCGACGGGTTTCGTGCTTAATGTTGCCAGCATAACTCATCTTTTTTCCTTTTTTTATAGGCTCGCGCTTGACCACCATCTCACCTGATGGTAAGCGATGATGTGGTCGATGATGGAGCACGCTTGCCTAGAAGTAACCTATTCACTCTTGACTTAAAGACCCCTAGGTTGTAGCTATCGGGAAACACAGACTCCGGCAGGGAATTCCACTCCTTAGCTGTACGCATAATAAAAGTATTTTCAAAACGTTTAGTGCGTATGGGTGGGATGTCCACCATGTACCGATGGCGCATCGCCGTACGTCTGGTAGTCCGATGATGAAACGGGCTGGGCGGAATTAGATTATGCAATTCCATCGCACATTCCCCGAAATGTAATCGATAAAAAACCGACAAGCCGGCAACTCGGCGACGATGTTCAAGGCTCTGGAGCTTTGACTTAACCAATGCCTCATCGCCGATGAGCCTCTTGGCCCGCTTTTCGATCGACTCTAGTGCATCAAGTTGGTATTTGGCAGAGCCGTCCCAGAGATGAGAACAGTATTCCATGCATGATCGAACTTGCGCTTGATACAAGCTGAGCAGCTGTTCTGGCGTGAAGTACCTTCTCACCTTTGCAAGGATCCCCAGCTTCTTGGCAGCCAGCTGAGCCTTTGCCTCAATGTATGGGCCAAAATTGAGAGTCGATGTCAACGTAACGCCAAGCAGCTCAAGATGGTCAGTTATTGGCACGGTCACACTTCGGAAAGTTGGAGCCGGGTGAAATTGACTCATTTTTGCGGAAAAAAGACACGCCTGGGTTTTAGCAGCATTAAACCTGACCAGATTGGCATCGCCCCATTCGGAGACTGCCTGCAAGGACAGGTTTAAGCGCTCCACCATGGCCTCCCGGAGAGACTGGACCTGAGGCCCGGTAGTACGAGCGTTGGACAAGTATCTCTCAGCAACAGTGCTGTCGTCTGCATACCCAAAGGTACCGGGTTTTAGCAGATCGTTAATGTGCAGCAAGAATAAAGTTGCTGAGAGTACTGACCCCTGAGGGACACTGGCATTAATATTCAAGTGGTCCGACGAGCAGCCATCGATAACCACTCGAATGGACCGATCTCTCAGGAAGTCTGCAATCCAATCACACAGACCACCGGGCAAACCGAATGAAGGAAGCTTACCAATAAGGCTTTCGTGCCAGACCCTATCAAAAGCCTTCGAGATGTCGAGGGAGACGGCAAGCGCTTCCTCATGCCTCTCGATGGCCTCACTCCAGATGTGAATGGCATACGCTAGAAGATCCCCAGTAGACCGATTTCGGCGGAAGCCGTATTGGCGGTCACTCAGGATATCGTTAGTTTCTAGGTATGCCAGGAGCTTAATATTGAGTACGCGTTCCATACTCTTACAGAGTATGGAGGTTACAGATATGGGTCTGTAGTTGGCCGGGTCAGCTCGGCTGCCCTTCTTGGGCACGGGCTTTACGTTAGCCTGCTTCCAAGCATTCGGCACTTTTCCAAACTTATACGAAAGGCGGAATAGGCGTGTCAAGATCGGAGACAGTTCAGGCGCACAGGTTCTAAGAACAATTGCTGGTATTCCGTCAGGGCCGCTAGCCTTGTTCACGTCGAGGTTGCGCAGCACCCTACGGACGTCCTTTTGATGGATACGAATTTCCGACATACTCGTCACGCATCCATCAGGAGAAGGAGGGGGCCGCGCGTCACCAGGATTCAGACGTGAAGATTCCGCAAAAAGAGAGGCAAATAAATTTGCCTTATCCACAGCGGTGTGGGCCAGCGACCCGTCGGGTTTTAGCAGTGGTGGTAGTGAGGGACGGCAGAAGTTCGACTCGACCGACTTAGCCAGAGACCAAAACGCTTTAATACCTGCTGGGTAAGAAGCAAGTTTGGTCCATATTCGGCCAATGTGGTCGAACCGAGCTTTCGCAACACTAACTTGCAGGACTTGGCAACCCTGTTGAAGGCCTCGCCTTACGCGATCGAGCGTCGACCCAAGCCAGGTACGCCCCATGTTTAAGCGCGTCGGCGCGCTTACATTCGGCGCCAAACCATGGCCGGTCTTCGCTAGACATTGATACGTCAGAGAACGGAATGTAGTACTCCATTCCCTGACGCAACACATCCGTTACGGCGTCCGCGCACGACGATGGATCAGTCGAAGAAAAGCAAGGAGGCTGCCAAGGATAGCATGCGAAGAAAGATCGCATACCATCCCAAACTGCTGACTTGTACCGCCAAACCCGCCGGGTGCCTCTTGGGCTGGGATCAGGCGGGGAATAGACGGATACAGACTTCACCAGACAGTGGTCGGAACTACCTAAGGGTGAACCTATCGACACAGAGTATCTGTCTGGATCTGTTGTCAGCAGAAGGTCCAAGCAATTTGCTGTGTGCGAATCAACGTCCGGTACCCTCATTGCCCCCTGGACCAGCTGGGTGAGGTTTAGCGCTAGCGAAAGCTTACGCATCTCCCGTCCAGCATGGTCAGTGCACTGGTATGGGAAGAGCCACTCCTGATGGTGGGCATTAAAGTCCCCCAGTAACACTAATTGGGCGGAAGGGTACCGCTGCTGTGCCGCATCAGCCGCCTCACTGAGGTACTCTGTGAACCTGGTTGTCTCCTGATCTCCGCTGTGCGAACGGTAGACACAGGCGTAGATAATTTTATCCAGACCTGTGTCCACCAGAACCCAGAGCGTTGTGAATTTGGAGTCCTCAAGGTTACGGAGACGCCGATAGCAAGTGTCGTCACGGGCGTACATACAAACACCCGCGCGCGCTCCAGGGTAAACCCTGGGTGAGATAAGTACGACACGTCTGACGGACTCGCTATCTGCGTCTCCGTAAGGAAAAGCAGCGCTGGTTTCTCAGTCTCCAGGTGGTAGTGGACTGCAGAGAGATTTGAGTGCAGACCTCGAATGTTGGTGAGGTGCACTTTGTGGGGGAGGGAGTGCAGCCGCTGTTTAAATTTCGTATATTTCCTTTTCCTTGGCATTATTAAGAGTGAATGGAGGAGAGGAGTTGGAAGTGAGACGAGGTTCCACGCTGCTAACCTTCAGACACGCACTGAAAGGACAGCATCATTGGGGCACTAGTCCGGACACTACTTGGGCCCCCAACTTCCTGCGGTCGGCCAGCGGTGCACCGTGCCTCGGATCCCGCTACCCTCCGAGACCAGTCTCCCGATACGCCCATACCAGCGCGCGTCAGGCTGGTCAGCCTGCAGTGGAACAGCTATCTCGACCCAACTCCTCTTGTGGCTACACCGAGCATCGTACCGGAACACGGCTAAGCCGCTTGGCGGTACGTATTTGCCCGGTGGGTGGTCGCAAGCCTTCGGCCGAAGCCTACCACCAGTTTTTGTCGCCTGATTTGCACCACCCGGGGACCACGTGTAGGGTATCGGAATAGGGTACACTCCTACGGACGTGGGTGACTCAGCCCCCAAAATTCCTTCATTTAATCAATAGTAATTTTTCATTACTCGAAACTTAAAGTAATTTAAGTTAAGCATAATTAATTACTAGCTTTTCTAGTTGCATAAAATATGAAGAAAATTATTGATTATTGTTAATCTTTTATTGAATACTTAGTAGTACCTACTGTTAAATTTAGTTTAACAATGGCCCTGCAGTGGCTAATACCGTCCATTTCAATTACAATTCTTTTTTTATTTCTTCTTCAATATTTTTTGAAGAAGCGGCACCAGTAGTACGAATATTTAGGGGAAATTTTAGTATAATGGTATCCCTAAAAGTTACTGTCAAATAAGCAACGCGGGATCTATCTTTGTAAAACGGTACCGTAGGTCTGTTATTGTCTTGTTCACTTCAAGAAAACATCTCTGCCCGCACTTTAAATTACTTTTAGCATAATGATGGCGATTATTTACTTCGAAAACGAATAAAAACACGGAATACAACACATTCTCTTGACACCTGACAAAAATGACAAGTGATTAGTTCCGAATTTGGCCGCGCGCAGACTTATCTGGCGTGCACTCTAGAATTCACTTATAATCGTCATATCGAACCTTTCAAATATAACCATGATAACACATATAAAATAACAAATACTTATTTTCAGGTAACTTTATATTGTTGTTTTTAAGTGTCTCATAAAGGTATATTGGATTAAGATATTATTTTCTAAGAAACTCTGAATACCTTTTACATTTTTAATAGAATGCCCGCATTCCTGCATTCTATTTAAATGGAATTCTCTTCTTTTCCATCCACATTTTCTCTCACATCACACATCATCAGCCTATTAATGTTCCCACTGCTGGGACACAGGCCTCCTCTCTGTGAGAGGGAATGGGCCGTAATCCACCACGCGGGCCCAGTGCGGTTTGGTGGATGTCTTCGATTTTTTGGTTCTAGGACATACCGGTTTCCTCATGATGTTTTCCTTCACTGTTTTGAGAGCAGTGGTGATTTTCTCTCACGAATTTAATATTACACTTCCTCAAAAAACAATGCATAATGTTTCTTTCTCCAGAGCGTTTTCAGAACGAGATTTCTTCAGTTTTTCAGAATAAAACAGTTTGCAAAGGAATTCGTATCTGTCCCTTGCACGCAAATATGCAGACGGAAACTAAGTAGCATTGTAATAGTATTGAAATAACTGAAATAAAAGTGTTTACTGTCTTTTCCTTCAGACATGGAATTAGTTGGAATACTTATTTTTTATGCTAAAACTACATAAATTAACGTTAAAATATATTAAATCAAATGTGTGTATGATTGGGTGTAAGTACGTGTGTGAGTATATGTGAGTGAGAGTGATGCCTGTAGGTGTGACTGAGAATACATGAGTGTGAGGAGAGCATGATGTGTTTGTGTCAAGTTTTCAGAAGTGTTTTGGTATCATTGTAGGTAAGCGTTTGTATCCATTCCATTATAATAAACTGAGACACCTGGAAACTTTGGATATTTCAAAGGGCCCTGGTCCCGATGCACTTCCTGCAATATTTCTCAAAAATACTGCCAGCAATATATGCGTTCCCCTACAAATAATTTTTAATAGATCCCTGTCACAAGGAATATTTCCTGATGCTTGGAAGCGAGCAAACGTAACACCGGTGCTTAAGTCGGGCCCTTCAGATGACGTCGAGAACTATCGCCCGATATCAATATTGTCGACCCTGTCGAAAGTCTTTGAAAAGCTTGTACATAGTGTACTTTATCCGTTGCTTCATAATATTATTGCTCCACAGCAACACGGTTTTGTTAAAAAAAGATCTACGGTAACTAATCTAGTAGCATATTCAGAATACATTTTTAATGATATGGATGCTGGTGTTCAGTTGGATTCAGTCTATACTGATTTCCAGAAGGCGTTCGATAGGGTCGACCACGAGTTGCTATTGAGAAAGATTGCGTTTAATGGCATACGTGGGAACCTGTTAAGGTGGTTTTCATCGTATGTTTCCAACAGGACGCAACGTGTTGTGATAAATGGTTATCAATCATCTTCTGTAGCCGTGACATCGGGTGTTCCTCAAGGATCGATTTTGGGATCTTTTCTTTTTATACTATTCATTAACGATATAGGCAAATGTTTCAAAAATTCAAAATTTCTTTTATACGCAGATGACTTATAAATATTTAGGTCAATTAAAAACCCTAGCGATTGCCTTGCTTTGCAAGGTGACTTAAATAGACTGTCTGAATACTGCGAGTGTAATAAACTAAAACTAAGCGTGCCTAAATGTTGTTATTTGAGCATTACCAAAAACAAAAACATTCTCAGTTACCAGTACTCTCTAAATGATGTCACTTTAAATAGAGTTACCATGGTTCGCGATCTGGGTATCATTTTTGACGAAAAACTTCATCTTGATGTACACATCAATACAATTATTAACAAGGCTTGGCGCATGTACGGATTTGTTATGCGATCAGCCACTGAATTCGTGCGCCCTCAGACCTACCTTTATCTATACAAGACCTTAATTAGATCTCAGTTGGAGTATGCAGTAGCGGTGTGGAATCCCCTATATATGAAATATTCTAACTGCCTAGAAATGGTACAAAAGAAATTTTTAAGATCTATGACTTACAGATGCTTTCACTCTTCTGCGTCCTATGTCGATTTACTGAGAAAATATAATCTTCTAAGCCTTACGGGCCGTCGTATGTTTCTGGAGACCATGCTCCTGTACGACTTCTGCAAAAATACGTGTTCCGATATTTGTAACAGAATTTGTTATTTAGTTCCCAGGAGAATACATTTGCGTGCAGCGCGCACACAACCGTTGTTTGCGGTGAGAGCATGTAGAACAAATGCTGGTGTTCGAGCGCCATTGCGACGTATTGTTGACAATTATAATAAACACTTTCTTGACATCGATTTATTCTGTGCAACACGTGGACAATTCCGAAATTCTACTCGCAATGTTATCATGGAATTAGACAGGAATTGGATGTGGAAAAGATAGGATTATGCTTTTCATCCTAGATTATTGTAGGTATTATATTTTGTAACCAATGCACATGTACGTGTTATTGGATTCTATGCACATATTTGTTATTTAAAAGTTTAAAATCTGTCTTTTTTTTTGCATTAATATTTTTATTACTTTAAATATTTCTTGAAGCGTGTTATTTATATATTGCTTGTATGCTGTGAATAACGCTGTTGATTACATAATTGTTAATTTTAAGTTTTATGTATTTATGCTTTATTATGTAATTGTTTGTTGTTCCAAATAAAAAAAAATAAAAAAAAAAAAAAAATTTACTGTCAAAGTGGTTTTTGGGGAGAAAATATGTATTTTTGATTTTATTATATAGCGCAGCAGATCTTTTGCTAAATTGCATACTGGCAAGCAAAGTTCTTGTGCTAGGGATATTAAATATCAAGTCTTTCCTTTTTGTTTTCAGTATGCCAGCATCATAGGAAAGAATCTTATGTGTTTTTAATATAATTTGTGTAACATAAAGTTTCCTGACTGAGAGCAAATTACTAAATTGAAATAGCTCTTCAGTAGGATATCTCTTTGTTCTAAAGTACGCGCTCTAATCATCATACTTGATAAGAGCGCGTTGTGCCCTTTCCACAATTAGACATTTTGTTTTGGCAGCACCACCCCAGACAGGTATACAAGGAAAGCACTGACTGGACTAGCGCAACATAAATCATCTTAAGGCAATATTTTTGATGACCTGAATGATTACTGGTAGTCCTGGGAACGACGACGTATCTAAGAGTCTGAACATCCAGCCTAATTGCCTGACTTTATTGGCATCCTGCTTAATCTGTGGAATGTCTGTTTTTGTATTGATTGTAAAAATGTCACTGGTTGTTCATTTATTTCTCCTAAAACACAGGCCCCTGGTCTAGTTTAGGAGGCAGCAGTTCGCCCTTGTTGTTGTCTCTCTATACAACATTTATTATTTTAAAATCAGTGTACTGAATCATTTTAATGAAAAATGAAAAAAAAAATGTATATTATTTAATATTATTTATCTTCGTGTTCAAATTGTATGTATTGTTGTATTGTGTAACCCTTTATTTTCACAAATAAAAAAATAAAAATTAACAGTGACAAGAGAAAGATACCATCATTTGCCTATACTATTCTTCCAAGGTTTTTGGTTTCGGCTTCCTGACTAACGAGGTGCCAGTAGGTAATTTTACGTGAAGTGACTACTATCTTTAGCACCATGTTAATTAGCTCAAGACTAAAATAAGCCAAGAGAACACCTGCAAAGTGTAAATTTACTTGTGTTATCAAAAACTCATTTCTTTTAAATGATTAACCTTTTGTTTCCGGTGTTAACCTGTTTCACCTTCCCTAATCACGGCAGCAGAACCCGTTCGATTTTCGAATACAAATCGACTTCTCAACAACTTAAAGCCGGTGGCACACTGTACGATAGTAATATGGAATACATTGCGTATCACAATGGTCACGAAATGGTTCATATTTCGAATAACAGATAAGAGGCGGCGCGGATACCCGAGTCAGAGTAGTCGCGCAGGCACCGAGGAAAATTTGTGGTTAATATTTTATAACTTAACAAAAAAATTGAAGCAAAAGCCAAAGTCGGAAGGAAAGAATATTTTGCCCGGAAGTAGGTCAGAAAAGGCTACTAAAAAAAGTCAGATGAGAGGTCCCGTACGTAGCAAATAAGAAGACGCTAGCGTCTTCTTATTACTCAGAGAGATGTAGAAACGATAGTTATAACTGTAACTGTTTAAACAGTAACTGTTTTGCCACTAAACAGTGGCAAAACAGTTACTGCCTCCATCGACTCCGGTCTAAAGTTACCATCACCACCTGCTGGAATTTGCTTGAGGACGTAGCGTCCTTCACTTAGTCAGATCATTGTGTTGGCGACCGGCCTCGTGCTCTCTTTCCTTCGGTATTGCCAACAAAGACTACTTTTTCAAGGCTTTTGATATGTTTGGCGTTTGCTGAAAACAGCAAAAAAAATACAACACATACCAAAATAAAACAAACAAAATAAACATATCAAAATTTAACTCACTCTAGAAACCAAAGGAACCTAAAACAAAAACTCTAAGCGTCTCATTCTCTTCATCTTCTTCAGTCGGTCCCTCTTTACTGAGGATCTTGGTCACTGGACTCCTTTAAGCGGACAATCTGCATCTATCGACTCCGGTCTAAAGTTACCATCACCACCTGCTGGCATTTGCTTGAGGACGTAGCGTCCTTCACTTAGTCAGATCATTATGTTGGCGACCGGCCTCGTGCTCTCTTTCCTTCGGTATTGCCAACAAAGACTAGCTTTTCAAGGCTGTTATCTCCTCTTCGCATTATGTGGCCAAAGTAAGTCAAAATACGCTGTAAGCAAATCGTAGACAATCGGGTCTTGCTATTGAGTTGTTCAAGGACAGACACATTTGTGCGTTGTGTCTCATATACATGTAGAAAAAACGAAGCACCGCCGCCCGTAACTTCCAAACCAAAACAGCTAATCTGCTTAGCATCATAAATAGACAATAACTTTTTCAATTACCTACATAATGTCAAACGATCACAATAAAAAAGATAGAAATCAAACCACACCTCACAGCGGTCGCCATCAAATAAAACTGAAATGTCACATAAGAGAAGCATAAAACAAGAAATGCGCCTGCACGCTGCGTTTCCCGAGAACGGGATGAAATTGTTGCAGCTATTAATAATAATATAATAATAATAATATCGTTTATTTATAACATAAGGCACATTTTGCAATAAAAATATCTTAAAAATATAAAAGAAGACAGTTGCTTATTTGCCTGAACTAGGTTGAACCTGTGTTTCAGACTATAAAGTGCTTAAAACTAATAATAATAATAAATTAACAATGACATAGCTTGTATATGAATACTTAAATTAAAGACAAAGCAAAATTATTATTTTGTTACAGCCAGGAGATCTTCTGTCTCTCCGTAAGAGATGCGAAGCAGATGTTCAATAATAGTCTTTTTACAGCTAAAATAATTTAAGTTATAGATACTTAATTTTCTATTTAATCTATTGTACAGAAATGGTCCTAAGAATGTAAAGAATCTATTTACAAATACATATTTTGAGGATGGATTAGAATCGCAGACAATATCATTTCGTCTCTTATTATTTATGTATTCGGCGTTATAGGAAAGCATGGTGTGTTGTTTTAATACTAAATGCATAATGAAAAGCTGGCGAACAGTCAGCACGTTGCAGGATTTGTAAAGAAGATCAGTAGGGTAGAGAAAAGGGTGGAAATAGGCTACTTTTAAAATTGCTCTCTGAGCCCTTTCAAGAGGCAGTAGATTCGTTTTTGGTGCCCCACCCCATGAGGTGATACAGTAATTGATTACAGATTGACCTAGGGCCAAATAGACTTGTTTGATCAATTTTGAATCTGCAATCGTTCTCAATTTTTTAAAAACATAAATTAATTTGCGCACTCTATTAACTAAGCTATCAATATGAGGTCTAAATGAGAGTGTTTCATCTATAATAACCCCAAGATATTTTATGTTGCCTGTTTTGAGGATAAATGGACAATTACACATGCTGACTGGGTGGGATCCACATTTATGGGCATACAGATGAGAGTTAGCAATGTTAAATTGAGGCTTGCGCATGGAGAAGTGAATATATTTTGTCTTGTCAGCATTTAGTGTTAGTAAATTGTTTTGTAGCCAATTTGTCACAGTATTGAAACCTTGTTGAGCATATTCGTACAAATCATTACTGGTTTTCGCGGTAAAGATTAACGCCGTGTCGTCGGCATATGATATGAGTTTGCCTTGTTTAATATCTAAATTACACAGATCGTTAATGTAAATCAGGAATAGGGTTGGGCCCAGAATGCTTCCCTGAGGAACACCATAACCAGTATTTTTTTGCTCATCGCTAATAATGTCGTCTATTTTAACACATTGAGATCGTTCATCTAAGTAGTCAGCAAAAAGTTTCAGCGGTGTTCCCCTTATTCCTAAAGCCTCTATTTTTTTTAGAAGCATAGGAACGGACACCGTATCAAAGGCTTTGGCTAGATCAAGGAAAACCCCCAGGGTCTGGTTTCCTTTGCCAAGTTCTTCTGCGATATAATCTGTCAGACTATGCACCGCATCGGCTGTGGATAGTTTGGCTCTGAACCCAAATTGCGCAGATGATAATAGTTTGTTTTTTTCTAGATAATTAACTAGTCTACTGTTAACAATTTTCTCTAGTATTTTAGATATTGAAGGGAGTAAAGATATTGGTCTATAATTATTTACTAAGTTTTTGTTTCCAGATTTAAAGATAGGGATTACAACTGCTTTTTTCAGACATCTAGGGAAAATACCTTCAGATAAACAAATACGAAATATATGCGTTAAGGGAGGTACTAGGATATGCTTAAAGGTTTTAAGGATCTTATTGCTTATATTATCCCATCCAACTGCACAGTCATCCTTTAGTCCAGATATGATTCGGGTTATTTCATCTTCGTCAGTATCCAGTAATCCAAAAGATTTTAAAGGACATCTATTATTTTGGGAAGATGGTAGAACACAGTAATGTTTTGGAATCTGTTCGGCAAGAGTCTTCCCAACATTTGCAAAAAAGTTATTAACGTGGTTGGCTGACAGGAGAGGTGATGGATTAGAAAGCAGCAAGCTCGAATTTGATTCACGCTGTTTCGTCCTATAGGTGACGTTCTTAATATGTTTCCAAAGTTGCTTGCTATTGTTTCCTGCTCTATTTAATTCATTTTTATCGTAATTAATTTTTAAGTTCTTTAGGAGGTTGTTGCAAAAATTTCTGTATCTCTTATAGGTTATTTTAATGATTAGATTATCAGGGTTACTCCTAGATTTCTGATGAAGTTTATCTCTGTGTCTTATACACCGAATTAGGCCAGGAGTCATCCAAGGCTTGATGTTACGAAGTTTTTTGTTTACTATAATAGAAGTCGTATTACGTAATATTGCTAATTGTACATGTTTTATTAAGTACGATAAAGCAAAATTAGCGTCAGCAGTATTGTAAACTGGGTTAAAGTCAAGATTGCATAAATCACATTCGAGTTTGTTTATGTTTAATTGCGTTTTCGTCTGGGGACGGTTTAGCTTAGGCAGCGTTAAGTTTAGGGTTAGTAGAACAGCGTGATGATCTGTAATAGTTGAGTTAGTAACAAGCGTAACATATGAAAAGTTAGATTTGATCATCATATGATCCAGACAGGAACCACTCTGATGAGTAGGCAAAGTATGTGCGGGGAGAAAACCATGGTATGAGCAGATATTAAGGTAATCTTGGGCCCCAGGGTCGCAGTTTTCCGAGTTAATGTTTATATTTATATCACCTGTTAATATAACATTCTTAAATGAACTTAGTGCTTCAAAGATCTGGTTTAAGGATGCGTGAAAAGAGTCTAAATTTCTTGCAGAAGGGGACCTATAAACAGTGATTATTGCTGTACTTGTATCAATTTTGATTACCAAACAATTACTCACACAGTCTTGAAGTATTGGTTCTTCGATTGTGACCATTAATGATTCCTTACAATAAACAACCACACCATCGTTTTGATTGTTGTTCACTGTAGTATACAATAAGTTGTATCCCGGAATTACTGGAAGGTGTTCCTGTCGGTTAGATAGCCAGCACTCGGTTAGTACCATTATGTCACAATCAATGTTAAGTCTGTGAAGAAAAACGTTAAAGCTATCTATGTTCTTATAAATACTGCGAATGTTTTGAGTCAGTATGGTTAGTGAGTTTTGATAGTCAGAAAGATATTGCCTGCAGTCCTCAACTTCACATGACTTTGCATCGGTACGAAATGTATTATCTATATCGGTCAATAAGGTATTATCCATAGTATAAGAAAAATATAAACAATAAAATTAAGTCTTAAAAATATTCGAATATGTGGCGCTCTTAGGCGCCTTCATAATCAATCGAGTTAATGTACCTGTTTTCGGCAGATTTTTTTGCAGGACACTCTTGTTCTCCCGTTTTATGGCTGGCTGGTTTTTTGAAGCGCAGACATGTTGCACATTTTGGCGCTTCGGATTTCTTTGTGCAGTCGGAGATAGTGTGTCCTTCTTCACCGCAATGTCCACATGTGGGGGCAGCTACTTTGCATGTCTTAGCCGCATGACCGTACTGCTGGCACTTGTAACATCTTGTTACCAGTGTGAAGTCTCTTACCGGGCAGGAAGTCCAATTTATGAACAGTCTCTCTTGTGAGATTAGAGCCTTGCGAATGATCGCAGGGACTTCTAAGATGTAGTTGCAGTTCTCAACATCTTTTCTACCAGATTTGTGGCTCAGTTTGATTAAGGACAAGAAGGTATCTCTGGATATAGTTGGCAGTTTTTCGGCTAAGTTTTGATCGTAAATGGATTTATATACCTCATTTTCGGCCATTGATGCTGGAACTCCAATCACTATTATGCGGGGTTTGCGCTTTTTCGGTTCATCGACGGTAAGCCCTGACGAAGCAGTTTGTACTGATTGCCTCAGCTTATCTAGGTCCTCTTTCGTCTCCGTGCTAATTATTAGTCCTCCTTTCCCTATCTTGCGTACGCCTCTCACTTTCAGCTTCATTTCAGCTGGGCATATAATTTTCTGGACTATGTTCTTGGTTTCATCGCTGGTCTTTGAACTGTCAGTGGGATAAATCGCCACGGAGCTAAAAGTATTAAGACGAACGAAGTTGTTAGACCCCTTCTTCACCATGTCTGCAAAAGATGATGCAGCTGTTTCCTGCCGCTTTGCACAGGATTCCTTAAAAGTCCGGTTCATCTCCATTACACACTCCTTTAGGTCCGTTACGCAGTCTCTTTCTTCGGTCATTATTTTTAGGGAGTTATGGGTCCTAAGGGCATTTTGTTTAAGCGACTGGTATTGAACAGCCAGTTGCGAGACTCCATATCCAACCTTTCGGCACAAATTGGTTATTTTTAGCTTCTGGTCTGAGTTTAGCTTTCCTTCAGAAGCAATAGCACATACCTCACCCAAGTGTTGTTCAATGGAACCCATCCAGTTCTGTATTTCCGCAGTTGAGACTACCTCCATTTCTTCCTTGGCTTGAAGACGTCTCGGTTGTTGGGGCTGGGTCGGTGTTGGTGTTGAAGGAGGGCTGCGCCGCATCAACCCACTCCGATTAAAGGGGCTGCCTTCCATCTTTCAGATTATAATAATATATAATCTAGTCAGTCCATTATTCCACCTATTAGCACTTCCAAAGATTGTTTGTATTACACGTCAATATACTAAAACTAGGTCACTATTTATGCTAAAACGTTAATTTATATTATTTTTAATGCATTGATGAGCACGTCTGTATGCAACGAGTGCGCAGAAATCAATCAAATATTAACCACTTGCTGAGAATATTACTCCTTGTAAGGTATGTCATCTGATTGTAATGACTCAATCTGGAGTGCGTAAAAGGTGATAAAACAGGATAGCTAGCCAATGCTCTGAAATCAGAAAGTTCACGCAGCGGTAGTCAAATACTTAATTACTTACTTTATTTCTATGAAATTAAATTTACCAAATATTTAAACATTTTTAAAATTAATTTACTAAATGAAAAATCTGAATTAGATACTTATCAATGTGAAGTACTAGTGTAGATTTACCTCAGTCTGGCCCTTCGGTTAGTACAGGCGTGGTTGTACGTTAGGACTTCGCCCGTAGCGAAGTGAGATCTTTGGCATCTTGTGGAGTGAGGAATCTTCGTAAACTGCAGTCTATATCCAAGAATACAGGACTTCTGTATCTTACTCCTCGTCTAGCTATATAGTGACAATTTCATACATGTTATTCTAATTTACGTACTTATTACTGAAATCGTTTTGCATCGACTAAACGGGCTAAACATGTTTAGTTTATTCGAAAAGATAACCTATCTTCGCCTTTCTGACCTTATCAAAACAAAATCAGTTCAATCACAAAAAAGCACCACCAAACTCATTTATTTAATCCTGTTAAAAATAAAATGTTTAATCCATCTCAGTGGATGGAAGACTAATTTTATTCCGACGCGCCTGGATCGCGGTGGCCACACTTTTTGCTTGTTAAAATAACTGCCCGCAGTGAATGAGAGAACGAATGGTCGAGTGAATGACTGTGAATGGTTGAGTGAATAAGTTACAGACGGACATCGGTGCAATTATATTTTTTACTTCAAACGTGTCGTACGGAAATGCAACGACTTTATAATAGGAATGATTAAATGAAGACTGGCTGTGTGTTATACAATATTATGTTTGGGTTTTCAGGATTGTTTTTTATACAAACAAGTATTTATGTAAGTGGAGTTTTACATTAAAGACACGTGGAATTAGATTGTTTTGAAAATCGTTGTCACTGATAGAACACCACCTTGGTAAAAGTCCTCCTGTCGATTGCCGACATCTAAGATCATAGATGAAATATTTCTGCAGCTTTTTACTGTAATTGAAAGTTCTCTCTGCTTTTGTTCACTAAAAGTCGAGTGAGATATTAATGGATATCCAACTATGTATTTAGTGTCCGTTCTTTTTAGTTTTCCCGACATCTAATATCATAGATTAAATATTTCTGCAGCTTTTTACTGTAATTGAAAGTTCTCTCTGTGTTTGTTCCCTAAAGGTCGAATAAGATATTAATGGCTATCCAGCTATGTATTTGGTATCCGTTCTTTTTAGTTTACTAGCTTTTTCCCGCGTCTTCGTTCACCCGTCTTCGTTGGCTTATCGAAGCACAATTTCACAGGAACAGTGTATTTTATAGGCATATAAATTAGCTTATGGCACGCAGCGATAGTGTAGCTTTCTATCGATGAAAGAATTCACGTAATCGGTCGATTAACTCTTTTCAGTGTTTTCAGCTAGATTCAAGTTGTAGGCGACGCATCACACATTCATACTTACCTGTAATGTGTACCTACTTAAGCTAATAAACTTATAACTAATCCTAAAACTATAACTTAAAGCTAAATAACCTAAATGTGTCTTAATACTAAATACTTACCTTGTATGTTGCCCATGCCTATTTCATGTATTTATGTGTGGAACTATTGATGTTATGAATAAATTGAAATGCCCGCGCGAGCGTCCCATTAGCGCCTGTGCTCATTCGGTCCGCGATTCGTTTCTACATTCAATCATTCGCGGAAAGGGTTGGCGCGCCATCGCGCCCCCTGGCCCCGGCAGTCAGACGTTAGATTCCAACACGCGCACACGCACCGCGACACAACGCGAAGGACGCTCGCCCGCCGTTTGTTTACCGATGAAAACCGTTGTTTCCGTTCATCCCCCGGCCTCCCAACACACCAGCGACCTACCTACGAACTCTACACTTTACAATCTGGTCCCTCGAGCCGGATCTAGGCCGGGGACGCGAAATCGCAAACGGGAGTGAAAAGACAAAATGGCTACCGAGCCCGTGAAAAGTGTAAAAAGTGCAGTGACTCTGGCATCGTCTGCCTCAATCTCATGTCGCCTGAAACGCCAGCAATTGGAGCTGGCCGCCGCTGAAGCGAAGGCAACAATTGATAAGGAGCTCATCGATAAAAAGCTAAAATGCGAGTTAGCTCTGATTGAAGACGAACGTGAACGCGTGTCTCGAACTCACTCGAGAAACTCTGAGCTTGTGACTATTGATGAATGGCTGGACCATACGTTAGAGCCGCCGGCGACACGTGCCACGGCAGCAATGTTGGAGCCGCCGGCGACGCCCGCCGCGGCAGCAAAGATGACAGCGCCGACGGAGGCCGCGCCGGCACCAAATGAAAAACATGGCCGCGCACCCGCCCCCGCCGTTCCCGCTGATAGTATTCTCCAGCTAGCCTACGCACTCAGGGACTCCATGGACGCCTCGTCTGCCACAAGAGAGGATAGGTTACTGACACGCCTGTCCACCCCACGTGAGCTACCTACTTTTTCCGGCGACTGCATAGAATGGTTGCACTTTAAAAGTGCATTCGAAGAGTCGTCCCATATTTGCAACTACACCGAGTCTGAAAACTTGTGGCGACTACGCCGAGCATTGAAAGGTGAAGCCAGGGAGGCGGTCACCGACCTACTCATCGGCAATACGTCACCAGCCGTCGTGATGGAAGCCTTAGAATTGAGGTTTGGGCAAGCTGATATTATTATTCAACATCTCTTGTCACAGATAAGGAAATTACCTCATTTACCTACTAATTATCATCACGAATTAATTAACTTTGCAACCAAAGTTAATAACTGCATAGCTACGTTGGACTCACTAAACCAACGAGACTATCTACGAAGCCCCGAGATTGCCGCTACCATAATATCGAAATTACCTAGCGTGCTACTCAGCCGGTGGACGGACTACGCCCACGATAAAGTCGTACATAACAACATACCTAAACTTGAACTACTTGGATTGTTCCTGAAAAGAGAAGCAAAGATGTTGTCTGTTGTTGGTGTACCACAGACACGGGATTACAGAAAACCCGACCCCGGGCCCCCCAGCCGTAAACACGACGAAAGACAGCGCCACTTCACGAGCCGACCAGTGTTCGCAACAACAGCCACGCCCGAGAGTAGAAGTAATAATAATAATACTTCGTGCCCGCTTTGTAAGAAACCTCACGTTCTTACTGAGTGCCGTACCTTCAAACGCAAACTGAAGAGGGACAGATGGAGATTTGTAAGATCAGAAAATCTATGCTACTGCTGCCTGTTATCACGACACGGCCGTGACACGTGCCCGGCGCCCGTATGTGACATCGATAGCTGTGGGATGGCACACCATCCGCTTCTGCACTACAACGCCAGCAACCCAAGGAGTACGAGTACGATACCTGCGCCTACGTCACCATCACGCGACGAGACCGTGGCGCACGTCGCGACTACGGCCGCGGCGACGCGCCCTCCCGCGCCCGCCGTTTCGGGCTCCGCTGCCGCGCTTGGCGCGCGCGCCCCGTCAGCCCCGACTTCAGCGGTTAGTGAAGTGATGCTAAAGGTAATAAAAGTGAATCTAAGTGGCCCCAAGGGCACCGTTAGTGCGTACGCGTTACTGGACGATGGCGCTTCTATTTCTATGATTGATAAGACTCTAGTTAACGAGCTAGGTTTAGAAACGTCACAATGTAGTCCGATTAAGTTCATAGATGCATTCGGCATCGAAATATTTCAGTCAGAAGTACCTAAAGTTTCTGTTAACATTTCTGGTTGTATGCAAAATGCTGAAAATTACAATGTAACTTTACGTCAAGTCGATAATTTGAATTTACCTAAACAAAACTTATCTTGCGTCAAACAATTGCAGTGTAATCATTTGTTAGGTATCAAAGATTATGTCTGTAGCGAATGTGTGGTGCCTCGTTTACTGATAGGGGAAGATAATTACTTTCTTTTAGCCCCCCTACAGATTCTGCATGGTAACAAGCAGGAACCGTATGCAACGAGATGCAGGTTAGGATGGTGCATTCATGGCTGCTATGGTCTCACTCACTCTCCCGTGAACGCGCACGCCTTCCATATCGCTCACTCGACGCATCCGCAAGCGCAGCCGGAGCCGGAAGCTAGCTGTGACGTAAGTAAATTAAACGAATTGGTAAAAATGTCGTTCGAGCTTGACTCCATTGGAATTTCGACCTTACGCCGTGAGAATACGGCACATTTGAGAGCGGTAAAGATTTTGGATGAAACATCGCGAAACATCGGTGGTCAATGGGAAGTTGGTTTACCGTTTACTAAAGACCAGCTTTCTCTCCCGGACACTTTTGATTATGCACATTCTAGATTAGGGGGTTTATTAAAGAAATTTCAGGCTGATGGTAAGTATGCTGAAAAATATTGTCAGGAAATGAAGCGGCTCTTTGACAACGGCTACGCGCGAGAACTAGAGGACAATGAACTTTCGCCGAGTCATACATGGTACCTGTCGCACTTTGGAGTCCAGAACCCGAACAAACCCGAAAAATTAAGGTTAGTGTTTGATTGTGCGGGAAAAGTTAAAGGTGTCTGTCTAAATGATTTTTTACTTACCGGCCCCGATTTGTATAATTCTTTACTAGGAATTATGTTACGTTTTCGTGAGCATAAAATTGCATTAATAGCCGACATTAAAGATTTCTTTGTTCAAATTAAAATTCGCCATGAAGATAAACATGTTTTTCGCTTTCTTTGGCAAGAGAGCCCGGATATGCCTTTGAAAAAATGTGTAATGGAAAGTTTACTTTTTGGCGCCACTTGTTCTCCTTTTGTCGCACAATACATTAAAAATAAAAATGCTCTTAAATACCAGGATATGTACCCCGAAGCCGTCGATGTTATCATCAAAGACCATTATATGGACGATTGTCTTCACTCATGTGAAGACGAAAGTCAGGCTATCCGATTAGTGCGCGAAGTAACCGACATACACAAATCAGGCGGATTTGAAATTACGCGCTGGTCGAGCAACAGCCGCTCGGTTCTCGACGCAATCCCGCCCGCCGCTCTAGCGCCTGCCGCCATTGAGCTCCCACAAGGAGCTACGAATACGCATGAGCGCACGCTCGGTTTGATGTGGTATCCGAGCGATGACTGTTTTGGTTTTAAAATTGCGTTAGATAGAATACCTCCTACTATTTTAGATGGTTCCGAATCACCTACTAAAGCACAAATGTTAAGCATTTTAATGTCAGTGTATGATATTCACGGTTTCCTTTCTCCGTTTACAATAAAAGGTAAAATTATTTTCCAAAACGTTCATCGCAGCGGAGTCGATTGGAATTGCCGCATCCATTCCGAGGAACATACTCTTTGGGTAAGTTGGCTCGCCGACCTACGTCAGCTGTGTTGGCTTCGTATTCCGCGGCACTATGGCAGCGCACACGAGTGGATTGATTGTTACACTGGCGAGCAGTGGTCATCGAACATTTCGGATTCGAACCAAAATGATATTGTTAACGTACAAATGCATGTTTTTTGCGACGCTTCATCAAAAGCGTATGCAACGGTAGTATATTTTCGTTTTACACGTGCAGATGGCCGTGTACTAGTGTGTTTTGTAAGCAGTAAATGCAGGGTAAGCCCGTTACGACCCGTGTCTATTCCAAGGTTGGAGCTGCAGGGCGCGCTACTGGGAGCGCGGCTCGCCGCCGCGACGCAGCGCGAGCACAAAGATGTTCAGCCTGGGAAGAGGTATTACTGGACGGATTCTAGCACGGTCCTACAATGGATCCGCAGCGACCCACGTAATTATAAGCCTTATGTGGCTCACCGCCTGGGTGAGATTGATGAGTTGACGAAGTCGTGTGAATGGCGACACGTCCCAACGGCACACAACGCGGCGGATATCGCCACGCGTGATGACGCGCCGCCGCTGGCGTACTCCAGTACCTGGTTCCAGGGTCCTACGTTTTTGAGGCTGCCAGAAGATCAGTGGCCTAAGGATCGTAAGTTTACCAATTTGCAGGAGGACGCCGAGTGTGAAGTACGTGCGGTAAATGTAGTTGTTGCAGACAGCTGTTCGTCACCGGTTTTGCCTGATGAAGGTAACATTTCTAATTGGATTACTCTTGTCCGTGCCACCGCTAGAGTTTTGTTGTTCATTAGAAAATGTCAGCGTAAGACCTGCGAGCTTGACATTGTTCTAATGAAGGAGGCAGAGGACCTACTGATTCGAAAATCACAATTAGACAGTTTTAATAAGGAAATTGCATGTTTGAAGCAGAACAAACAGCTGCCACCTAGCTGCCGCTTGCGTCAACTTACGCCGTACTTAGATGACGCAGGTATTTTACGTGTTCGTGGTCGTATCGAGTCCGTTGCAGGAGTCCCTGATGACGTACGGCGACCAGCTATTTTAGACGGACACCACAGGATTACCCGTTTGTTGGTGGAATACGCACACCGGCAAGCACTACATGGTGCGAACGAGCTGGTCGTGAATAATTTACGGCAGCGCTATTGGGTGCTGCGACTGCGGCCGACCGTCCGCAGCGTTGCGGCCCGTTGCTTGTTCTGCCGCCACAGACGCGCCGCGCCGCAGCCGCAGCGCATGGCGGACCTGCCGCCGGACCGGCTGCAGCACAATAGGCGTCCCTTTACGTACACAGGCGTTGACTTTTTTGGACCGCTGGAGGTAACCATCGGTCGCAGCAGACCTAAGAGGTATTGTATGCTCTTCACGTGTTTGACCATACGCGCGATACACATTGAGGTGACCGAGGACCTCACCACAGACTCCACCATTATGGCGCTTAGGCGAATGGCCGCTCGTCGTGGTATGCCCCAGGTAATAATA
Source organism: Orthosia incerta (assembly GCA_948252205.1). Taxonomy (NCBI): domain Eukaryota; kingdom Metazoa; phylum Arthropoda; class Insecta; order Lepidoptera; family Noctuidae; genus Orthosia; species Orthosia incerta. The sequence goes on from OX411761.1 coordinate 14,801,368, forward strand.
TCGGACAATGGTACTAACCTGCGTGGCGCCGACACGGAGCTGAAGCGTAGCATGGCTGACCTAGACCAGGAGGCAGTGCGCGAGGCTGGAGCCATACGTGTAGTAGAGTGGAAATTTATCCCCCCTGGCGCACCTGAGATGGGTGGTGCTTGGGAGCGCATGATCCGCACCGTCAAGTCGTCCCTAAAGGTAATCTTGAAGGAGCGTGCTCCGCATCCTGACACGTTGTTGACATTGATGGCTGAGGTTGAAGCACTGGTTAACAGTCGCCCCATAACGCACGTTTCTGACGACCCGTCCTACCCAGAGGCGCTCACGCCCAATCATTTTTTGATCGGCTCGTCATCCGCTAGCCCACAGTTTGGTAAATATGATAATTCTGACTTATTACTTAGGAAGCGCTGGCGGGTGGCACAGCGACTGGCCGACATGTTTTGGTCACGTTGGGTAAAAGAATACCTACCTACTTTGATACCTCGTCAGAAATGGACGTCAGAGTCTGAGGGTTTACAGGTTGGCGATTACGTGGTGCTCGTCGAACCCAACTTGGAGCGCAGCTGCTGGCGACACGGAGTGGTAAGTGAGACCCATGCAGGTAGAGATGGCCGCGTCCGCGTAGTAGATGTGCGCACTCGCACCGGCTTGTTACGCAGGCCTGTAACTCGCGTCGCTCTACTTACACCTAGGGTTAGTGATAGCGCTAACTAGTTAGCACTAAGGAGGCAGATTGTAGGCGACGCATCACACATTCATACTTACCTGTAATGTGTACCTACTTAAGCTAATAAACTTATAACTAATCCTAAAACTATAACTTAAAGCTAAATAACCTAAATGTGTCTTAATACTAAATACTTACCTTGTATGTTGCCCATGCCTATTTCATGTATTTATGTGTGGAACTATTGATGTTATGAATAAATTGAAATGCCCGCGCGAGCGTCCCATTCGCGCCTGTGCTCATTCGGTCCGCGATTCGTTTCTACATTCAATCATTCGCGGAAAGGGTTGGCGCGCCATCGCGCCCCCTGGCCCCGGCAGTCAGACGTTAGATTCCAACACGCGCACACGCACCGCGACACAACGCGAAGGACGCTCGCCCGCCGTTTGTTTACCGATGAAAACCGTTGTTTCCGTTCATCCCCCGGCCTCCCAACACACCAGCGACCTACCTACGAACTCTACACTTTACACAAGTTAATGGCGGACGTGAAGTGCGTTAGGCGCTGCACTACAGTAGTCCCCTAAATCCCGCTATCACATGAAATTGCTACTGCGCAATAACTCGCGGCGTTTTTCGAGTCACCATTAAGATAGAATCGAGCTTTACCAATAATAAACGTATAAACAAACAATTTGCGTGTCTCTTTATATTATTAGTTTAGATTTGGATTAAATGTCACCTATATCTAAAAATATCTATGTATAATCGGAGCTTATCCCGTCTATGCCGACACTATGAATGAAAATGACACTTACCCGCTAGACATTAAAGAGCTTAATCTTTTCCTTCCGTGACTGTACATCAATATTACAGATACAATTCCTTTACGATCGCAATCAAGTCCGAAGCGATGAAACAAAATGAGCAAAAACCACGACGGAATTAAAGTCCCGCAAACTGAGTGCAATGCGCATAGCACGTGCCATCGCGGTACCAATTAGTGAACTGTGTGCCTTTCCAATGTAAAACCTACCTGGAACATGTCTACCAATTAAGCCAGGGTCAAACTAAATTGGTTGCCGAAACTTCGCAGTTGTGATGGGTATCGATATCTATTAATTTGACGTTGTACAGACAATTTTCTGATTAATTCATAGAACAGAATTACTGAGAAAAAGTAGGAGTATAAAGGTAAGTTGAATTATAACTTCTAATTGATATTAATTTTAAAATATTTCGTGGTTAAGTGATTGAGGTATCCTCGAGACTCAATATGGGGTCTGTACTTCTTTGAAATCTTCATTAATTTCAATCAAGTCCAATTCATAATTGTAAAGCAAGATCAGAAACCATGCAACCGGTTTTTTTTGAAAAAAAAAACACTAAACAACATCGAATCACAATCCTTCAGATCTGAAGGGTTTTGGATCACAACTTGATAAACGTTAATAAGCTTAAGTATTGGATACATTTTTAGAATATAACCTTATTTATGCATGCGTTAGACAGAAAGTCAAGATAGTGGCAAAAGGCAGACAGATGGTGATATTGCTATTTTTATTCATTTTTTACTAAGTATGGCAATATCTAAAAAACAAGGCCTCCTTCAGGATAAATATAAAAAAAAAGTCAGAAATAAAAAACGCCCACTTTAGGTGTCAAAGTCTTCGGTGAGTTGGAACCTGAATATGATTGGGTGAGAGACCACAGCAAATTGCCACAACTATGGTGGTGACCTTGACTCTGCATAGCATACTCTTGAGGAGTGTCCTAGGTGGGCCTCCGAGAGGCAGGTTTTGGCAAGGATCGGGCGAAACCTGTATTTGCCAGCAGTTGTGAGGACCATGCTGGCAGAGACTGAAAACTGGAGGGAAATGGCCTCTTTCTATGAGCCCGTAATGGTCCAGAAGGAAGCAACCGAGTGGGATCGTCGAAGAGCCGATCTGACTCAGAGAAGAAGGCATCGGGGAGGCAATCGTCTCGATGCCTAAAATGCCGAAACCCCGCCTGCTTCATAAGCTGGCGGGACTCAAGGGTCACAGGCACTCAGAATGGGGACGCTGTCTGCCCACCAAGTGACTCCAGGAAAGATGGTGGCACAATGACCACGTGCTGCCGTGCACAGCAGGTCATTGAATGAATTCCCACCAAAAAAAGAGGGATGTGTGCCCTAACAGGCATTGCACAAATGGGGTTCCAGGGTGGTCTTTTGAGAGGTCACGGAGCCACTTCTACGTGCTGATTAACTACTGGGCTGCAAATGTGTACATAGTTAGGGTTTTCAAACAAGTAATAAATCAGTAAGTACGCATATATTTAGGAATTTATAACATATGGAGGGAAAGCCGGCAGGCCTTTTGAGCTAGCATATATACAGGATTGATAGCTGAGTAAGTGTGACTTGCTGAGAAAACAGCCAGCTTCTCTACATTTTAAGTGACCACTTTTCATTATCATATATTGTAATCACTCGGAACACATTAGTCAAAAGCTTTTGACAGAAACACTGCAGCTATTACAAGTCATTTGCTATTTTATTTACCACGGCTAAGACGACAGTTCAATGGAAACGCACACGGTATAGTTTATTCACTAATTGACGTTGTAGATACCTAATACAGGTTTAACATTGGTTAAACGATTAAGGCTGTATTCGAGCCTCGTAAGTGTTTAGAAGTAAAAGGTATTAGACCCTTTGTTTTAGAACTTTCGGGCCGATTCATTATGTTAGGTTTAGACAATTTGGGACGTGTTTTATTGGATTTAAGTTCACACTAGAGACTTGTAAATAGTAATAGTATGTTGTTTGATTTGTATTTGATAAGTTATTTAAAATTCTGTTATTTACTTCATCAGCCTGCACTTTTATACTTAAGGATTACTGTGACTTCATATGAAGAGAAGAACGGAGCAATGATCATCACACTTGCATAGATCGGATAATCGCCGATAGAAAGTTACTTGGTCTAGTTGGCTAGAGCCGATGGTTCAAAATACGATGACTAACCAAGAAGGCCTAATTTTCTCTTTAAGAGACTTTCTCAATACTTCAGAGTACAGTTGTATTGTAAATGGTTGTTAACGGTACATACAATCAATCAATATTTACTTGAAAAGGTAGCACAAATGTAAATGATGCTGGCTGCCTTGTGTAAATGCGATTGGTTGCAGTTACTATGTGTCACCAAACAATGTCATTGGCGGTTGTTGGTTTATTACTGATATTGGCAACTGATATTTGGAGGTTAATCAAATTTGGAACGCTAGGAAATATTTGAAGACATTTTTGTTTAGTTTTTCTTGGAACTTCTGTAAAAGCCACCATAGGATGAAGACTATTTTAAAATATGAATAAGTTAAAGCAGTTTTCCTCTTTAATTTACCACGCAAAAGCTACACTGAAAAAAATGTTAGGTTGGATTTAACAGATTTTGCGTAAATGTAACCAAAGTTTGCGGTTGATTTCGGTCCTATCACGAATTTTGGTTGATTTTACCAAACACATTAAGTTGATGTTGTACCAAATTTATTTGGTAGATTACACCTATATTTTGTACGTTCATTACCAAAGTAATTTAGTAACATTTTTTACCAAAGTACTTTAGTAAAATTTTTTACCAAAGTAATTTAGTAACATTTCTCACCAAAGTACTTTAGTATTATTTTTACCAAAGTACTTTAGTAACATTTTTCACCAAAGTACTTTAGTAACATATTTTACCATAGTACTTTAGTAACGTTTCTCACTAAAGAACTTTAGTAGATTTTCAACCAAAGTACTTTTGTAACGTTTTCATCATAGTACTTTAGTAAAAAAGTACAATGTAGTTTGCTGCAATCTACCAAAGAGATATTGTATATTTTACCCAACATACTTGTTTTTTTTTACCAAATACATTTTGTATGTTCTACTGTTACTTTTTTTGGTACAAATTACCGAAGGTAGTTTAATAGAAAATGCAAAGGTATTTGGTAAAATCTACAAGAAAAATTTGGTAGATAGCACTTATTATATGGTAGAATGAATTAAATCAGTTTGATAGAGAAAACTAAACTTAACTCGTAAGTATAATCTATTTTATCTAGTAAACTCTAACAAACAAAATTTTGCAGCAATTACTAATGATGTTCGGTGTATTTTATCAGTGTTAATTTGGTAATAAGTACCAGATTTAATTTTAGTTACTACCAAAGGTTGTTTGGTAATATCTACCAGATGTGTAATGTAGTTTTTATCAAGGTTAGCTTATTATCATCTATCAGATGTGTATCGTGCTTTTAATCAGAGATAATATTGTATTATCTACCAGAAGTGTATCGTATATTTTATCAGATACAATTAAGTATTGTCAATCATGTTTGTTTCGTATTTTTTCCTAACATTTGTTTGGTAATATCTAACAGATTTATGCTGTAGTTATTACCAAACTTTAACTGGTAATATCTACCAATATTTTATCAGTGCTTGTCTGATTGTACGTACCGGTCTTACTTTAGTAAAACATACCAAATAAATAGTGTAAATTTTACTGGTGTTAGTTTGGTTAGTTTATCAAACTAACACTAGTAAAATGTACACGAATTTTTGGTATATATTACTAAACATTGATTTCCAGAATATTAATAGGGTGTGGTATCATTGAAAATTAGTAGCTAATCTGCAATATTGCTGACATGGTATGAGAGCAAAATCATATTGCAGTTAAGATTTTCAAACAACGTACTACTTTCGTGGCCAGCAGTGGCCACGAAAGTACGTGTGTACCATGTCAGCAATATTGGAGATTAGCTAGTAAGTATCTAATTTTCAATGATACCACACACCCTAAAAATATAGTAGAAGAAAAACCTTGCAAGAAATGCAGGGTCTGAAAAAAAAGGTTTTAAGACCGTTTGACAAACACTTCAAAAATATACAGGATTATTGGTAATTCAACATATTCCTTTTCAGCAAGTAAATCAGCAGTTTCTAGAATACGTCGAATTACCAGTAACCTTATTTAATATGGGCTTAATAAAAACGGTGGTTTAAAGAAAAATAAACAGATTTTTGGTACATATCATAAAATTTATTTTACCAATCATAAATACAATTAAATAATCTATAGATCACTCATCTTAAAATTATATCCGTATAGGATACAAAACCATATTATAAAGGACACAAGACTGCTAGGTTTTGGCCAGGACGCTGATGAGCTTTACCAGGCACCAGGGTGCCCGCATTCGACATTTGCATTAAGGCGAGTGTAGCCGTGAAACTAGCGCCACTTCGAAAATGTTCTTAATCTCTTAAATTAGAGTGTGGCTGACTCTGGCTTGGCCACCATCAGGTATTTTAATTTTGATAACATTATTATTTGGTCGCTAATTAGTCGAAATTAGTCGACAAATATCAGATTTAGTCGGTCACTGGTTCAAAAGTTAGAAGGGTTGTTAGGTGGCCGATCTGGAGAGACTCTCCCCAGCTTGGCCAAATTTATATCTCAAAAACTAGGGCACCTAGCGAAGATCTGTTTTCTCCCAGATTTAATCGCTAATTAGTCAAAATTTGTCGCCAAATATCAGAATTAGTCGATCACTGGTTCAAAAGTTAGAAAGGTTTATCGGTGGCCGATCTGGAGAGACTCTCCCCGGCTTGGCAACATTTATATCTCAAAAACTAGGGCACCTAACGAATATCTGTTTTCTCCCAGATTTAGTCGCTAATTAGTCGAAATTAGTCGTATAGTCACAGATTTAGTCGGTGTGTAATTAAAAATATTTTAAAGTAATAATTTTCTCCATACATTGGTACAAGCAAGTACAAAATATTTTAGGTAGTTTCTAGACAATACCTACTATGTCTTAAGGTGGAATGTTTGTTTCGAAATATAAACCTAAATATAAAGTTATTCTATATTATTATATACCAAAAAGGAAAGCAGTATGCATTACCTAGAAACAGATCTACTATAGATATAAAGTAATTATTTATCGAACATAATGTGGCTGTCGCTGGCAGATAGATCGCTGCGCTCCTGTGCGCTCCGTTTCATTTATGTATGGTAAGTAAGAAAGAGATAGATGCGCGTGTACAGACGAACTACATAGAGCGAATTGCCCGTGACGTAAATTAAAGTCAGCCAGTTTACAGTGGAACTTGTTAAGAATAGTTAAGAACTCGAGTAATACCGGTTAAATAAAAAAAAAAGTAGTGTGCGTTTTATATATTTTATCTACTCTCACATCGTAATATTCGAATTATAAACTTCAAAACGAGTTTATATTGACATACTTTATAAACACAATACCGAAATTTAAAAATAGAATTTTATTATAACAAATCGGTACATATCTCGCCATCTAGTAATATGTATTTGAACAAATTTTCTTTCTTAGAGCTGGGTCCCCGTGCTAGCATAGTATTAGGTAGATACATCATATATTCTTATTAAGTAACAGAAGTTTTATTATTTTAACGTAATTTAGACCCTAACATTATAATTTGGTAAAACAGTTGTATGCGACTGTACATCTTGACACCAAATAGACCAAGAGCAAGGTTTAATGTTTTCAAAGAATATTAAGCTACGCTAACCTAGTAATATAAAACATAAAAATATATATTTAATTGAGATTTTATATCTCTCTGACATTTCTAAAGACTTTAGATAGATAAAACTAGAAGTATGTTACACATATTAATATAATTTTTTTTCTTGGCTATTTTTCGTAAACTTTTCGATCTAGCTCTTGGACTATACCTTAAAAGTTGAACTCATTTTATCTTCTAAACTAAGATCCGACTAAATCTGTGACTTGGCGACTAATTTCGACTAATTAGCGACTAAATCTGGGAGAAAACAGATCTTCGTTAGGTGCCCTAGTTTTTTAGATATAAATGTGGCCAAGCCGGGGAGAGTCTCTCCAGATCGGCCACCGATAAACCTTTCTAAGTTTTGAACCAGTGATCGACTAATTCTGATATTTGGCGACTAATTTCGACTAATTAGCGACTAAATATTTATGTTACCAAAATTAAAATCCCTGATGGTGGCCAAGCCAGAGTCAGCCAAACTAAATTAGATAAATTTTCAATAATTTCCGCCTGTTAGATACTAGGGAACACCTATAATATATATTAAGTTACTGTATACAATTTGTCGTTCTGTAGTTGTCCCAAAAAAATTAAACGGCTGCTTTTTGTTGTGCAAGTTTTTTGGGACAACAACAATAAGAACATTTCCGAAGTGGCGCTAGTTTCGCGGCTATACTCGCCTTAATAGTCTAGTCGACAAGTGCTTTTTTGGTAAAAATTTTTCAGTAGTCTCCGAAAATTATGATTGAGGTGTCATTCGATTCAGAATGGGATCCAGATGATTTTTGAATAAAATTAAGTTCCGCTTGCAAAAATTGCAAAAGTTATTAACAATTAACTAAAACATAAAAAACGGGTTTAGTTTTTAGCAAATATCTCAAAACCATATGATTTTTATTCAAATTTGAAAAAAGATTCAAAAAGAGGAGGAAATTTTCTAAAAAAAGTTCCCACTCCCGGAATTGTAGGACCAATATTTATAACTTTCCCATAGGCTTGAAAATACGCCCGAAAACGGGTACTTCGGCTTGCGCAAGCTACGCGCCATTCGGACCTTTAATGAATAAATATTGCTTAAACTTATTAAATATGAAAATTAAGAGTTGAAAAAATTCAGGCGCCTGCAGGATAGATCAATAAACAAATTTTTGCTAATGTTTTATCGTTAATGTTTTTTCCTTTTAATTTTATTACAATTTTTTTTTTAATTTAAAAAAAAACAAAATCACGTCTGTTTTTTGTGACAATTAGTAAGATAAGAAAAAAATATAAAGTCAAAATTTATTTGTTTTACTAGGAACTTAATTTTTTTCAAAAATCATCTGGATGCCATTCTGAATCGAATGAAACCTCAATCATATTTTTCGGAGACTGCTGAAAAAGTTCACCAAAAAAGCACTTGTTGACTAGACTATAAAACGTTATCACCGTAATGTTTTTTGCTTAAGTTAATTCCTATTGGCTTAAGAGCTGAAGTGAACATTTATGGTAGTGATAACACATCGATCGGCACACATGTAGAATGAGGGCCTAGGCATATGTAAAATTTTAATTCGAAAATAACTAAACCTAAGTTTAGGTAATACAATAATCACTAGATAACTTATTTTTAAATTATGTCAGTTTAAGGATGAAAACTTTTTTTATTTAATTTTAATAGTAACTAAATCGACAATAAGATTCACCTGTGGCAATAACATGAACATTAGTGGGAGAAATAATAAAATTTTCTGGTTTCAACAACTCCATGGAATCGTTTTCTCCTTCAATTGAATAATCATTAAAATTGCTTGAAAATGATCATTAAAACCAGAGCATTTTATTGATTTACATAGAAAATATCTGCTACTACTGCTTTAGTGCTAGCATTATCGTCAATAACGTCATCTATTTTGAAATTATTTTCAATTTAAAAAAAAAAAGTGCGTCTGTGTTCATCGTTCATTTAATTTTACGCCGGCCGGCTAGTTAGTAGGTAGAGAGTACTATATTCCTTGGTTAGTAGTCGCTTCGCTCGCAATGGAAAGTGAAGTAGAAGACTTAAACTTGGGGTGATTAAGATTTAAAATTCGAGCGACTTAAATTTGAAACAAACAAACATTTTGATTAAATTTAGCAAATAAATCACTTATTCCAAGTCGGAGATAAAAGATGATACTCCCGAAAGCTTTTTGTCCGATATTGTGTCAATGTTATAAAAATATTTTTGCAGAAATAGCTAAATGTGAACGGCTTCTGTGGGATATTCTGCATCCAGGTAGTGAACAGTTTTGAAGCATACATCCAGCGCTTTCAAGAACGAGTCTATTTTATAAAGGATGTTATCATACGCAACATAAAAATCCTTTAGGGCATCGATGGTTGGTCCGACAGCAATAATGATGGGTTGGCACCGTAGACCCTTAGCAGTTTGGGCTTTTCGCCGATAGTCCAGCTGGGTGGGGACTTCGCTTTGGTTCTGGAAATTAGAATGAATTGTTTACTTTTAACCATATTTTTTTATAATTCCTAGTCTTTTATTTTTTATTGCTTAGGTATTGCATTTTTATTTATTTAAAGGGGTTCGGAACGTAATGTCACCCTTTTGATTAGTCTGTGCGAAGCTCTCAAGCAAGAAGTGTACTTATACAGGCTGTTCCAAGGCTATGCCACATGGAGGGAAAGTATCTTAAGTATTTTAAATAGACAGTTTTACTGAAAGAAGACATTGTTTTGATTATAAAGACAATTTGAACCGCATTCAAACATTTTTGAATAATCTCCTATCTGAACCGGGAATCGAACCCGCCAAATTGTAAAAACAAACCGTAATTTTGCGAAACCGATCAAAAGGCTCAATCGGAAGCTTTATTTTTTTCCACGTAACATAGCATCTTAAATAAAAGGAAGGTCATGAAATTTGTTGTTCCGCTATTTTTCAATATCATCATAAGATTTAATTATATTCCTGTTTTAGTGTTTTATTGTTTATTGATATTTAATAAATATTTAATACTAGATAATGTATGTAACTTAGATTGTGGTCCGACTGATGGTATATCAAAAATGTGTCAAAATCGGTTAACGCTTAGGGGGTGGAAATCGTCGTTAGTATGGAAAGTCGTCATCTCACAATAGTCTTAAAAGAGAAATTATACATACCTTTGCATGAAGAATGAAACTGTTCATAGCTTCTTGATTGCTTGGCTTTAGGGTTTTTTTTTGCCAGCTGTATCTTGACACTGTATTCTCACAGTTGGAACTATTTCATATCCAATTGCCGCGCAATAACAGAAGTCTCTAACATCTGTAAAATAAAAATGGAATAAGTTATGATGCATATTCGTTGACTTAATTAGTTTAAGTTTTACTAAGAAGATAACTGGTTATCAGAGATTTTTTTGCTAAACCTCCGAAACTATTTTTGCTTTTTTATAACACACTTTAAATATACATAATAAATATAAATGGTTTTATTATCAAAACTCACTAATTTCACACAAAAACCGAAACTTCGAGTTCAGTTTTAGTGTGAAATTCGTGAAAGTTTTGATCGATACAAGTATATAATAACCAACCTTCACTTGGATTTCTTCAATCAATTTAATGTAGACAGAAGCAGCTTTAATTGTTTTCAAAAGACCAAGAGGTTTCACTAAAAATATGGGCCATTTTTTTAACAGTCGGAGCTCTGATCCTTTAAACTTGGACTCGAAATCCAGTTCAATCTGGAAAAAAAAAACGAATATATATATATGTCACAGTTAAAACTGTTAACCACTCAAAATTACTTTTGACCAGTCAAAACTATTATAACAAATTATTAGGTGGTTTCTGTTTTATTTCTGTACTAAATTATAATAACCTAAAGGTCGTTAGGAAACTTATTAGGCTGTTAAGTTTTTTTTTTTGACCCTTCAGATAACCTTGTACGATAGCTAACATTTACTTCATTAGAATAAACGAAATAAGGGTTTTGATTGAAACCAGTCAAAAGTAGTTTTGACCGATTAAGAGTTTTGACTGTAACATAAAACATATATATATATTTTTAAATAAGGCTCACAAGATTGAAACAAATATACGGGGTCAAGCTAATAAAAAGCATGTAAAAAGGGTCACAACTTACCAACTTATATCCGAAACTCAATTTATAAGAGGGCCAATCGTTCACGATGTCATGTAAGTTTGCATATTTTTCGGATTGTAGTTCCTTCAGGCGCAGTGTGGTTGTTTTCCTCCAATTTTCGATTACTTCAGGCACTGGCTCCTTGTTGTATTTCAGCCAAACTTTTAACTCTTCAAATTCTTCATTAGATACTGGTAAACAATAGATCAAGTTTAGTCTAGCTTCAGCCTAATTATATATAACTATTAGATCTTGTATAATATATGTTCAAATTTATACCACTTTGATTTTCAACTGCTGCAGCTGTGTCAGCTGGAACATCGTTGGTGCTTGTGTGGGCTCTCCTTTCATTTATTATTACCCCACTCTTCCGCAGCAAACGTTTGTGATTGTTATATTTATCAGGAAGTTTTCCCCTTGTTGGAATATATTTATTTTTCCAAACTTTTGGCTCGGAATGTAGTATGTCTCCTATGGAAATCAAAACAAATTATAAAGAACTAAGCATGAAAATCAAGGAAATCAAAATAACCATTAAGTGTATTTGTCTTAAATATCAACTTAACAACATGGAATTGATAGTTTTTAGGGTTCCGTACCCAAAGGGAAAACGGGATCCTATTACTAAGACTGCAGTCCATCCGTCCATCTGTCACCAGCCTGTATCTCATGAACCGAGATAGTTAGACAGTTGCAACATTTTTTAACATTGCCCTCCCTCTATCTCCGAAACTACTGGGCCTAAAATTTGGAAAATAAAGCACTACACTACATGCCTTACACTACAGGGAGTAAATAAGTGATCATAATTAACTAACTATCGTAACTACATAGGTACCTATCTCATTTCATTACAATTTAAAAACTGAATTTGCATTTCAATACCTTCACTTCAGTTGGGACTAACGAAACAATTTGGGCGGAAATATCTTGAAATTGTTGTTTTTTCATTACGCCATATTTTTTTACATGGTATTCCACTACTGATTTAACCTAGTAGTTCCGTGCCGCAGTGTCTAATTTACCATTTTTTTTTTAAAGAAGCTAGACACATTTCTCCAGTATTATTGCTTTTTAAAATAATCGTTAAATCATCATTCTAAACAAAAAGAAAATACCATACATTAACACCAACCCTTATAGCTTCTTCCCAGTTAACACCTGAGAGCCCAAATTCACAAGTTAAGATGTAGTCGGGAAATGAAATGCACTAAATTTCATTAATCTAGCTTTCATACTTTGGGTTTTGTTGATTCCTGAAATACCCGATTTTGTCACTGGCTCACTCAAAATATAAAGGCACTTACAGAAGATTTCTCTCTCGTGGTCGGCAACTCTTCACTGCTTGTGCTGGACGTGGAACTGGGCGCAGAAAAATCGCTAGCAATGCTTAGAGTTTCATCAGATTCTGTCGCCTGTAACAAGCAATTATCGACGATATTAACGACTTAGAGCCATAGGTAAAGTACAAATAAGGTTTGAATTTGCTGGTACGAGTTGTTCCGAAAACGGTACGCGCGGGCCAGCGAGGGAGCCGTGACACCAAAAAGTTTTGAAAAAAATAATATGAACACTTACCTGAATAATGTTTTGGAGTTTGTTCAGTCCTCGCTTGAAATTCTTTCAGTTCCGTTTCTTGTATATCGTCAAGCAATTTGAATGAAATTTGATTTACTAAAAAACAAGAGATAATACCTACCTACCTATTTTATAATCTGTAAAATTTACTAAAGTTCGTTTTGTAAATCTATCAAAGTAAAATATTAATAAGATAGGTACCTAACCACTATTTCTAGCTCAATATCTAGGCCTCCTATATATAGGGCCTATGATATAGGCCTAATAATTCCTATACTCTGACCCATTAGCGGCAAAACCGGAACACAAATAAATGTAAAATTAATTAGTCACATTATAGTACTCGATAACTTTTTTTCTTTGCAGTGATTAGCTATTTACAAAAAAACACGTGGATTATCGGGGCCTTGACAAAGAGGGGCTATTATTATCCGTTTCAAGTTAAATTCTGCATTAGCCATCCACTTTATCGTTAGTTCACTGCACAATAAGCTATCAATATTACACATTGAACAACCAAAATTAGTTTAATGAACAATACAATATATTATTAACAATATAGGTATATAATATCGATCAAAATAAGCACTCACCTTCAAAGTTTGTTATAGTGCCTTCAGATAGTCCCCATTCTGTTAAATATTCGGCGACCCCCAAGCTTAAGTATTATTCTCCACTTTTCATAGCAAGCGAAGCGACTTTAGCGACTGCTAACTACCCGGCCGTAAAATTAAAAGAACAATGAACACAGACGCTCGCCACGCGCTGCCAGCGCAGTGGCGCAACCGCAAGTGCGCAGGCCGCACTGCCGCAGCCGCCAGCCGCGGTGGCGGCGACGCGAGGGCTAGGGTTGCCAACCGCACTTTATTATAAAGTGAAAATAATTTCAATATAGATGACATTATTGACGATAATGCTAGCACTAGCAGTAGTAGCAGTGGTAATAGGAAAAAAAAACGAATGCAAAACTATAAGCCGTTGTGGGAAGCGAAATACCCCTGGATCAAAAGTGCTGGATAGCTTAAACAATGAAATAATCTTTATAAATGAAATTAGGGAAAAAATCTATAGTATGTAGTACTATTAAAGATTCTTGTGCAGCGAAGGAATGGCAATCCATTTTTAGGGTTCCTTACCTCAATCGGAAAAAACGGCACTCTTTATCTCGAAAACGCGTAGTATCGAGTTCAAATTATACTCAAGTCTACGGTCCCTTGAAGCTGTGAAAAAAATCATACTTCTACGTTAATGTAAAAAAAAAGATACGGCCGTTTATGTCGCAAAACACATACATTTCGACATTCTCGAGGAATTCAAAATGATAGAGTTCTTCCCGTTGACCTAGAAATATGAAATTTGGCAAGTAATATCGTCACATACTACAAGTATATATAATATGAAAACTATACATTAGTAATTACATCATAATAAATTTAGTCCTTTTTAAACATTATATTTGGAGAACTCAGTTGCGTTAAGCACCTCGTTTTTATGCGGCGTCATACATTTAAGATGGAATAAGTGAAAGTTTGTACGGGGAACCCTAGGTGCGCGAGTCAGACTCGCACTTGGCCGGTTTTTTTTTTCCGAGGAAATACTTTTCCAAACATACTTAAAGTGGTGTCACGATTACTGTGCGTTCCCGCCACTTCAGAATTTACAGAAAAGGTGTTTTCTGTATTTAATACGAAGTGGCGTGACGACAGAACTAAAGCTTCTATTAAGCTTATACGCAATTATTTATTTTTTTGCGTTCCGCGTACCATGTTTAGATGCCATAAATATATTTAAAGCAGATACGAAATTGTTATTAGCTGAAAAATAAAACATAAATTTGTATAAAACAAATATAGTACATTGTTTAACGAATTTTTCATCATATTTGCGAGGAAATAAATAACTACAAAAACTACAACCGCACCAATCAAGAATTTTCGAAATTAACAACTTCACTTCCAGATCAGAATATTTTATCCGTCAAAGAAAAAGGTGGCAACCCTACGGCAGAGGTCGCAAACAAAGGTGACAGAAGTACAGGACTAGTAGGTAGGATGGAAATGGAACTACCTATATTGCGTATGGTTTTGTAAATTCTACGATTCTGTTTAGTAATTTTAACATTTTTTAACCACAGCGACAAGTACCTAGGTTACTTATAGATACTGTTTAATGTTTCGTATTAATATGGTTGTTGGAGAAAATAATATGACTTTGTGCGGCGTGAAAGGTGAAAGTTGTAATAACCAAAGCAAGATATAATGTTATTAGGTACAAGCATTTTATTAATTTAATTTGCAATGTACCTATATATGTACCTATGTATGTTTCTTCGGGTGGAATCTTGCAACGCAATTTTGAAGTAGGTAGATATCCTCAACCGATTGAGCTGAAATTTGGCAATACAATAATATGGTTGGTACCATGGGGCTGGTCTGATGATGGAGCCGGAAGTTGGCCTTAGGAACTCTGTAATAAATAAAACAATCGTACCGAATTTGGGCTCTTCAGAATCTCTTGGTGAGCAATTGCTGGATGTTTAAAGAAAAGTACCTACAGTTGGCTATAAAAGCTTGTCACAAAAATATTTTTTTTGACAGAAACTTAATCACCGACAAGTAAAGACAAAACGATTCATTAATCACTACATAGTTCATTAAAACAAAATCGCTGCCCGCTGTCTATGTAGGTAATTAGGTAGGTACCTGCTTAGATCTTTAAAAAAACGCAACGGATTTTGATGTGGTTTTTAGGGTTCCGTACCCAATGGGTAAAAACGGGACCCTATTACTAAGATCCGCGATCCGTCTGTCTGTCTGTCTGTCTTTCCATCTGTCACCAGGCTACAGCCTGTCTAGAACTGTCTAGCTATCACCGTTCATGAGGTGTACCTCATGAATGGTTATAGCTAGACAGTTGAAATTTTCACAGATGATGTATTTCTGTTGCCGCTATAACAACAAATACTAAAAACAGAATAAAATAAATATTTAAGTGGGGCTCCCATACAACAAACGTGATTTTTTTGCCGTTTTTTGCTATAATGGTACGGAACCCTTCGTGCGCGAGTCCGGCTCGCACTTGGCCGGTTTTTTTTTATAATAGATAAGTGATTCAAGAGTAAGGTTTATATTTATCATAAATAGGTAGGTAGGTATGTAGTGTCAATTTGGACTCACAAATTACACTTCGAATGTATAAAAAACCAGCTGATAGAAAGTGATCTCTTCCAGACAGCCTTTACCACAGAATAGATAATTTATAGCGCCTTTACTTTACTACTTCTAATACCTACTACTAACTTTATTATTGTTAGGTACAGTTGAAATTCTTCGCTCGGTCGCATGTTTATAAATTTCTAATGGATTTTGAATCTTATAAAGTTAACAATAAACGTGCTATTCGAACGGTCTGTTTTGGTACAACTTAAGTACCTACCTACAGTACCTACATAACTACTTCGTATATTAATGAACAAATGAAATGAGAGTGTGGTGGCCCCATAGAAATATAAAATACAGGTAAAGACGTCTTACAGGCTTGCAAAATTGCAAGGATAAAGGTCAAATAGATCTTAAGTTATTGGGGGGTCAAAAGTGGACCGAAATGATTCACAAAACACAGTAACAATGATAAAATCAACCAAACTACCTATATTGATGTGATTTGTTTTAGTTAAATGTACAATACTGGTCAGTCGTTTAAAATATAAGTCTGATGATAGCGATTGCAGCGCCACTTTGCATCAGCAGTAGATTTTTAGGGTTCCGTCCTTGAAGGGTGTTGTCGGCGACGAGACACCATCTGTAAGCTAAAGTAGGTAAAATGACGAAATTTAGGTATTACCTACTTGTGCAAAAAACCTTAAGTACATAAGTAAAGTATATAAGAACTGTATATAAAGTGTTAGTTAAGTAGATCTAATAAGATTTCAATCAACAAGCAAGAATATCGAAACAAGTTGTAAGCAAATGACAAGTACTCAGTAGGTAATGAATGATTAATTCTTGTTAGATACTAATTAGAGAGTAGTAATTGTTTTGTTTTATGTCTAATTAGCATGTGCAAGAGCACGTACTCCTAATCTGAACGTTAAAAGTTGTAAAACATAGTTTTTTGACGAAGTGATAAGAGATATCATACACGCGGATAATTACGCGAGGAATTTGAAAACATGATGTTTTGTTTATGAAGATATTTGTGTAAGGTGGGTGTCAAATGAAAGGTCTTGCTCTAAAACTAATTAATCTGCTTGTTTCATGAGAATCGGTCCACGCGTTTTCAAGATATTCGCATTGCTTTGAAATCAAAATGTAAACAAACCAAATATTTTTATGTTTTTGTTCTAGAAACTTTTTTGCTATTGTAAAATGTGTTAATATTATTGTTTTAAAAGTAGTACGTGGTCAAAACCTATCTTTTAAGCCTAAATATGTAGCAGTTTTGTTGAAATTTGAATAAATTACACAGCTCCAAAGATTTCGGCTAAGTGAAAATTAAAGTAAAAATGGTCTCAAAACGCGCGGGCGTCAATTTGGGAACAACGGGCCATTTATAAGACGGGCTACCGGCCCAGTGAAGTCAGTCGCAGACTCGCAGCTCAGCCACCGAAGAGGCAACAACTAGAAGAACAGCCGAAATCTGCGGAACGATTTTCAAGAAAATCCGCCTTTTATTTCTTTATCTGTCATAAACGTGGGTCCTTGGGTAGTCCTAGTACAACCCTACGCATTCAGGGGTGCGTGGTGACGTGTGCCACCAGCGGAGTCGCAAGGCTCAGGAAACGCACGTCAAACATAGGTGGGATACTTTCCCAGGGGGCGTGGGTACTTACAACACCCAGACACCAAACCGCCACCGCAACAGGTGTCAAACGGAACCATAATCATAAACAATTAATTATTTTCAAGTATACAATTTTACAGTGAGACCATTCTTAGCTAGTTGAAATTTTCACATAAGTACTAAGAACCGATATGGCGGACAAATCGTTAAATAATAAAAAACCGGACAAGTGCGATTTAAACTCGCATGGAGAGGGTTCCGTCCGTATGACCCTATAATTAGAATTCATTCATTTACGTAACACGTCCGTCTTTGGGTCCCCGACTTACATAATTATGTGTACTTACCAAATTGCATCCCAATTGGTTCAGTGGTTTCGGAGGAAATTGGCTGTGACAGATGGATGGACAGGCAGACACACGAGTGATCCTATAAGGGTTCCGTTCTTTCCTTTTGAGGTACGGAACTCTAAAAATATAAATAATTAAAAAAATAAGGGGGGGTCTTCCTCTAGAGTAGATTATAGGGCATAATTCAACAAATAATAAAAACTAGTCAAGCGTAATACTTACTTATTTTTAAATAAACATGTAAAAATTATAAATTGTTGGTACGGAACCCTCGGTGCGCGAGTTTGACTCGCACTTAACCGAATATTTTTTATCAAATGAGTCTGCTACTCATTCATTACCAACTGTCCCGGTAAATATAGCTAACTATAAATTGCTTTGAAACTAACATAGTAACAATGATACAATCAACCGAATGGTTGTGACTTGTTCTACATAATGTACAATGTTCTTTGTTAATTTACACCATGAACTCTTGTAGGGACTATATTTTGACCTCAACCTTTTTAGTTTTGTAGGTTCAACTGCGAGGTCTTGTTACATTTATCATATTATGTTTATGATAAAATCAGCCAAACCAAATTGTTGAGATTTTTTTGGTAAAATGTACAATATTCTTTGTTAATTTACACCATGAACTCTGGTAGGGAGTCATATTTTTATGATATACTCGTAATCAACCAAACCAAATTTTTGAAAGGACGATTACCATTTTTGCCCTTTAAATCACTATCAGTACATAGTATAAAACAAAGTCGCTTCCCTCTGTCCGTCCCTATTTATGCTTATATCTTTAAAACTCCGCAACTGATTATGATGCGGTTTTTTTAATAGATAGGGTGATTCAAGAGGAAGGTTTATACGTATAATAAAGGAGGGCAAAAGTTAGTATATAATATATGTCAGGGCAAAAATTAACGGTTACAGTAAATTAAAAATGTAGGCATCCTTAATTATTGCCATTTTGATTTTTGGGATACATGTAAAACTAATTAAAGCTGGGGTTTATTATTCACTGATAAAACATAATTAACACGTTTCCGGTTTGCAATTAATAGTGAAAATTATTCAAACATATTTTTGGGGGACTAATAAGTTAGGTAAATCTCTTTACATAAAAATATGAAAGAACTAGGTTTGTATTTTGTTGACTATGTAAACGTCTATTCTGTGAACAAAAACGGCTAACCGCAGTCTACCTACAACATTAAAGTCTATGGGTTATTCAGGTGGCTCTCAACCCTTTGTCTAGAAATAATTCGCAAATTGTTTGGGCACATTATCGATCCAACCAGTACTGCCTCGAAAGAAAAATCTACTACTGCTATGTCTGAGGCATCCTTCCTTCTACTATTTGCATTTCACTGCTTAGAGGCATCAAATCGCCTTTCGTTTATCGAAAATGTTTTCTAAGAAAACTATTCTAATGGAACCAATTATTCATAAAGACGCCTACAAAAAAAGTAGCGGCAAAAACACTGTAACGTGTGAGATCTTATTAATGTAAATGGGGGCTTTTTTAATTAAACACATTACACACTATAAAGACATACAGCTTTCAATGAAATAAAAGAAAATAAAGCTCAATCTATAAATTAACTTTGTAGTCGGCAATTTTTGACAGGGCACGCGTTCATACTTCATACTAATTTGGTCATCGTCCTTTGTTTAATAAAACGTACAATATTCTTTGTTAATTTACACCGTAAACTCTGGTAGGGACTATATTTTGATCGCAACCTATGTAGTTTTGTAAGTTCACCCGCGAAGTCTTGTTATATTTATCATATTATAATGATAAAATCAACCAGACTAAATTGTTGACATTTGTTTGGTAAAATGTACAATACTCTTTGTTAATATACACCGTAAACTCTGGTAGGGACTATATTTTGATCGCAACCTATGTAGTTTTGTAAGTTCCACCGCGAGGTCTTGTTATATTTATCATATTTTTATGATAAAATCAATTAGACTAAATTGTTGAGATTTGTTTGGTAAAATGTACAATATTCTTTGTTAATATACACCGTAAACTCTGGTAGGGACTATATTTTGATAGCAACCTATGTAGTTTTGTAAGTTCCACCGCGAGGTCTTGTTATATTTATCATATTTTTATGATAAAATCAACCAGACTAAATTGTTGACATTTATTTGGTAAAATCTACAATACTCTTTGGTAATTTACACCGTAAACTCTGGTAGGGACTATATTTTGATCGCAACCTATGTAGTTTTGTAAGTTCAACCGCGAGGTCTTGTTATATTTATCATATTTTTATGATAAAATCAACCAGACTAAATTGTTGACATTTGTTTGGTAAAATGTACAATACTCTTTGTTAATATACACCGTAAACTCTGGTAGGGACTATATTTTGATCGCAACCTATGTAGTTTTGTAAGTTCCACCGCGAGGTCTTGTTATATTTATCATATTTTTTAAATAAAATCAACCAGACTAAATTGTTGAGATTTGTTTGGTAAAATGTACAATATTCTTTGTTGATTTACATCATAACTCTGGTACCAACTTCAACCTTTTTAGTTTTGTAAATTCAATAGCGAGGTTTTGTTATATTTATCGTAGTTTCCTTGTAATTCAGCCAACCTTTGCTAATTTGGTAAATCCAACAAACCTTTTTTTTCAGTGTACATAGTAATATCTAATGACAATCTAAGACTACTAACATATACATTTGAACCAAAAACAACTCACTAGAGTCTGGCAAACGAAAGTAGAGATTGAAAAAGCGCGGCAAATTTAAAAAATATCAACATAGCAACCCTAAAAACAAGTATGGAATACCTGGAATAACCTAATTTGATACTTTAGAATTGTTTACATTACTTCGTCTAAATAAAAAATAAATATAAAGAATAATAAATAATAAAAATACTATAGGTACATTTAAGCATTACCACTTGAGATATGTCAATCTGAATAAGAAAAAGCAACAGTATTCTATAATAATTTTAGTTTATTCACTATCAATCAAAATCTGAATTTAAGACTTCCATGAGAAAAGATTCATAAGAGTCACAGGAATCATTGTTTTCTACATTAATAATGAAACTTTTTAAATTATTAAATAGAGAAAATGTTTTTACAAAAAGATAAATAGTGATTACGAATTAAAAACAAAGTATCAACTTAGTAGCGTCATACGGCAAATAGCATTGCCATATAAAAAGTTTGCAAATAATTCCGGTGTCTACTTTCGTTTGCCAGACTCTAACTAAACCTAAAAATATACTAAACTAAAACATAGAGTCGAAATACTCCTCGACATCGTTGTCCACTGGTAATGTGCCCAAAAGACTGGCAGCTTTGCCACGTTGTATGAGCAATGCTTATTCTCTGACCAAGGTAAAAGCCAGCCCTTGGGTCACACAAAGTGTCATATAGGCGTTTGGAGAGATCTTTAAACAAAGCGTGAGCACTCGGACCCCACGAAACAAGAGTTTCAACCCCAAACGGCTCAAAAATATAACTAACTACAGGTACAGGTACTAACTACAGGTGGCTGCAGCAACAGCAACAGCACAGCATGACGGGCTAGGAAGATGTGACGGCGCAAGAGTATCGACACAAGTAACGTCACACACTAAAGACCTACCCATCTTCCATGAAAACAAAGACATCCCTTCCG